>JARFJB010001981.1:600000-948649 GCA_036346205.1 Vesta saturnalis
GTTTTTAATTGCATTTCCTTCATCATATTTAGTGGAACGTGGATTCAGTGCGGTAACCAATTTATTAACAAAAAGAAAGAAACCGATTGCAAATAGTCAATCGCGGTGATTTAAGATTACTGCTGACGAAAATAGAGACTAGGATTACTAACTTGGTTCATCCTTCTCATTACGATGATTTCGAATGTTTAACTTTTTTTGTATTACCTTGTTTAATAAACAATTTCATAATTTCAAACTTCAATGTTTCTTATTTACACCCTTCTCTACTATATTTTAGAAAAGGTAGAAAAATTAATACACATATCTTCACAAGTTACATTTATATATTAAACATTAACCTATAAATAAGTTTACAAATATTTTTGGGTGTGTGAACTCAATTACAAGCTAAAGTTCTTTCGGATATGGTCTTTTAGATGAACTTTTAAAAGTATCTTTCGCAATGTGTTGTATAATCACAACAAACTCATTTGAATTCATAATTTGAAGATAGTTTTTTTAAGAAGAATTCTAAATTAGCTTTGTAATTTGTTGCATAATCACACTAGTCGCATTTGAATTCATAACTTGAAGAGTGTTTTTTAAGATGAGTTTTAAAACTATATTTGTAATTTGTTGCATAATCACACTGATCACATTTGAATTCATAAATTGAAGAGTGTTTTTTAAAATGAATTTTTAAATCTCGTTTTCGTTTTGCTGCATAGTCACATTGGCTGCATTTGAACTCATAACTTAAAGAGTGTTTTTCAAGATGACTATTAAAAGCATCTTTGCGATGTGTTACATAATCACACTGGTCACATTTGAATTGATCACCTGAAGAGTGTTTTTTAAGATGAACATTAAAATTATTTTTGCGATGTGTGGCATAAACACACTGGCCGCATTTGAATTCATAATTTGAAGAGTGCTTTTTAAGATGAGTTTTAAAACTATTTTTGTAATTTGTTGCATAATCACACTGGTCACATTTGAATTCATAAATTGAAGAGTGTTTTTTAGAATGAATTTTTAAATCTTGTTTTCGTTTTGCTGCATAGGCACATTGGCTGCATTTGAACTCATAACTTAAAGAGTGTTTTTTAAGATGACTATTAAAAGTATCTTTGCGATGTGTTACATAATCACACTGGTCACATTTGAATTGATCACCTGAAGAGTGTTTTTTAAGATGAACATTAAAATTATGTTTGCGATGTGTGGCATAAACACATTGGCCACATTTGAATTCATAAATTGAAGAGTGTTTTTTAAGATGAATTTTTAAAACTTGTTTTCGTTTTGCTGCATAATCACATTGGCCGCATTTGAATTCATAACTTGAAGAGTGTTTTTTAAGATGAATTGTTAAATTATTTTTGCGATGTGTTGTATAAACACATTGGACACATTTGAATTCATAACTTGAAGTGTGTTTTTTAAGATGAATTTTAAAACTATCTTTGCCATGTGCCATATAACCACATTGGTCGCATTTGTATTCATAACTGGAAGTGTGTTTTAAAAAATGTCTTTTCAAATCCGATTTCCTTTTTGCTATATAATTGCATTGGTCACATTTATACTTAAAATTTGAACTGTATTTTAAAACACCCCGTTTTAAATTTTCATGGACTGTTGTTGAACTATTAAATTGATTACGTTCACACTGTATGTTTGTGATGTGTTTGGCACTGTTTTCCTTTATATAATCGGATTCCGTTGAGCTCACACTTTTTATTAGAGAAGAGGTGTCTTCTTTCTTGATATTCAAATCATCTGTAAAAATAGTATTAAACTTTGTACTACTTAAACTATAATCGATTTCACCTCTTATTTGATCACTATTTACCATAAGTTGTTGGGTTAGAAGTAAATCTATTCCTTCTTCCTCTTTAGGTTCGACTTTAATAAGTTTCATATCAACCTCGCAAGACATTTCAAAGAATTCGTGTTACTTTAGGCCTGGTTGATTCAATGACGTACCCACAAGGGTTCACACTGTTCTACAATAAGTTGTATGTTGGTTGTCCTTTGTCATAATATAACCAAGATAAAATTAATTATACAACAATATTACTCGTATTGTGCGCTATTATACCTGTGCGAATATAGCAACAAATTTTTTACGACAGTGACGTTACACTCAACCAGTATGCGTATAACCAAACCATTTATAAGATATACACTGGTAGTATGTGATTGATAGTAACAGATCAATCTTTTATTAATTAATTTGTGTACAATTTCATTAAATTTTAAATGCGACATGTTTCCCATTAATACTCCCCACACAGTTAGGAAAATTCCACTTCTGCTAAAAATCTTCCGCAATTACAACCGATTCTTCAAGATTGCGTAGCACCTGAAAGAGGAAATAACAAATGTCATGAATACCGTACCATACATGTTTGTAAATTCATTGTAATTATAAACATAAAAAGTGTAGGCCCATTGGTTGAAGTGCAAGTTTCTCTCTTTTTCAGATGCAACAAGAGCATGAAGTTGAAAGTGGCAACGATACAAATATGTTTCAAACGTGGTAAGATAATTCCACATCTTCTACAGCAACATCTACGGTATCTGAATAAGCCAAATGCTATGGCGGAGGAAGCTTATGAAATTGTGATCAATAAGAACAGAGACGAGTATGACATTTTTGGAGAGAATGTGGCTATATCGCTTGGTAAATTAAGCAAAGTGGCTGCAAGTTACCCAAAGTTTCAGTTCAATGTCGAACTGGGGCATTATGGCTTTCCACTTGGCCATTCCACAGCATTCGTATTATTCGGAGCGTCAGTTAGAACATTAGGTTACTCACAACACATTCCATCAACCGAAAACCGCAGCCAAATCTCATTTAAGAATCAACACAGTGTAGCCAATCATTCACACAAGTATCGAACAATCAGTTTATCTTCCTAAAAAGTTTTTTCATTCAGTTTTGCGCTTTTTTTCAACTATGTACTGAATAACTTTGCATAGTAATACTCTTGTGAAATTAAACAAATAGATACAATTTTTTTGTAAGGTATTAATTTACATGCCCTTATAAAGTCTTGTAATGTGTCATTCAAAGCAACACATACTTGTGGTACGATGCCACTGATGGTTGAAGGTGCCGCTTTAAAAAAGATAACAAACTCCTATATGAATCTCCAGTAGCTAGAAATCTTAATGTTATGGCAAGTCTCCTTTACCGGAATGGCATCTCTAAAAGGTGTGTATTTTCTTTCAATGCGCCTACCAATGGAAGAATGAGGTACTCAAAATCTTGACGTCATTCTAAGAAAGTTTTTAAAACTTGTAAAACCCATTTTGAGTTGTATTAAAATATACCGTAATTTAGGTCCTTCATTCATTTAGTTGTAAATATAAGAAAAATTTTATTTATGAATGATTTGTAAGCATGAGGTAGGCAACTTAATTTGCATTTTGGTGTAACTTAAGTGCAAATCTTTAAAGGTTTCTTTAAATTATTTCTTTTTTGCTCATATCGTTGACTTAATTCTTTGCACAAATATTTTCGCGCAACGCGTCATCATCTGACATCCTAAAGCATCCATTTTTTTTTTACTTCTTGTTGTACGCCGTTAGATGCAGGAAGCTTTTTTTTGTGTTTCCCCCAAATTTTGTAAAAAGTGCCATTGATTTGATGGTAAGATAATTTAACTCGTAATACTAAAAATTAAAACATTTACTCTTTTCATGCACTTTCTTTTTTACTTTTACACTTTTAATTTTACCGCTTTTGATTGCACAATTCGTTCTACTGTTACGTACGCTTTCATTTTATGGTGGCGTTTTGCTTTTAATGCAGATCTGAATGTGGATTCCATTATTTATTTTGAACCTTCAAAAGAATGCAATAAATATTGGTTTATTTAACTTCAAGAAGACAAATTTATAAGAAATAAATTCCATTTTGGGTGTGGTTCACTACGTAAAGCATGATTATTGCAACATATTGCGCAACATTGATACAAGGATTACATCACCTTGATTTGCATTTCCGCATTTATTTTTATAATACCAGGGGTTCTCAAGAAGATTTATTATGTTTTGTACAGGTATTTATATTTATAACAATTAATTTGTAATTTAAGGCTATAACTAGTTTTAAGATATATTTTATTTAACCCTATCATTTTAACTGTTAATAAGCATAGTTTGTATATTTTTATTTTTTACATTTTGGTAGAATTTTTATTGTAACCAACCTCGGTTTAGTTATTCCGAGCATAACTAAAAAAATAACTTGGCGTCCGAGATCATTTTTATTAGTGTTACATTGCATTTTATTATTTATGTTAAGCGAAAATAACACAGCATAAATTTATGGTAGTTAAGCAAATCAAAAGATTGAACTTAACTTTAAACTACCGACTAAGTCAAAGGCATTATTTTTGGTGAATGGTTTGTATCTCGAGTTAGTTTAACGATTTGTTATGAGAACATTTTTACACTTATTTCTTTATTATATTATTAAAACACTTTTATATTTTATACGATTACCATTACCACATTATTATAAACTACCGCCAGTTCTAAGTTCTCCAGCTAACAAATCTCGGTCGTCACGTTGAAGATCGCCCAAGAAGTCACTGCCACTATACTTTTTCTGGCCTGTAACGACGGACGAACCCAAAATCGTCTCTTTTTTTTGCAATTTTCTTGTTGTTTAAACTCAACAGCATACTAATTGCAGCTGCCAGAATAACATCCTCGCTAGGAGACGCCATGACGACTAAATGTTTCCAAAACATATTCTGGTACACTTTGTGAAATGTTTTGAAACCAAATGTTGTAAAACATGTTTTGAAACCCTGAAGTTTCAAAATAATTGTTTCATAAACATGTTAAGTACATAGTGAGAACGCGGCTTCATACAGTGCAACGTGTTGAAGATGCCACACAAATTAAACGTAGTGTTGCTTTGAAAATAAAATTATTATACAGTGTGTCTTACTTTAAACCACACCACCCCTTTATCTTGTTTATATATTATCGAATTAAACAAATTATGAAAAATCTGGAACACTGGAACTGTGGCAGGATCTGTAACAAACAAAATATATCCACGTACCACACATGTGTGGCACGTGTGGTATGTTTTGTAATTTGCTTCCATTTTGATTCTTATTAAGAAACGCGACGTCATCGTCTCCGATGTCATTATAGCCATTAATTAGACGGCATTAATTGTCAGACTGATCTTTCGTACACGCATGCGTGACCCATTTGTTGACGCTGCCAGATGTACCGTTGCTTGGGTAATACGTATATGTTGTGTAATTTAAATACACCATAAAACTCTGTCCTAATTAGCGGTTTCTGTTAAAACTTCGATCGTGGTTTCTGGTGCTGTAGAACAAACGCAACTTCGGTTATTGATTGAAGCATACAATAAATATGTAGATTAGAACTACTTGCTTAAGGGAATCTAGTAACTTGAAGAGTAAAATAGATGAGATGGATTGCAATTTTATCTAAGTTCGGTGAAAAAATATATAATATTGCGTGGGCTAATCATTTTCATCAGATTTGCTATCAATACTTATATTTGACATTCATATACAAAGAACAAAATCAAAACATTTATTATCGGAAAGCTCTTAATTCGCATGATGACATTCCTCCACAATTTGAACAACTTGTAAATATTTTATCGTGTGGTTGAAATCTGAGACAGGTTTTTGTTTTTTTTTCGAATTTTAGGTAGAAACGTATTATAATGTGTTTGGTCGGGTTGGACTATAAATTTTGGAAGCATTAAGTTAATTACAAATTTTCACTTTGAAGATATCTGGATTTTTCACAAATTGAAATAGAATTCATCGAAGTTTAAAATTACGTCTTCTTTACACGTATGCTTTAGTAAAAGAGACTCATAGGGAAGTTTATTAGTTTTTGTAATAAAGTGGTTATTCTTATTATCTTTGATTATCGTTAATTGTGGTTAAATTAGTTAAATTACGCCTTGGAAAATTATGTTTAGTATTAAAATTATTACTTTGTTTTACACAGTTTGCAAATTTTAGTCATTAGCGACAGATTGGCGCTATTCTGGTTGATAAAATTAATTTTAAATGACAATGAGGTTGATGGTTATATACATTGATTTACGGTCGATTATCCAAAGGTTTTAGGTGACGAAAAATATCAGGTTACATTGATAATATTCTCGAAGCGTCGTGAGGAATACAATTTAATGCTATGACGTAATTTTCTCGCTTTCGACTTCCGAAAATTCATATCGTATTTACCACGCTTACAATTTTGAAGTAATGGATTTGTATGATTGGTTATTTGACGTGAGATTCAATGTGGCTGAAACTGAAAGAATGATTAGTCAGTCTTGGTTGAGATGTAGAAGAAGACTAGAGTTTGTTGCGGCTCTTGGCCGTGTGCGTGCGAGATGGTTGTTAGGCGGATTGAACTATTTACGTATTACCGGGGGGTTAAGTGATGTCTACCGTAGGAATCTTTTCCGCTTGCCCTTTTGTGGGGATTTTTGAAGATTCGTTCACCCCTGGTCATATCGTTTGTCAGCAGTGACAGGTTTACGTTGTAACGTGCAAAAATCGTTTTATCGGATACTTTCTGGTCGATTCTATAAATTTTTTATGATTATTACTGTTTGGTAAAACAAAATTTATCTGTAGCCCGAATAGTAAGGATTGTTATTTACTTCGGTTTACTCGTTACTTATTTCTCTACCAAAATGATCTAAATTTTCTGTGTTTACTGCTTTTAACATTTATTATAATTGATTAATTTATTGCTTTGTCGTATTTATATTTCTTAGTTTATAAAGGTTCTTAAAATAAACCTACTAATGTCATCTGTACGTGGGTTCTGGTTAGCTAATGATCCTGCAGATCCTTCCTAAACATTCCTATCCTTGTAAATAAATTCCTCAAAACTTATTTCCTACTTCCTTCCACAACTGTATTTACCTTATTTAAAAATGTTATCAGTTGTTCCCCACTTTCACCAAAATCTCTATATAAACACTAGCTTCCCATTCAAGATTATTATTATGACTCTCATTATTACTCTCCTGCCTGA
Organism: Vesta saturnalis; assembly: GCA_036346205.1. Classification (NCBI taxonomy): domain Eukaryota; kingdom Metazoa; phylum Arthropoda; class Insecta; order Coleoptera; family Lampyridae; genus Vesta; species Vesta saturnalis. The sequence continues at coordinate 607,057 of JARFJB010001981.1, forward strand.
AACCACTCATCATTCCTATTCTTATTATTATTATACCCAGACTATCCCTTCGATCACCCAATTATTATCCTGCCTGAAATAACTCAGTCATATTCCTGCCTGTTCTTATAATCATTCCTGCATTCATTTTATCCCGTCGACCTGAAATCACACATATTCCTGCTTGTTCACATGCATTCATCATCATCACCTAGTTCCTATAAATAACTTAAAACCATCCATTTATTCCACCTGACCCACCTAGATTTTACGATCCTGAACATCCAGCCAGACAATCCTTTCAAACCCGTATCTACCAGTCTACCCAAGTTATCCCTACACCCCTACTTTAGCACCCTAATTAGCTATACGACCTTATTGTGGGCTATGGCCCTGATTTGAGTATAACCAAAGAAAGTTAAGTGTACAGAAACAGACGGAGGTCATTTACACCCCGAATGCTTCTAGATACTAAACTACACCTTTTCTAATCAATTTGAACTTGTACCTAAAATACCCAGTGTTGTTTTATCATTTAGAGTCCATCTGATACTATTTTAATAACTACTGTTTACGCTATCGTTGCACAGTAGCAAAACTCAAAGCATAAATTGTATATACCGGTTGTCTATGTCGTATTATTTATACTATATGTTACCTTTTAAGTACACAGTTTCTTTTATTGGGAATAAGAATGTTCAGATCATTGATCTCTAATTGGAGATTGATAAATCATTCGTATATGCATGTTAGTATATGAACTGAACAAGCTTCTCTGATTATCTATCTATATATATATATATATATATATATATATATATATATATATATATATATATATATATATATATCAGGGTCAGTTTTTGTAGACAAACTTTAACAGGAGATAGAACACATGTTTCTAAAAGAAAAGTTCCTATAAACATATGTCGTACAAGGCTTCCTTTCCGAGATACAGGGTGTTGAATATAATTTTTTTCTCAAATTTTCATTATAACTCATAAACGAATGCTTAGACTTTTTTCATGTTGGGGGATAATGTCTATTAATTAAGGGCATAAAACAAGCGATAAGAATGTCCACAAACTTGCACAATGGCGGAGTGGCGGAGTATATATATATATATATATATATATATATATATATATATATATATATATATATATATATATATATATATATATATATATATATATATATATATAATTTGTCATTGTTAAGAGGGGTTTATGGTTGGATATTGTGAAACGAAATGCAAGTTGAAGTGTTACCTTTCTAACGTAAACTATTGCGGTTGTATATGTATATCTAAATTTTCCTTTTCAGGGTTACATTTTATGAAAGATCTTTCAGCGTAGCAGGGAGGTACATTACGTTCGTTTATTAAATTAGCTAAATTGATGAAAGGTGAGTTTATCACCCGTAAAATCTCGCAACTTACCCTCGTCACTAATCATTTTGAAAATATGTTAATTACGAAACTTTAGTGTTTCGCATTGTGATAGTCAGATAAGTCTACACTTATCTTTGGAGTGGGGGTAAAATTGCATGTTGGGATAGGGATGCACTGTTATTATATTTATTGTTGGTAAATTTATACATAAATTCCAAGAACTAATAATTTATCTGTGCTTTCCTTAAAGCTTGTAGCGTCTATTTCTTGTCTGTTCTCGTTATATTTTTGCCTATAATTTCTCGTTTTATAACTAACCTAACCATCTATTTACTCTTTATCAACACTTCAAAATACCGACGCTATCCGAGTGCTCTGCGGTCTCAGGACCGTTTGGCTGAGGTACTAGTCGAGCTATCTAATTCCTCCCCATTTTATGTGACGTGGTTGGTTAGACACGTGGCAACGTATTCTACGAAGAAGGACCTAGTGTTAAAGGTTAGTACTGGTCCGCATTTTTGGATTGATTATCGCATTTTTTGTGGATTTTTTTGTGTAATAAGTCCATTGTTATTTGCTAGTTAACGTATATTTATTTTTAAATTGAATGATTAAGTACCGTATTGACCAGTCATTTTGGTTATCTGAGCCAGTAATTTTACATTGATGTTTATCAAAATGTATAATGAGCTTTGAGGTTTATTATCGCCATTTGGCGGATTTTAAATGAAGCTTAGAATTTTATTTAAGTTTAAGTTTAAGGACCACCTCGAATTCAACGAACTCCTTTTTAACAACCGATTCCGTTTCCGTTCCAAGCGATCGTATCACGATCCTTGGTTGAAGCTGCTTACGGAAACCACCAGCACATTCTATCACAAGCAATGCAATCTGACTATGTTTCTGGACATTAAACAAGCATTTGACAGGGTCTGGCACACCGGTCTCCTACACAAGATCCGCAATCTCAACATACCCGACCCCTTTTCCAAACTCCTACTCTTGTACCTGGCTAATCGGTCAGTTCGAGTCAAAGTAGGAAACACCTTCTCCGTAAATCCCACCAAAACCCAAACAATCGTCTTTCGACATCCAAACTACATCGAATATAAGTTCCCAAACCTAGCCAACAGCAATTTTTCCCTCACCGTGAATTAAGAGACTCCCACTCGAACAAGTCACCTACTTAGAATCTTCTTCACTAAAACACTTAATTCGCTTCTCGATGTACAAAGAACACTAAACAGGATAAGAAACCAAGCAAACCTACTAGGTGTCCTCCAGGGTAGACTCAGGGTTTGCCACCACAAAACACTACAGCACACCTACAAAACATACATACGCCCTGTTATAGAATTCCGAACACCCATACACACTAAGATAAACCTTAATCACATCTCCTCTATCGCTTCCTGTGAACGCCGAATACTCAGACGCATGCACAGGTTACCTTGGAGGTACCCTAGCTCACAATATAACACGCAAACATACCACCGATTTCTTCAATTCCCACGGCAAAACCAAATTAAAATTCAATCCCCCTCCCGTGGTTCTAACACAACTACTTGACTACCTTCACGAGGAGATAGAAGAATCCCTAGACAACACTCCATATGCCCTCCTCATCCCCCGTCTATTTGATGACGACCTAGCATGATACCGGAAAACGAATCGAATTAACCGCACACAGCACGCTACGCCGACTAAACAACACGTACACTTCATATATGATTGTAAGCTATACAATTACACAAAACAAGGCAACACCAACAGGAAAAGGATGATCAGGGCTGAAGAGGAGAGGATCCCTGACCAGTCTACGCACAACATCTAGATAAGCTAAAATAAGTAAGAAACTAACCATTAGCATGAGCATACTAACAAAAAAGCGATATTGTTCATCTTGTTGACGTCTGCCCTGAAGTCTTCATCTATCTTGTTGCTTCGTCCTGAATACTGTCTTATGGTTTCCGTGCTAATGTCTTCATCGACCTACTTAGCCACCGAATTATCTTGCTTCTACTTACCGACCCTTTATGGGGTATAAAATTATATTAAATCATATTTACCAGGTCAGTTTTCCGTTATAAAGATTTCTTTTCTGCCTTGGCAGATTATTAATCGATCCTGTCTGCGAAACACTGCAGTACCTGTACACTGACACTTATTCGGGCGTATGCCCAGCGTAAACAGACCTATCCCATTACACAAAATTCTCTTTGCTTTTACGCGTATGCCCGAAAAGTACTGAGATTTCATCGGGAAATTATCCCTCAAGGCGTATGCCTGTGGAAGTATTTCCTTGCCTTGCTTGTCAGAAAGGCGTATACTTGTTCATTCTAGCGTCCTTCTAATTAATAAATGGAGCGTATGCCCGTTTGACTAATTAATCCTTTCCTAACACAAAAATACCTAAACACATACACGACCGAAATGGAAACCCAGTAAAATCTGCAGATCGATTAATGTATCAGCGATGTGACAAATGTCAAGTTCCAAATGCAGGTTATTTATTTATTTCGTATCATAGGAATGTTTGACATATTTTTTAAGTGAAGATAAATAAAATGAACAAGAAATAAAATTATACCTCGTGGGTCAATAAACTCACTTAAGTTTGCAACATTTTTTAAATAATTAATATGTTTAATTTGGTTTTCCTAATTTATTATTAAAAGAGTGTTTTCTCGTAAAAATTCGAAAAACACTGGCTAATTTGTTTTATTAATTTATTAATTATGAAACATTAATTCGTTTATTATTTTTTTTCTCGAAAATAGTTCATTTTATCGATATTAAACAAGTATACCTTTTTTTTAGGTAAAGGTTCAAGCTACCAAAAAATATTTTTTTTAGATCTTTATCATACAGGGTGTTAAAAATTTACGCGTTAAGGTGTACAACTAAGTCCATCCCTGGTAAACTAAACAAGCTCAATATGTTTCGAGGATACAATTTTAAGAGGACCTTACTAGTGGCCATCATACTTAATTTTTATTAAATTATATTAGTACTTTAGAAGTTTTTCAAGAAAAACTTATTTTAAGCGGCGTCCTTTAGGGGCTTACATCTCCGTAAGGAGGGTCTGGAGGAAAAAATTTAAAGGAACTTGTCATGTTATTTTTCGTCTTCTATCTGAATCCGAGAGATTTCCACATTTTTCCGGACACCTTGTATAAGCTTAGTTGAGGTTAAGATATCTAGAAATAAGGTTGGTAATTGCATGCAAGAGATAAGCGAATAAAATAGATAAATAAAATCCTACGATAAAATTTTTAAGGATAGGCAACATATTTTACTTGGAAGAATTTCGGAACTATATCTAATGGGAAATTGTAAACAAATAAATTTAGTAAAGGGATAATTTTTCACTACATCTCAATACTGCACACAGAAGGGCCGATCCGACGGGGTGCTGAACCGGGTGAAAAACCCTTATCTCTGTGCAGGATGGAGAGAATAGAGGAAATGTTTGTACGGAAAGATTAAATAATATGGATGAAAAGTTAGAAAATTTAGCTATGGAAGGAAGAAAAATAAAGAAGAGAATTATAAAACAGGAAGGAAGAATTGAAGTACTGAAAAAATAAATAAGAAAGACACACTTAGTAGTCAAAGGTTTGAGAGATGAAGAATCCGAAGGGGAAGTAATAGTACAACAAAAAGTGGGTGAAGTATTAGAAAGAATTGGAGTTAATGTTGATGCACACACAGATCTTGAAGAAATAAGGATACAATCAGAAAGGTCCAAGACCAATTATGATCAAGTTATGGAAATACACAAAGAAAATTGAAATTCTTAAAGGCACAAAATATCTAAAAGGATTATACGAAGGAAGTACAAGAGGAGAGAAGAAACGTAATCCTAATGTTAAAAGAAGCAACAGCGAAGAAAGGGTGTAAAGCAGTAATTAAGCATAATAAACTAATAGTAAATGATACAGTATACAAAAATGAGAAACGAGACGACGAAGAAGACAGGAAATATATCGCCCGACAAATATTTATAAGGAAAATAACCAAGACTGCCTGGAAAAAAACTAGATAAATTAAAAAAATGGGTACAAAATGGTAACGGTAAAGGCAATGGAAAATGTTTTTACCAATTTGGTAAAATGGAAAAAGTAAAAACAAAAGAGAGTACAATACAAAAATTATAAAATAGGAAAGATGTAAAAATACATGGAATATAAAGAGTATTTACGACAAACAAAGTGATTTGGAAGAGGAGTTCGAAGGATCAGGTGCAATCATTTAGGGTTAACAGAGATAAAGAAAAAGGTAAAGGACAAATGATGTTAAAACATGGGCAGTATTATTATATAGCGGGGTTGAAATGAAGGAACGAGCGACGTCAGGAGTAAGATGCATAATACACAAAGGTTTGTTTAAATATCTGGCGTGGAACACCACACAACCTTCCAACTTACATCAAGTAAATGAAAAAAAATGAAATAATTTTAATAACATTTTTTTAGGATAATTATGCAACCTCTTTTATAATAAGTTCATTACGAAAATAGGCAACATTGTAAAAACAAAAACAATAATCTATGTCAAACAGACGTTTAAAACTTCATGACAGACAGAGGTTAATAGACATCTAGATGTTAACTTAAATTAAAAGAAATGAAATAACTTTAATTTCATTTTTTTAGGAAAATTGTGCAGCCTCTTTTTATACGTCCATAACGAAAACAGGCAACATTGTAAAACAACAACAATCTATGTCAGAATGACGTTTAGAACTTTGTGTCGGATAGATATCCATAGACATAAATACCTTAGGAATTTTTTACCGCTAAATTACGCGTCATATCAAAAATTGCATAGAACATAATTGATCAATATATTTAAGGTCTATATCTATGTATTTTTATATCTTTGAAATATGCAGCTGTTTTAGAAATAGTTGATAAAACCACAAATCATAGTTCACCAGTTTGTATTTGGGTTAGATTGTTAGTGAAGAAAATTATGGAAGATTCAGGTGGTAGAATAGGCTGGTTGTTCAGAAGCCAGACGCAGCAATTCTAAGTATCGTTTTAGTTTTCATCGACATTTGTGCGGTTCAAGGCTAGTAGTTATTTTCTTGGGAAGCGTTAAGCAGCCAGTTTCATATGAAGCATTTTAACGAAGGTGGGTAAACTATGACGTGATCTTGCTTAGTTAAAAGTTAGGCTGTGACGCGAACATATCGAAGTTGTTGCGGGAGTGATGTAGTCGTCGGGCGCACAGAGTGTACCTACGTTCTACCCTGGTTATTTGAAGATATCGTGAGGGAATTTGCCTGTTTACCTTGTGTGGTGTATAGGAAGAATTCATCCACCCCGGGAAAGTGTTTGTGTTGTTGTTCGTCGGTTAATAGTAGAATTTTTGTTTCCATTGAAAGGGAATGGTGTTTATTTTAGTGCCTTCCTCATTTTTGGAGTAAAAGTGTATATAAATGACAAAGATGTGTAAAAAAATTAATGTTGAAATTAACGACAGAAAAGTTTCCGAATCCCGCAAGGCCGTGTCGGCAGAAAGAGATTGAAGGGTTATTGGTATCCTCCGATCAATTCACGAGGAGTCATTCGCACGAGGGTTGCCTTTACCGCTGTGAAATGGAAAAAAAAATTAGACTGAATAGTTTTGTAAGAAACAAGGTAATTACTTTTCTGTGCTGATTTTTGGTGATTTTAATGAAGTTGTATTTCAGTACTTGATTACGCGAATGGATACGCTTTCTTTTGTATGTAGTACTGCACAGACGCCCTTCGGGCGATTAATATAATTCTACCGAAGTGTATTCAACCGTTTGTCGTTAAATTACATGTGTTATTTTTTTATTTTTTATTACTGTATACTAAAATTCATATCTCGAAAATTTGTCGAATTTGTGTTTTCTACGTTAGCACTATAGCAATAAGGTAGTAATTAAAATTAAGGTATTAAGTCAGATGATCTTGGGAATTCTTAACCTTGCAAGTTTCACACCGACGCGACTATTATTAATGTTTAATTTTAACACAATTCAAGATCAGAACAAAGTTTCAAAGTGACTGCCGTTACGTTGTAGGCAAAATTGGCAACGTTTAATAATGTTGTTTTGAACTTTTCGTAACGTGACTTTTCTTACAGAATTAATGGCAATAGAAATCTTTTCTTTTAAATTATTTATATCAGTTGGTTTTTGTTTGTACACCTTGTCTTTTATTGTTCTCCACAAAAAGAAATCTGACAGAGTAAGATCCAGTGATCTCGGGGACCAAAAAATTGTACCACGTGTTGCAATTGTATTTGGAAATCTTTCATTCAAGTAATTCATAACTCTAATCGCGTTATGTGTTGGAGCTCCATCTTGCTGAAAATATTGCAAATTGCGAATTGTATTCAAAGGTACATTGTCCAGCATTTCTTCCAAATTGGCAATTAAAAATCTTTCGTAGGCTTCTGCGTTCAAATTTTCGTTGTAGAAATAAGGTGCCAACATTTTTTGTACCAAGAATTCCACACCAAACATTTACAGAAAACATTTGGTGATCCCGCCTTTCTACTGTGAGATGTGGATTTTCTACAGACCAAAACACGTGGTTTTTTCTATTAAAAATTCCATTGTTAGTGAATTTTGCTTCATCGGTGAAAAGAATATTATACGAAAAATTTTGATCTATCTCAAAATTTCGAATAAACCAATTAGCATATTCTAGTTTTCTCTGTAAATCAGTTGGATATAAATTATTTCCTACGTGGTGGCGATAAGGCTTTCGCCCATACTTCTTTAAACTTCTTGTTCAGAAACACCACACTCTATACTGTTTCCCTAATAAACGCAGTTGGTTTGAAATCTGAATATGCCAAAACATTGGTTTCAGTTTCAATGTTAAATTTTTTTGACGCATCCCTTGGTTTGGTAAATAATCCATACATTTTTAATTTTTCTTCCATTTTACCAAAAATACATATTATAGATGGATACACCCGCAACCATATAAAACTTTTGTAAGAAGTAGTTTATACAATTTAAAGTTCTACAAGTTTGTTTGCTTTTGTAGAAGTATAAATTCTCGCCTTCCCCCATCCATAACAGTTCAGATTTCCAGTAAAACCAATACTCCATTTATATCGCTGTACGAACTTCATTTTCTTTCTGGTTAAATGGTCATTTGAACAGTCTTTTATTTTAAAAATCAAAAAAAGCCAAACGGCATACTTTAAAAAATAAGTAATATGTCGTCATATATTTTAAATTACACGCGTCCAAAAGTGCACTGATGGTGACGTCACGGCTTTCCGACCGCTCGGCGACTTCGACTATGAGTTCGGCCGCAAAATAAGCTATTCTTCCTTCAGTCTAAAATCGTTGTAACACGTGTCTATTAATGATTGAAGCTGACGACATGCCAAATCTAGGAAATTTATTTGCTTAGTATTTGCAGCACTGAGAATTATATTGTAAAATTAATATGTTTCTACCTTTTTTGCTAGTTTTTCATTAGCTTTTATTATAATTTTCCCGTTCATTCTGTATTAGTTTTTCGTTATATTCACAACCAGTTATTTTCATAACTCCAGATTACTTTTTGTTTGGAAAGAATAAAAACAATATTTATAGAAATAGATTGCATAATTTAGATGGATTAATGGAAGCAGTTGAACACGAGATTCAGGCTATTATACGGGAAGAACTTCGGCATGTTTTTGATAACATGAAGCGGAGAATTAATTTATGTCTACAGAATCAGGATCATCATTTTCAACATTTTTTGTATTTATATTAATTTAATGAAGAATGTTTGTTTGTATTTTTGTCATAACAATAATTTTAAAATTTATTTTGTTAAATAATTGTAATTAGCAAATATTGCCAATAAACATTTCCAAAAGTAGGGATATTCTGTTTAATTTAACCCTTTCGCGGTCCGTGGGATCCATGCTTCCCACCAACTTTACTTCTCTTTAAAAACCGTGGACGGTACATTAACCACAGCTTGGGCGTAGCTCCACCTAGCTTTTACTATTAGAAGCTGGAGAAAAAATAGTAGAGCGCTATTTTTGTACTTCTGTGCTATAGAGATCTTCATGTTTCTGTATAGGTGCGTTTTGGAGGTTGTGTTTATGTGTTCTGGGTGCGATTTTATCAATTGTTGGCTCTGTTTGTTGACAAGGTAAGTACATAAGGTTTTTGTCGTGTATTTAATTATTTTAGTAATGTATGATATCCATTTATATGAATAGTTTGTTAAAAATACGTTTCGGTGTACTAATAATTCCTCATCAAACGCGTGGGAAGTATGTTTCCCACCGCCCAAATGTACCCCTCAGTTTACAAAATTTATTGTTTGTAAATGTGGTTTTTAATCGTTTTTATAACAGTAAATCCACCGCAGACGAGTCGAATATCAGAAATTCCATTTTTCAGATGTACAAGCACAAATGGGATTTAAATGACCCGAAGCAGGCTGAAGAGGCTCTAAATTATTTTTGCAGCTTACCTGATGATGAGTACAATTCAGAGGCAGACGTTGACCCTGAAGATATAAAAGAACTTGAGGCTTTGGATCGAGGGGAAAAAGCTGGCAGTACTGATGGCGATTCCAGCTTTCCTTGTTCAGAAAGTGCTAAGATTGACTTTACTGATATACAAAATATGGACGAAGATGTTCAGGAACGTCATACTAATAGTACACCACTTCAGAATTCTCTGAATGAACCAGATGCTGCTGTTATCAATACTGCCTCGGAAAATCTTTGTAGTGAGGAAGAATAAGAGCTTGAAGACGGCGAGTGGACCCAAGAATCGGAATATTTTGAAAATCTTTCTGTAGTTTTTGAAGAAAAACCTACTACTAATTTATCTTCTGCAAATAATGGAAAAGAAATTTCTTATTTCCAAGAAATTTTAGACGATAACATTCTTCAGTTTATTGTTTCCCAATCGAATTTATATGCCGAACAAAAAAATGCAAAGAATTGGAAGCCTCTAACATTAGAAGAATTAAAAGCTTATGTCGGATGTTTGATACTGATGGGTATCCACCAGTTACCACGTTTGGAGAATTACTGGAGTAGTGATCCAATTTTAGGAGTAAACTGTGTGTCAAATGTAATGACATCAAAGCGATTCAAGAAAATCACTGAAGTGCTGCACTGCAATGACAACTCCACTTGCCCATCTAGAGATAGTCCAGATTACGATAAATTATATAAGCTGAGACCTATTATAACCTATTCGAGTGACAAATGTATAAAAGTGTGCAAGTGCTCTTCCAATTTATCAGTTGACGAATCCATGATAGCCTTCAAAGGCAGGACGAGTATGAAACAATATATGCCTCTCAAGCCGATTAAACGTGGTTACAAGGTATGGTGTTTAGCTGATGCAGAAACTGGTTTTATTGCAAAATTTGAAGTTTATACTGGTAAAACCAAAGAAAATATCGAGGACAAAACCAAAGGCTTGGGTGAAAAAGTGGTCTGGAACCTAGTAAAACATATGAAAGGGAAAAACTGCCTAGTAGCGTTTGATAATTTCTTCACTTCTGTTGGCATTTTGAAGAAACTACATAGAAACGGTATTTTCAGTGTAGGCACTGTACGAACTAACAGAAAAGGTTTACCCTGCATGATGAAGAAGAAGGATAAATTAGACAGGGGTGAGTTTATGTTTGCATGTCGTGGGGTTGTGAGTGCTATAAAATGGCAGGATAGCAAACCTGTTACCCTACTAACAACCGCGGCTTCTCCAAGAGTTACAACGTTAGTCAAAAGGACCCAAAAGGACGGCTCTCAAGCAGCAGTGTACTGCCCAATGGCAGTGGATATTTATAATAAAATAATGGGCGGTGTTGATAAATTCGACCAGAAGAAGGAGAGATATGCCATTGGTAGGCGATCGGTCAAATGGTGGCATCGAATTTTACACTTTTTGATTGATTTATGTGTAGTAAATAGTTTTATTTTACGCCAAGTGTCTAAACGAAACGCATGCGCTTATGACCAGCTAACATATAGGATAGCTTTGGATCGTCAACTAATAAATGGTTACAGCAGCCGCAAGAGAAGGGGCAGAACTGTTCAATTTCTAGGAAACGAAAGAATAGCGCCCGATGAAGTGAGATTATCTCAAGCGGGAAACCACTACTCAGAGCAAGGAACATACCGTCGCTGCAGGATATGCAGTACCAAAAAAAATGAAAAAAGGACACGATACACCTGTTCCAAGTGCAAGGTGCCAGTTTGCGTTCCTTCCTGCTTCAAAAAGCTTCATCAAAAGACACAATAAGACATTATTTCATTACTTCCGTTTATTTCCTGTTTTTTTTTGTATTGTATTTAAATAAATCATAAAATATAAACAATAACTTCTTTCTTACAGTATGGTAATTTAAGTCTACGTCAGGGCAGTGGGAAGTATTTATCCCACCAGATTTTTTCGAAAAACCTTACAGAAAAAAAAGTTGGATATTACACCATTAAAATGCATGTAAGAATGTCAATAAAATCCGCCATATAAATATTATTTAACTCTTGTTCCTATAATGTGCCCACGAAAGGGTTAACAAACAATGTTTATAATTACATCATTACCCATGGGACGCTAATGTCAATCGTTGCGAGCGAAATGAAGTGTAGTGGTACCAACCTAACCAAAATTTGCCACATGACGTCAGCTTCAATCATTAATAGACACCCGTTATAGTTGGTACCTTACGATACTAGAAAAGTTAAATCAACATCGGAAGACACCAAGCTGCGCAAAAAAGGTGACGTCAGAGTGTAAAGCTCAACAAAAATATATACGTTTGAAAAAATAAAAGTTTAGGTTATGTTACTTCGCGTTTGTTGTGCAAGAATATAATTTTAGATATAAAATTTTAGAAATAATCATAAAGTAAAATCATATTTTATTGTCATAGTTACAAAATCTAGTTTTTTTAAAATACATTTGCCAATAACAATTAATCTCCTGATTTTTGGGCAGATTTAAATATTAGCAGAGCATTATTAATAAAGCCCATTTCACCACCTAAAATAATGATAAATAGCAACATATTTACATTATAAAATTAAATAAACATACCAGCATGTACGATTATAAGGCGATTTCCTTTTCAAATAGGAGATTTAAGACCTGTGTCTCATTTGTCCACGAATAATGGTGTCGTATGAGACAAATGTATGTATGTTTCATCTAAAATTTACATAAGATTATGCAGTAGAATGCATAGTTTATAATCTTCAAAACTAACCTGTGTATATAATTGGTCGTCCTGCTTTCCGATAATTAGTGATCGAACATATATATGCACAATGCAAAGAACGTATTTCATGTCGTTCTCTTATAATCTTACGATGATCAGATGTTTTTTTTTCCACCTACATAAAACCTAAGATAAGATATGATTCAAAATTAATCAATAAACTTAGCTGAAGCCCATTTTTAAAAGTAAACTTCTAAATGACGTTTTCTTTCCCAAATAACCAATCGTTTAGTCATCTTTAATGATGTTATAAATTCCTTCGAATATTACAAAATAAAACGTTATTATCCAACTGCTTTTAACCTGAATTGATACTTTTAAACTATTTGTAATTGTTCCGCACAATCTTGCGTGCATATTTAGATAACACATGGCGTTTTCTTGCTTGAGGTGCTTGAACGTTATGAGATGTACTTGCGTCGCACATTATATAAAGAACTAGATTTGATTACATTAATATAACATGAAATTAGTAATTAAAGTAACTTACTTATAAATTCAATACAGGCAGCGGATAGTTTTAAAATAAACTGTTTTGTAGAATAAGTAATAAACAAATTTGATACGTCGGAAAAACAAAGAGGTTATAAACAAAAGTTGGCAAACATCAGCTGGAAAGTAACGTTTTTAGAGCGCACAGTACTAATATCTGTGTCATTTTCCAATCATTACTGCATCTTTATCTAGTTTAAAAATGCGTTTCTGCGCTGGTGTCTTCCGATGTTGATTTTACTCTATGTGATCATCTTTTCATTGAAGGGATTACCCCTACGCATGTAAGGTATAAGTTTTTGAACAATGTTCACATACCACCACCATTTTAATTAATTCAATAACACAAGCACACAAACTCAGAATTAGATTTATACAAAAAATATGAAAATAACTATAACCTAATGAAAATTCATACATACAAAACAGACAAGACTCAAATGGCAACATTGCAATGCGCACATTGAAGATTATTGTCTGACGTTTAACGCCTCATAGTTGTATAATTAAATTATTCAACACGTATTCTTCGAAATGTCCTACGAGATTGATATGAAACTTATTAAAGTCGAGCCAAAAGAGGAAGAAGGAATAGATTTACTTCCAACACAACATTTTATTGTAAATAGTGATTTAATAAAAGGTGAAAGTAATTGCGTTCTATTAGTAACAATTTGACACTATTTTTACAGATAATGTGAACATTAAGAAAGAAGATACCTCTTCACTAATAAACGATGTTAGCTCAACTGAACCGGACCATATAAAGGAAATTAGTCTCAAGCACATCATAAATGTACAGTATGAATGTAATAATTTTAATAGTTCAACAATGATGCAAGAAAATTTAAAACGTAACCATTTAAAATACAGTTCAAATTTTAAATATAAATGTGATCATTGCGATTATGTAACAAAATACAAAGCATCTTTGAAATGTCATCTTTTCAAACACACTTCAAGTTCTGAATTCAAATGCAATTGTGCAACACATCGCAAAGATTGCTTTAAACTTCATCTAAAAAAACATTCTTCAAGTTCTGAATTTAAATGTAACCAATGTGATTATGCAACAAATCACAAAGGTAATTTCAAAATTCATGTAAAAAAACACTTTTCAGGTGCTGAACACAATTGCCATCAATGTAATTATGCAACATATTGCAAATATCTTCTTGCAATACATCTTAAAAAACACTCTTCAAGTTATGAATTCAAATGCGACCAATGTAATTATGCAACACATCGTAAAGGTGCTTTAAAAATTCATCTTAAAAAGCATTCTTCAAAGTATGAATTCCAATGTGACCAATGTGATTATGCAACATATCACAAAGGTAATTTTAAATATCATCTTAAAACACACTCTTCAAGTTATCAATTCAAATGTGATCAATGTGATTATGTAACACATCACAAATCTAGTTTAACAATTCATCTTAAGAAACATTCTTTAAAATGTGAATTCAAATGTGACAAATGTAATTATGCAACAAATTACAAAGACTATTTTAAAACTCATCTTAAAACACACTCTTCAAGTTATGAATTCAAATGTGATCAATGTGATTACGCAACACATCACAAATCTAGTTTAACAATTCATCTTAGGAAACATTCTTTAAATTATGAATTCAAATGTGACCAATGTAATTATGCAACACATCATAAAGGTGCGTTAAAAATTCATGTTAAAAAACACTCTTTAAGGTATGAATTCAAATGTGACCAATGTGATTATACAACAAATTGGAAAGATCATTTTAAAATTCATCTTAAAAAACACTCTTCAAGGTATGAATTCCAATGTGACCAATGTGATTATGCAACATATCACAAAGGTAATTTTAAAAATCATCTTAAAACACACTCTTCAAGTTACCAATTCAAATGTGGCCAATGTGATTATGCAACACATCACAAAGCTCGTTTAACAATTCATCTTAAAAAACACTCTTCAAGGTATGAATTCAAATGTGACCAATGTGATTATGTAACAAATCGCAAAGATCATTTTAAAAGCCATCTTAAAACACACTCTTCAAGTTATCAATTCAAATGTGATCAATGCGATTATGCAACACATCACAAATCTGGTTTAAAAATTCATCTTAAGAAACATTCTTCAAATTATGAATTCAAATGTGACCAATGTAATTATGCAACACATCGTAAAGTTGCTTTAAAAATGCATCTTAAACACCATTCTTCAAGTTATGTATTCACATGTGACCAATGTGATTATGCAACACATCACAAAGCTCGTTTAAAATTTCATGTTAAAAAACACTTCAAGGTATGAATTAAAATGTGACCAATATGATTAATCAACACACCACAATTTTAAAATTTATCACTTATAAATTCACTCACAGAAGCTACTCTCCAAGTTATGATGCAAATGAGATCAAGTGATCAATGCGTTATTTGTGTGCATATTGTGAACATAAAGAAAGGAGAATGTGTTCTGATTTAAAATTATTTGTTTGTTATATTCCAGGCATCTTTATACTGTGCTAATTAACTCGTTTATACTGACGAGGGTACAAAATGTACCCCAAGGTCAAATATCTTGGAATATTTCAAATTTTGATTTGAATATCCTTGTTATTATTTTTTTTTATACTGACATGCAGTTAATTTCAAAAATCTATGACACAGATTTTTGTATTATTGTTGAAATTGATCTCTAAAATATGTCAACATAAAGTCAAATTGAAATAATTTTTGATGAATGTCACATGAGTATCAGATTCAATAATTATTTTTTAATCCGCTTAATTTTCAATTTCAAATGATCATGCCTTTAGCATTAAATTTGTTTATAAGAGCTCGAATTATTGGGCTAGTTGAGGACGGGATGTTAATTGGAGCAATAGCGACGATTTTAAATATAAATAAAAAAGTTTTAAAAATTAAAAAAAAAAATGGGAGCAGGTAAGAAGCATTGAACCACTACTTCCAACTAGAATTAATAGAATATGGTCTGAACAAGAAGATGCTAACCAGGTGAAGTGTCTTACGGAAAATCTTTTTGAAACAGTGAGAACTGCTTTCCTGAATCTTTATCGTCAAATTAAAGCATTCCAATGTTAGAAATTATGTGGCCCCAGAAAAAGTGCTTCTAAATGTGGACCAGCAGGCAAGGGTGTTATTTGTGAAATATAATATATATATATATATATATATATATATATATATATATATATATATATATATATATATATATATATATATATATATATATATATATATATATATATATATATATATATATATATATATATGCCAAAATGAAAGATAAAATTTTTGATTTTACTGAAAAATATTTGTACTTACACCTTTGTTGTATCTGGAATACTACCAGATCATTGATTTTGTCACTTACAACTATGGTGTATTAATTTATAAATCCATAAGATTAGGAAATTTCAAACACAGGAAGTTACATATAGAAACATTTTTTATTAAAAAAAGGATCTAAAACATAATACGATCTTAAAACTAAAACTAATGAAAAAAGAAAGGAACTGAACACATTTTCTTAAAATTTAATCTTATAATAATAATTTTTAACTGAGAACAAACTAAGTGCAACATTTTTTTTCTGTTAAGATTACTTAGCCGAACTGCTACAACTTTTTTTAACTTTCTTCACTTTTGTCGTAATCTTTGGTAAAATTGTGTTGTAATATTGCACATCAACCTGCGGCATCCAGGGTACCATAGATTGTAAGGCTGCAACTTTGTTTTCTGGTAATGTTACTTTCTCATCTGACAGTGTGACAGTAAACAAGAACTTTGACGATAAAAAAGAATTTCTTAATTCTTTCCGTAAAATATTAACCGTTATAGGTGGTCCCTTGTATGATGTTTGGTATGTTATTTCATATGATCTATTGTAAACAATAGTACAGATTTTTGAGTAAGGTATTGCATTATAGTTGAAAAAAGATGCCTTGTCGCTGAGGTTGAAAAAGTAGCTTTCTCTCATTTGGATAATTTTGTAAGGATTTCTCCTGTTTACTTGTTTTAAGAGTCTCATGAGACTAACGGGGGAATAGAATTCTGTCTTCTCTAGAAATCTTTCTATAGTACTATGAGTGGCGTCAATTTCTTGCACTGCTGAGTGGCCTGGAGTAGAATATTTCATAACTATTTCATTTAGTTGTGGATCATTAATGAGTTTTCCCACTGCAAAAGAGACAATACTATTTCTATTTTGTGGCACGCAGCTGTCACTCCACAGTGTAAGTTCTTTTATTTCCGGATTGTCGTGTAATACTGCTAAGAGTATTCGATACAAGGCACTAGTGATATCATTTCCTCTGCCGCCCTTTAGAACTTCACACCAAATTGTGCAGTAGACACGTTTTGTAGTCGATAAATAAGCCGTAAGATTGTACACTGATAATTTACTTTTATAATAAAATTGTCCAATTTCCGCTTTTGGATATGAGAGAACATTTTGCAAATCAAAACAAAGTACTGCTTTTGCTTTATTACTTCTGTCATCATTGCGATTTTCCCTCATAGCAATTTTTTCTTCTGTATGAAATTTATAATGTTTTTTGTTTTTCTTCGGTAAGTTTTGATTCGATTTGTAACAATTTATACTGCTCACACACACCACATCTTTCTTTTTTTGGTTTATGAAAATGCAGATTGAATTCACTAACAAAAATGTTCCGATACATAGATTCTTTTACAGGTTCCTCATCAATCTCTGTCATTTTCTCTAAATACAGTTCATACATTCTTCTCACATTTAAATGGGATTCCAAATACTGGCGATTACTAGATGCCCGACAATAATGAGAATCTACTTTTGGAAACGAGTTGATATGGTTCATAACCAGGGATTTTTCTTTGTCAGAAATTTTTCTTTTCACATGCTTTCCTGGAGTGTTTTTTTCAGGAATATGAACAGAAGTATTTTTCTTATGTGCTGTATAAATTGGTTTTTGGCTAATTGCTAACGTCCCTCGATAAAAGTTCTTACAAACTTGTTCACGTCGACCTTCAACATTAAAAAAATATTTGTAGGTAGCCTGCCTTCTTGACTGTGATCCTTTTTTTCTTCTCCGAGATGGCTCTTCTTTGGTTGTTGTTGAAATTATAAAGAGCTTTTTTTCTTCTGATGATAACGTGTAGTACCTTTTAAATATTTCTTCTCTTACCGTTGCGCTAATCCTATTACTACATTTATAAATGCAGGCCTTATAACAATCCTTCAAAGTTGTTATTTTTCTACATGGAACTAACTTTTTGCGGCTAGAAATGTATTCTTCTCCATGGTTATGGTTTATCTTTCTTATATTTCTTGCCCAATTTTTTGTATTTCGAGTTCTTTTTCTGGATTTCGTCTTATTTCCCTTAACATTGTTGTTTTCTACTTTTGTAAGGTGCATGTCATCCTAGCTACAACTTACTGCATTATCAGAAGTTTCGGATAGGATAGACTTTTGTAATAAATAATCACAACCGTTAGATTTAGAAGATTCCCTGAAATAATAATTTTCAATTAAGACATAACCTTAAATTATTACAAAAACTTATTACCTTTCTGAATCTGAGGCCGAAGGTAAGTATTCTTTGTCTTTGTCCGAGTCATAAAAAGTAGAACTTGCTTCACTGTCACTCATTTTGAAATATTTATTATTAAATTCCAGTCAATGTTTGTGTATTATGTAACTAACACAACAACAGTAACCACAAAGATTGTTTCAGTGCAACATAGTTGTATGTGAGCTCAGTCAACTCGATAGCTTTGTATTTAGAACAACATAGGTGTATGAGATGACATACAACTATGTTGCTGAAAAATTGTGTTCTTAAAACATACACCTTTGTTAACCACAAAGATTGTTCCACTATGCTCTGTGCTGCCATCTTCTGACTCATAGGAAATGAAAGGTATAAGGACATACAACTTTGGTGCAGCAATAATTGAAAATATGAAAAATTGTCACATACAACCTTGTAGTACCAAGCCGACGATATATATATATATATATATATATATATATATATATATATATATATATATATATATATATATATATATTTACAGGATGTCCCAAATAGAGTAGGATAGCATGGGTATCTTAGAGATTTCGTTAAATGGGCAATATTGTGCCACTTTTTGGGCCGAGTTCGATTCCGTTGAGAAACATTTCAATTTCCGAACAGTTTCGAAATTATTAAAAAAATAGCCGATTTCTAAACACTCAAATACCTCCGTAATTATAAAAGACATGAAAAAAGTTTCAAATCAAAGCTACTCACTTCGATATGGCACACTTAAAAATGATGTCAAAATAAAATTCAAGATGGCGGTTTCCAAGATATTAATAGCAACTTTCTTATTTTAAATGACCGCCATATTGGATTTTTACACAATTAAATGGGATTTTTTTTCTCTTTTCAATGATGTATAACAACCTATATACGAATAAAAAATTATGGGAAATATTGTTTTCAATTTAAATCAAGTAGCCATGATTAACAATAAAACAAAATTTATTATAATACGACTAACTGTCAAGTTGTATTAGTTTATTGATTGTGTAAATAATTAGTAGTGCTGTGTTGTATTATTAAGTGATAAATTTATAATAATTGTTTTTTCTTTAATTATTTTTAATGGCGACCTTTCCAACGAATGTACAGGTTGTCCCATTTTGGTTGTCCTCGTAGGGTATCTCAGTTATTAGCAAAGATACAGAGATGCGGTTTTCGCGAACGTTGGCTACTTTTTTGTGAAACGAAAGATGACACAAACAGAATTACTCTAGCTCTTCTCATTTTTGAGATACAGGGCGTTCTTGAAAAAGTTGCATTTTGAGACCTCCCCCGTATCTCAGCTATACGATAACTTATAGAAAAAGTGAAAAGTTTTCTTTATATAATTTTTTCCGTATAATGCAGTGCTGTTTTCAGAATGAGTATACGGGGTCAGGTCAAAAAGTTATCGGGATCAACTTCATTTTTTTTAAATGGGACACCCTGTCTATTTTCTCATAATTAAATTTTCCTTGTTCTAAGAATTTCAAATATGTATAGCATTCATCATTTTTTTATACAAATAGCGCAGTATTTCAAATTATTAACTGGATTGGTTAGTGGCCTTTGGTACTGCAATTGTTTTACCATGGCAACTTCATTTTTTTGACATTTGTCAATATTTGCAAATTTGTTGATTGTTGAGATCCTTATTGTTAGTAAAGTTTTCAATATTCTTTTCGTTATTTTGAATTTTTACAAAGTTTCAAACCATGGCGAATAACTTAGGGTACGAGAACTATGAGAAATTAGATATGATTGGGGTTTATTACCAAACAAATTTTAATGCAGAGCAAGCGAAGGAAATATATTTTGAAAGGTATTTATATTTACTGGAATGTTAGTCATCATTTGAGTTAAATAAAATGTGAATATTATAGATTTCCGGAAAGAAGGCAACCGTGTAAAAAACATTCATTAGGTTAAAACAAAATTTGGAAAATCACGGATCGTTTGAAAGGCCACGCGCCAAAACATATAGAAAAGAAAACGAAGAAAATAATGAAATAAATGTCCTTGCAGAGGTCACTGTTAACGAAAATTATACGTCTTGCAGAAAATAGAAGAATCGGTGGGTATTTCAAAACGAAAGTATCAAAAATATTTAAAAATACCATTATAAACCATATATACCTCAAGTCATCCACCACTTGCATCCGGGTGATGCTCAATTGCGTATCGATTTCTGTAGATGGTATATTCAGAAAAGTGAAGAAAATGGCAATTTTGGTCGTTTAGTTATATGGTCGGATGAAAGCCATATAAGCTCCGCCGGAATTTACAATCGTGCAACGAATCGTTTCTGGTCTAACGAAAATCGGCATGTTACCGTGATCCGTCAGCAGCAAGGCAGGTTTGGGTTCAATGTGTCCTGTTTCATTTTAGGAGGCAGATTAACATTTTACATGTTTGAAGGCAATTTGAACCATCAACGATATTTGGAAATTTTGGACATTTGCCTTCCAGAATTGTTTGATGATATTCCGTTAGCCCAGCTAAGAGAGGTTTATTTTCAGCAAGACGGGGCACCTTGCCACAATGCAAGACTAGTAAGAGATTACCTCAATACAATGTTTCAAAACCATTGGATTGGTAACAATGGACCAGTTAATTGGCCAGCAAGGTCCCCAGACCTATCAATTTTAGATTTTTTTTTGTGGGGCTACCTTAAAAATAAAATTCATCAAAGACGGTATGAAACTCAAGAAGCTTTGATGAATGCTACAAGAGAAG
Source organism: Vesta saturnalis (assembly GCA_036346205.1). NCBI lineage: Eukaryota > Metazoa > Arthropoda > Insecta > Coleoptera > Lampyridae > Vesta > Vesta saturnalis. The sequence continues at coordinate 628,465 of JARFJB010001981.1, forward strand.
CCTTTGAAGAACTACGTTTAAGACCTCTATTTTTATTAAGATCCATTCAAGAAATTCTTCGGAGATGTAGGATTTGTCTTGACCATAATGGTCAGCAAATTGAGCAATATTTATAAAATTTTAATTCTTCTTATTTTCGTTTGTCTCTAAATTTATAAATAAATACATCCAATATTTATATGAGTTTCAAATCAACAATTCTGGAAATAAAATAAATTATTTTGCCGAAATTTGTATCTTCTTCAATGACATATAATTACATAATGATGGTTTTCTATATTAGGCACAAAAAAAACAATAGAAGATTACGAATTCAAAGCCTACTAGGAAATTCAGTTAATAATACAAAATACCACGCTATTTATCAAAATAAGTGATAATTGTTATATATATTTGAAGTGCTTAGAACAAGAGAAATTTAATTATGAGAAAATAGACAGGGTGTCCCATTTAAAAAATGAAGTTGATCCCGATAACTTTTTGACCTGACCCCGTATACTCATTCTGAAAACAGCACTGCATTCTACGGAAAAAATTATATAAAGAACACTTTTCACTTTTTCTATAAGTTATCGTATAGCTGAGATACGGGGGCTGTCTCAAAATGCAACTTTTTCAAAAACGCCCTGTATCTCAAAAATGAGAAGAGCTAGAGTAATTCTGTTTGTGTCATCTTTCGTTTCACAAAAAAGTAGCCAACGTTCGCGAAAACCGCATCTCTGTATCTTTGCTTATAACTGAGATACCCTGCGAGGACAACCAAAATGGGACAACCTGTACAATATATGTTTTGTACATACATAAAGTGCTACAAAAAGTCCCGTTTTACTGCTCAAGAATATCTAAGAAATTTTCCAGGGCATAGGCAACCGGACATGAAAATATTTACAAGATTAGATTCAAATATGCAGCATTATGAATGTCTTAAAAAGCCCAATAGGAATATAAACGTGGTTGCCGAAGATGAGGAATTAACTTTAGCTTGTGTGCAAGTAAATCCGAATATTTCGACTCGAGAAATTGAAGCTCAAGTTAATGTGTTTAAGACTAAATCATTGAGAATTTAAAAAACACAATTTCCACGCATATAAATTACATTGCGCATTGTTTTCATCAGAATTATATATATATATATATATATATATATATATATATATATATATATATATATATATATATATATATATATATATATATATATATATATATATATATATATATATATATATATATATATATTATACATTACTGATGGAAAACTAGTACAAACTTCTTGTGATTGGCATATTGAAATCTATAGACCCAAAAATTCTAGATTTGACGAAAAATATGTTGTTCTTACAGTTAGATCTGGAAGATATTCTGTAAATATTAGGGGTTGGATCAGATTGTTGGGAATTTTATGTATTGAAGAATGTTGTACAGCCTTGGTTTATAGGAACATTTTAGAAAACGTTATGCTGCCATTAGTGTGACAATTTTTGAGGACTATAATTTTATATTTCAGCAAGACAATTGTCATGTCTGTACAGCAATAATTATCTGGAACTGGTTTGTGGAACATAATAAAATTAATGTTATGAACTGGCCTTCCAAAGGCCCAGATTTGAATCAAATTGAAAGTATTTGGGGGTTAATGGTTAATGTATAATAGCAATTTTAGACCCCAAAACAGAGAGCAGTTAGTGGACGGTATTCGGGAAACCTGGCAAAGTTTAAATGAAACTCCAAATGTGCTTAGAAATTAATATGGTTCCATGCCTCGTCGACTTAACGAAGTCATACAAACAGACGGCTCCTAACAAAATATTAATTATGCATATGTCCCCAATTTTAATTGCACTTTTGTTAACAAAATTATATTTGTTTATTGTATTTTTTGTCACCTTTATTTAGGTCTTAATTAAAGGTGTTCTTAAAAACAAGAATTTTGTTTTCATAAATTTCAAAAATAAGGCCGTTATCAAAGTAATGCACTGTATTATATTTCCCACTTTTAAAGACCCTGTATACTGCATAAACTGTCCTTTCAACAAAGCTTCTACAAAACGACTGTCCCACACCAATGAACCTTGATAAAGTACAAGAGCAGAAGAAATCTTTTTGACGCTTGTGCATTTTACCCTGGCAATAAGGTTTGAAACAGTTCAAAAATTAATTAAAGTTTCAGAAAAAAATTTGGCATTGTGTAAGTCAGATTAGAATAAAAAGTAACTATTGGTCTAGTTATGTAAGATAATTCTGTTATAAGAGTTCTTACTTGTGTGGTTGTATTTTACCTGTTGTAGCATAATTGTGTTAAGAGTAAATAATTTTGTAAACCTACCTCGTGTCAATGAATTAACAGCAAAAATGCAAGACTGTGAGTAGTACATACTGATACTAGATAGGGAAAAGAAGATTGTTAAGTAATTGTAAGGAAGTTGATGTCAATAGTGTATATAATGATGTTTTCAATTTTAAATGAGAGAGGAACAGGTGAGAATTAACTCTAAACATTACATTTGATAATTGTTAAGTTACGACTGTGTTTAGTAATACCTATTAAAAGCAAATACAACTTCCTAAAATAATGAATAAATAAAAGTGGGATTCCTTCGGGAATATTACAGGACTAACCTACCACTAAAGGGAAGCTTATTATAAGTTTTCGATCAATAATTGGGTTATTATAAAGTTATTCATTCTTAGTTATAATTATTTTGTGTAAACACATTGTTTGTCAACACAAATTAAAATTAAGGAATTCTTTTTAGAAATACTTTAGGTATTTGTAATTCAACTGCAAAGTTTGAGGTGTGTGTTTTAGGCCTATTTTTATCTTTGAAATGAGTTAATTAGCACATTTAGTTCCTACTTTAATAAATAAACCACTTTCAAAGGTTAAGAGAGGTAGTGCAAGTTCTAATAACGGCCTAAGGTGGCCATTTATTTAAAAATGAAATATGGACATGTACACATCTCCCCAAATACTCCTCAGTAAGGGGAATGAGAAGGAGAAATTTGTTTAAATTGGTTACAAACTTATGAGTTTTTATACTCTAGTCTAAGTGATTAATGTAGTGGTTGTTTAGGGGTCTCATGTCATAATGCAATAGTGTCAAAAAATAAAAAAACCATCTAATTCTGTATTTTATTTCGTACATATAGTGAGTAAAATTGCGAGCGATCTTGGGAATACTTAAAACATTCAAAGCAATTCATTTCAAAATTATGTTTTGTCATTAAAAGCCCTTGAAAGTTCATACAATAAAGCTAGTTTTTTGGCTGGTCGGTGCACATTGCCATTACTTTTCTTGTTAATTCATATTTGTTAACCATTTTAATAATACATTCGGATGTAATGTCTGAAGTTTCATCTGGATGTTCTTGAACTTCCAAAATTTATACTGTTATGTCCTTGTCTTTCATTATATATTTAACGAGTACGAGTGGCCAATTAAGAATGGGAGGTACTGTATCTGGGAAACTATACATCGTAAAGGCTTGCGGAAAAAAAAGTTATTACTAAAACGGCCAATACAAAAACCTGGAAAATATTTACATGTTTCTGAAATAGCCGCTAGGGGGCGTAACTGCAATCTTGAATCTAAAAAAGTGATGTTTCTGTGAATTCTGCTATATTAACCTAATAAAAAAATAACTGATCTTTGAACTCGAGGATAATCTGAACTTTTTTTGTTTGGCACTTTTTGACGTATCTATAAAAATAAAGTGGTGGGGGGGTATTCAAAGGTTTCCTTATATCACCCCCCCCCGTATTTTCGAAACAGCTAATCCGATTTTAACATACTTTGGCGGGATGAAAAGAGCTTTTCTTGGGCTGCAAATGTTAAAATAATTGTAGTGATACGCATTTTTTCAATATTCCTCGTAATATCGCATTTAATGTATGGTATTTTTTAAGTACAGTAATTCGTGTACTGTAAATTCAATCCTAGTGGTTGGCAGCGTTGTTCGACACACATCTCTGTAACTGAAATTAGTCCTAGCGTTTCGGAGATATCGCCCCTTCAATGTTAAAGGTGTGTATTTCTCTTATTTACCGCCCGACCCGGTCGAAATTCGGTATCTTACTACCGGTGACGTCCTTGTTGAACTTTCGCTCTATGCCGTATTTTCGGTCCTGAGATATCGACTACTAGCGTTGCTTGCTGCAAACGCTTTCTAAATACTCGTATTTTTCCCCACCAACATGTCACATTTGGTCGAGGTCGGTTGGGCGGTCTCTCAGATATCTCCCCAGTCGTTGCTGAGCCAGCGTTGTCTTTAACCACATTTTCAGATGGCCCCCTCGATGTATTGAGTTTCGCGAAACTCCGTCTTGGTGTTTTGAGAGATGCCTCCACGGTAGCATGGCGACGCTACTTTCGTACCAGTTATGCTAGATACCCCCAAGTGACGAATTTCATAACGATCGTACCGTCTGTTCGCTCGACGCCAAATAACGGTGTCGCATGCCATGAACCACTTTTTCGTATCTGCCGGGACAACCACCTCTCATCTGCTAATTTGGTCACGATCAGCTGAACCGTCTCGGAGATGTACCTCCCTCGGACATCCTGACACTTCGAAAAACATATCACTTCGAGATACTAATCGAATGTAGAATAAGATTTTGAAAAAGTTTTGCCTTTTTCGAGCCATGATACAGACGGAGAGTCGGAGTACAATATAAGGTATTTTGCATTCTCCTGCGCTCACACATATAATGTTTAAATGATTGTCGTTTAATCGTACAGTAATGCATTAAAGTTACAATAATTATTATTCTTGTTTCATTGTTCATTTACATGAAATAGTTGAGCTTTAACCATTCAAGTTTCGGTAACAGGATTATTAGTTTTTCTTCTCTTAAAGCCGTATGGTAATGTATCGTACTTATCCAGTCGCCTTCGTTTATTTCTACTAACCTGAAGCATTTTGTCTTCCATTTTTGTTACTAAACGATGATCACCGGTTCTTATTTTTATGATTAAGGGCGATTCCTTCTCAGTTAAATCTGCTTCACCTTCCCTAGATATGTAATCTACGGGTCTGTATCGTAATAAAGAACTCGGTACCCTATAGATTAAGATATGAAAATAACTTAATACGTGCTTGTGTTGTAACATAGGCTGATACGACGCAGTTTACGGTGAATAGTGGATCAAAGACCTCTTCATGGCATTGCCAGTTAACTATCACCGTTGCGTCGTTCACCTTTTGCGTATGATTGACTTCTATTGAAGGGGACCACATAAGATCATAAAATTTTTTTAACTTTTTTTGATCCGAGGTCTTTGTCCAAATTCGCCCCAATAGGAATTCGTCATCAGTTTGGCAAGAGGCCTTAATCCGGGATTCTTAATAATATTGGCAGATTCTAACGCTACTCTTTTCGACCCGAGATATTCATTGATATATCTCTCTCATTCTTCAACACTGCAACATTCCGCTGGGCAACTTAAAGATTGTTGCTTCATCTTTACAAATTTGTTAATGAATCCTGAGAATAAACCGTCGAGGCCGGTCACTTTGTCGTACTGCGTAACTTCATACACCCACATTTCCTGAACTTCTATAATTTCGTAACAGTGTTTCAAAACCTCGACGATTTTGTCACTACACCACGAACCTTTAAGCATCCTTTCTTCAGGACCGTTATAGCATTCGTCCCCGTTAAGGTCCTCCATACACCTTCTACACAACGGAAACGTTAACTTATTATGTTCTTTCACCGGTAATATAGGATGGTATAAATGTTGGGATGGTAAAATAGAGCATTTAATGGTACCATTTTGTACACTTTGTGTAAGTATTATTTCCTCGCATTCTCGACCGACGTATTCTTTTGGTTGACCGATAAGACATTTACCGTATTTGCATACCCAACAGTAGAAGAGGGGCACCATCCGCCATTTTTTTTTGTGATGTCATCATTGGGACACTTTTGGTCGCCATTTTTTTTATATGCCCACGTGGGGATCATATTTTTTTCACCTGAGAATAAAAAGATTTTGTGTAATCTGTTATTAATGTTTATTAGGGCGCGTTTTTATCAAAGGAGATTGCATAATTGTTATTACATTTCTTTTAATCCCATCTACAAATTGTGACCTAATTTATTTATACATTGTATTCTAATAAGGGGCCCTACTCTTGTAAGACGGGAATCTGTTCGCGGGCTTCGCTCCTGTCATATAAATTGTATTCTAATAATGGGGAAGAATTAATAGATAAGACATGTAAAGATGACAAGTGTTTTCATAATACAAAGATTTTATTTAATCTGTGGTTATTATTATTAATAACCCTTAGGATTAATTTTATTTTTTTCAAGGATATAAAAACCTAGTCCTTTAACGATTATGTTCAATGAAATCTTTAAGACTGCATTTAAGCGCTATCTGAATAACGACCTCGAAATTGTAACCTTCAAGATTATACATATAATGAGTATAGGCTGATTTACGCTGTATTGTGTACTACCTTTAATAGTGCTATCAACTATCAATTAAAAGTAGATATTGAAGGTCGACTGCTAAATTATTTTCTCAAGGTTTAAGTGGAAAGTGAGTTGCATTAAATGGTTAAACATATGCATTATAGGATGTTCTACGTTTCACTGCGTACTCATTTTAACACACACACGCACGCACACGCACACCCACACGCACACACTCTCACTCACACACACGCACGTACCCACACCCACACGCGCACCACACACACACACACGCACGCATCCACACACGCACGCGCACACACACACTCACACACAAAACACGCACGCACGCCCACACACACGCACCCCCCCCCCCCCCACACCCACGCACACACACACACTAAATTAACTGGTTTTAGCACGGTTCTGGAAATGCTGCACTTCAAATCTTTCAGTTCGTTCGCAGAAGCTGTACCGTATTCATTTCCTTCAATTTTATCTGCATATGATCATTTTAAAACAATAGGATCGATAATTTTAATAATAATATCTTATTACTAATAATATTCTTATTAATTATGCAATTTCCAACATTGTATGCGTGTGCCTAACCTCCATGGGTACTGCTCTTAATACAACCAAACGGACCTTAATTAGGGTTAAAGCTGTCCATCAAAAATAACCCTACGACCAACTCCAGGTCCAACACCAACCCCAAACCCAAGGCCTACATATACCCCTTACGTGATCATGTACAAAAATACTGTCAAAAAAGCTCTAATTAGGGTTGAAAATTCTATCGAGGGTTGACCCCGAAAAGAAACCATAGGGGTGGAAAAAACGCGTCCTATACGTGGGCGGCCATAAAATAGGGTGAAAAAACATGTCCTACACGTGGACGAGTAAATAGAAATAATTAGGGATGAAAAGGGCCTCCGAAAAGAAACCATAGGGGTGGAAAAACGCGTCCCCCACGTGGGTGTGTAAAAGTAGTGGGGAAGGTGCCCCAGTGGGCGGGGTTGGGACGTAAAAAAAGTGGAGGGGATGGTGCCCCCGTTCTACGCCTAAGAATTTTTAATTATGAATGTAATCGCTTAAACCTGAAATTGGTGTGCATCGTGTTGCGATTTGGTCCATGTAATGGATGTATAGTATCTTATGGTATGTCCTATATTTTATTAAAGATGTATTAAAGTGTATAAATTACAAGCATTTTATATTAGACAAATTGTACAATTTAGTTTTAAACGTCTAATGAATTATAAAAAGTACATAATTAAAATACTTCTTTTGGGTTTTTAGAGTCATTTTCTATTTATATTTTACGTAAATCTATACGTTTCGATAACATTTACAGTTATCGTTCTCAGTAAATGGTAATGTAAGTAAGAATTATTTGATATGTTATAGCATAAATTTATAAAATACGAAAAATATGAAAACGCTTTCAAGATAAGTATTTTAATTATGTACAATAATGGTGAAAGGTTACATTGTCATATAAAGGATACGTATTATAAACATAAACACTAATTACTTAAATTAATTCGAACGTTACAAGAAATTGCATGTTGGTCACACATTTTCAATATTTGAATGTGTCAACTCGCCATTTACTGTGTTGAGTATTAGTATCAATAAAGACAATTAGTGACCATAGATAAGTATTAGTGACTACGTCAAGTCGCCCTGTGGTTACGGAAGGTTAGTGCGCCGTATCCAAACAAACCGGGTATTTGTGTATTGATATCGTTGCTTGCGTTTTTAAGGGAATGCGTACTTTGGATCGTAAGTATTAAGGTGTTTCGATACTTATCACGCTGGAAAATATAAATTCAGAATAGTTACTAATCTGACCAAAATACAACATTGAGGTTATGTTACATTAAGATGCAATATTCTCGTTATTTATGACAGAAACCAGTGTTCAAAAACACCAGCAAGTATCAAAGTACATTAATGCTCGGTTTGTTTACATACAGTGACGCTCACCTTCCCCAACAGAATGGCGACGTGACGTCACACTAATTGACCGTAGATTTATGTTTTTGCGGAATGTTTTTAAATTAGTTTTCTTTTTTGTCAAATATTTGCATTGATTACAGTGTTACAGTTATACAGTGTTTGAAGCGTGTTTTTTGCAATGTCGATACAAATTTCTTTTTACATTTGTTATATAATCACAGAGGTAACATTTATATTTTGTACTTGAAATATGTATTAACCTTTAAGTACTCGCGTGAACTGTGCATACGTAAATGCTCGCGTGGCGCCTACAAAGCGCCCATATTTTCTCTAACCTTTTTTGCTCTGAATTTAAATATTTCTGCAGATATTAATGGTCAAACATCATTAAAAATAAACAGACACTTATATTGTGATACATTTTATTTTTCCATAATAATATTTGGTGTAACTAATAAGAATAAATAAAAATTAATTTCTCAAATAAAAAATCTACTACAAACTATACTTTATCAATTATAACATTCGTTACACAACTTTATGAAATGTTCTGAACAAACTTTTTTTACAATGTAAGCATGTTTCCCTAGAATGACGATTTCTAGAACTTGAACATAAATAGCATCTCTGCTTCCTGCTTCTGGTTCTTCATGTTGTTCGAGCTGAACATCTTCAGCAACGAATTTTCTTATTTTTCTTGGAATTTGTGGACACTCCATGCGGTTTATTTGATAGGGCTTTACTAGTTCTTTTCCTAGTAATTTGAGGAAGTTGCTTCGTTCCATCTTTGTATTAGGATTATTGTGATTATAACTGATATATGCATTTAGAGCACACACACTTACGAGTTGGAAAAAGAGTGTAAACGGCCACCTCGTTGTTCTTCGACCAACGTAATATGTGGAACATAATTTATCAGTCTTATCTACTCCCCCTTTCGTCATATTGCAAAAGTTTCCACTTTCAGGATCTAATGCATTATCGTGGTGCATTGTTGAAGTCAAGATTGGATGTATATATTTATGTTTTCAACTAAAAGTTGAATCATGAAGTCATCAAAAAGGAGTGCAAATATTTCGTGTATATCTTTTACATGCTTTGCAACACCTATTGTACCAGGTAAGGGAGAGTTGGACAAAACGGGGAGGCTAGTTATTTTTCTATTAATACGGAAAAAGGAAAATAATTAGAATTATAATTTTTATGCCATTACTTTCGTAAGACATTTAGAACGACGTACAGTAAGTCGTTTGTTCATTTGTTAAGCCATTTTCTCAGGAAAAATGTTTTCCTGAAAAGTGTGACTTCTCCCCATTTTATCCAACCGGTATGACAAAACGGGGATTAAATTAAAGAATTTAGATAAGAAGACAATTTCAAATTTATTTCACTTTCTATGCACAGAAATCACATATAAAACTGTCGGCATCTTCATCTACTCCACTGCATAGTTCATGTGCCCAATTTTTACAGGACAAACACTGAATCCATCCTTCTCTCTTGGCAGATTTTGAAAAAAGTTTATTGCAGTATAAACATGCAGGGTCATCTGTTTCTTCCTCTGAAGAAGATTCGTCACAATTTCTTTGAGGTTTGCTTTTTCATTTCGATGAGGATGGTTCATCAAAAAGTTGTCTTATTGTTTTTTTCTGTGCAGCTCCTTTTGGATATTTAGTTGTTTTTGGTTCGATCTTTCTCTTCTTGGCTTCCTCAGCGGCTTCTAATTCATTTTTATATGGAGTGGCAGTTAAAACAGCAGTTTTCCCACGTCTCCCACCGCGTTTTGTTGGTTGTTTCTCTTCCACTTTTGGTAATTTCACTATATCTGAAGGTGACACTGCGAATAATGTTAACTGAACATCTCCTCCAGATAAATTTGCAGCATTAACTTCCGCAGGGTTATGCGAATCTGGTCGTTCTTCAGGCAGTTGAACATCTGAAACGTTCTCTGATGGCACAGTAGGGTCTGGTCTTTCTGTTGTTTGTGATGGGGCAAACAGATGATCCGGAAAGACATCCTGATCCAATGGACATATTCCTGTGCTTTGAAAACCATTAATCGCCGTCTGCATAGACGCAGCTTTAACATAAGCTCTTCCATAGAGCTCTGCCACTTGACGGTCAGTCACCACACGCCCAGGATGTTGCTGTAACCATTTGTCAACTTCTCGGCTGTAGTAAGTGCTCAGTGGACCCATGAGAGCAACATCAAGGGCTGCAGTCTATGTGTACAATGGGTGGGAAGCAGATAATGACCACATGATGGGCACAAGCTAGCAAAATCAGTTCGAGACTTTTGGTGTGAGTGGCATGACCGTCGAGCAAGAGAAGAATAGGTCGTTCAGCAGTTGGGTTCGTTAGCTCAATGAATTTTCTGAACCAAAAAACGAAAATTTCTTTCTGCATCCAACCGCTTTCATGGAACTGTGCGAAACTTCCAGGAGGTGCATGGTCCAGAAATTCTAGATTTTCTCGTTTTCTTGGGAAGATGAACATAAGGGGTAGATAATTACCAGCTGCGCTCATTGCAACCGTAGCAGTTGTAATCGTCCCCATTTCTGCAGACGTCAACTTTCCAACTTGCTTTTTACCTCTTAGAGCAATAATTTTTGACACTTTTTTGGGGACCGTGAGTAGTAATATAAGGCCGATCCTGGATCAGTTCAAGGTCACCCCATGTAAATCTTATGGGGATTTATTTCAAGGTCGAGTGAGTTTTCTCGTTATGCCAGAACGCGCTCCACGTCTCAAGCATGTTTTTGGTGGGGGATTTAAATTTTTGGAGTCACTCGCCCTCTGGTGGTGAAATCGGAAGCTTTTGGAGCTCTTTCAAGGTCGAACTTTAAGCGGGAGATTTAAAATGTTGTAGTTGGTCAAGGTCAAAGCTAAAAATAGAAGTTTAGAAGGTTGAAGGTGGCGTCATATTACATTTCATAGCAATATAAAAAGGTCAAGGTGAAAAGCTACAAATAGAAGTTGCAAGGTAATCATAAATCTAAAAATAGTTTTCAAGGCCAGAGGTTATTGACCTACGCTGGTGTCATATTACATTTCTTAGAAATATAAAAAGGTCAAGGTGAAAAGCTAAAAATAGAAGTTGCAAGGTAATCATAATTCTAAAAATAGTTTTGAAGGTCAAAGGTTATTGACTTGCGGTGGTGTCATATAACATTTCTTAGAAATATAAAAAGGTCAAGGTGAAAAGCTAAAAATAGAAGTTGCAAGGTAATCATAAATCTAAAAATAGTTTTGAAGGTCAAAGGTTATTGACCTATGGTGGTGTCATATTACATTTCTTAGAAATATAAAAAGGTCAAGGTGAAAAGCTAAAAATAGAAGTTGCAAGGTAATCATAAATCTAAAAATAGTTTTGAAGGTCAAAGGTTATTGACTTGCGGTGGTGTCATATAACATTTCTTAGAAATATAAAAAGGTCAAGGTGAAAAGCTAAAAATAGAGGTTGCAAGGTAATCATAAATCTGAAAATAGTTTTCAAGGGCAAGGGTTATTGACCTACGGTGGTGTCATATTTCTTAGAAATATAAAAAGGTCAAGGTGAAAAGCTAAAAATAGAAATTGCAAGGTAATCATAAATCTAAGAATAGAATTTTCGAGGTCGACGACGACGACGACGATGACGATCTCATAAGCTATGCATAAAAAGTAGGTCATGAGTTCATTGAAGGTGAATACTCCACTTCAAGCTAAAAATAGAAATTGCAATGTCACCATCCTCATCATATTACAAGGTCAAGGTCAGAAGCTAAAAATAGAACCTGTAATATCATCATCATATTACAATTCTTAGAAGTCTAAAAAATAGTGTGTTCAAAGGTTATTGATCTGTATATCATAGCTAAAATGGTCGGTTCAAGTCCTCACTAAAAGTTGATCGCGTTACAGCTAAAAAGTATAGTGACAGCATGATCGTTGAAAGTAGCTTATGCGCGTAACCAGATATGTATGGCAATCAAAGAGATGGTTCATATCTGCACTAATGTAACATAGTGGGGGTCGTTTAGAGTAACAATATAAGGAAATAGTGTAATGGGTAGTGAGTGTTGTGTCAAACATGTGGATGGCATACGCTCAAGAGCAATGGACCAAAGCAACTGACCTGCGAACAGCGGTGGAACGCTTGAAGCAAGAATTTTCAGCATTAGTATTCGATGCCGAACATGAGGCGGTTTACGGGCGAGGTGATTATAGTGAAGCGGAGTGTAACGTCCTAGTGAAAAAGTATGAAAAAGGAGTAAAGATATGTGAAAAGTTTTTAAATTTAAAGGAAATATGTAGAACATGTTTTGTAGAAGAACTGAAAGCTGTGCAATTGCATCAGTTTTGCAATGATGTAAAAAAATGGACGGCATCTCCTGATGGTAGTAGTTCATCCTCATCAGATGCAGATTAGCCTATCGATACAATTATCAAAGTGCACTCTCCCCTCTAACATCATGATGCAGTAATATATAGGACAGTTCCGGTGTCAACTATAATTCATAAGCGTTCTCGAATCAATAAAGATGGATCTATCTGCATTGAACAGTAGCACTTTCTGTAAATCCTTCACGAACGTAAAAGACGCAAAATATAAAGTGATTGATATGAATACTATCAACACAAAGTATGGGAAACATATTATCATTGAAACCCAGAACTTTAAGTGCATACTTACCTTAGGATTTTATGAATAGTTCAAAAAGAAGATCGCATTGAAAAGTTTAAGCAATATCTGGTTGAGAATGACGCATTACCAGCACCGGAACTGTAGGAAAGATGACTAATTTAACATTTATGTAAAAAAAAATAATAACATATATCTATGTATAATTGTTTGGAAATAAATTATATATTTTTTGTTGCAAAAAAAGAAAGTCTTCTATTTTTGATTAAATGAAGGGTATATCATAATGAAGAGAGCTGCTATTGATGAGACTAAAAAAATGTGGCGTATAATAATATGGTGTCTGCAGCTATATTGGCTAAGCTCTTCAAGGTTAAGATTTATTGGTATCATATTACAATTCATACCAACCAATCTTCAAGGTTAAATTTTATTGACAAGGTATTGAGAAGGTATAATATTACAGTTCTTATGTTAGACTCTTAAAGGTTCTTAGGAATAGCAAAATAAGCATTCTTAACCAATCACACATGTAACTGACTTTGTGCATGCTCGGTATTGCTCGGGTATCCTCGTGGAGTCTACCCTTCTATATAAGTTTAAATTTTATAATCACATATCATTCGCTTCAACATCATGTTTTCCTAAAAAGTATATATATATATATATATATATATATATATATATATATATGTTAAAGCACTGTTTTTGCACATTAAAATCGCTTACGTATTTACTATTGTAATAGTGTGTGTAAACCAGAAAATCAGTTCTATTTGTTTAAATGTAGCATGTAGAAATACTGCACGATTGCATTAGCGCATATACAACACGCTAACGAAGACAACCAGACAAATATAGAAAAGTAATGATTGTTATAATTGATGTGCAAGGATTCAAAACAGCAAGAAATATATTTACACCTAAAGAATTAGCGATATATAATGGAGAGCAAATTGCTCATTACGTATTCAAACCCCCATTTCCATGGCACACCTTGGATAGTGAATTTCAAAAGCAAGCTAATTGGTTAATTCACAACCACCACTTTATCAAGTGGGAATATGGATATACTTCTCCACGTCTATTCCCTAGTATACTTAGTGATTGCATATCAACAACAGATGAGGTGTACGTTAAAGGACGGGAGAAAGCTGATTTTATTCAAAAATTTTTAAAACAAAGCATTACGGTGTTTGAAGAACAACATACTTTACCCAAACTTCATCCATGCTGTTTTTTTCATACACAAAACACTTGTCGCTGTGCGCTGGCTCACGTATATCATTTATATGAAAAATTGTAGTGAAATTCTAATAAAGATTTATTAACTGACAGATCTTATTCCCATGTATTACCTCAACGCTTTTATGAGTATTTCAAAGAAGAAGAAGAAGAAGAAGAAGAACTAGATAATTTAAAATGTTATCTAAGAATAAACATTTGGATAATGAGAACCTAAACTGCTTTCGGTCTACCGGAAACAGATACCGCTTCTGAGAAACAGCTACCTGTTTTTGAGAAACAGCTACCTGTTTTGAGAAACGGGTACCGGTTTTAGGTCTGTTTTTGAGCTGTTTTCGGAAACCGGGGGAAAGTTGTTTTGAGCTGTTTCCGCCTGTTGCTAGAAAATGGGGATCTATTTTGTGAGATGACTGCATCAAAGTTTATGCTATTCACATTTTCGGTGTTTACAAAATTTAAAAGAATATTTGATAAAGGTTATATACCAAATTGGTCTAGTGAACTTTTCAAGATTGTTAAAGTGCGTGTAAGGAATCCGGTCACGTACTTACTACAAGACAGGGACACCTATTTATAGACAGGAACTGCAAAAGGTTAAATATCCCGATGTGGAAAAGGTCATTTGACGTAAAAAGAATAAAGTGTACGTAAAGTGGTTGGGATTAAAATAATATTCATGGATCGATGATGATAATGTAGTTTATAAGCATATTATTGTAAGGCAATAATCTCATTTATAATTCAATGATGCCGGTAAGAACAACAAGCACTTTGGAACACTTAAATTACTGTAGAAAGCATCACTATTGGTTTAATAACGGATATAAATGTCCTGCTTGTATAGGTACCGACTAGTATGAATATAACTTATTGTAATATAGTGTGTACTTAAGGAACTAACGTAGAATGTAATTTCTGTAAGAATAATAATAAAAGACCAATTGTAATTTGTATTATTTATTAATAATAAAACATACTGATACATAAATATTAGGCCTAAAGTGTTTATGTAGTCCTCAAATGGTCAACCTAAACTGCTTTCAGTCTACAGGAAACAGATACTGCTTCTGAGAAACAGCTACCTGTTTTGAGAAACGGGTACCGGTTTTAGGTCTGTTTTTGAGCTGTTTTCGGAAACCGGGAAAGCTGTTTTGAGCTGTTTCTGTCTGTTGCTAGAAAAAAGGTATCTGTTTTTGAGCTGACTGCATCAAAGTTTATGCTATTAAACAGGACAGAATTTGTCAAAAATAAATGGATCTATCTGCATTGAACGGTAGCACTTTCTGTAAATCCTTCACGAACGTAAAAGACTTGGAGGTGTGTGCAAAATATAAAGTGATTATATGAATACCATCGACACAAAGTATGGTAAACATATTATCATTGAAACCCAGAACTTTAAGTCCATACTTCCCTTACAATTTTATGAATACTTCAAAAAGAAGATCGCATTGAAAAGATTAAACAATATCTGTCTGAGAATGACATGTAGATTACCAGCTCAGGAAAGGCAACTAATTTAACATTTCTGTAAAAAAAAAAATTATAATAACATATGTCTATGTATAATTGTTTGGAAATAAACTATGTATTTTTTATTACAAAAAATAAAATGTCTAAAAAAGAAAATGATGCAACTTCGAGTGAATGTGCCATGAAAAAAGTATTAAATAAAGGTGCATTATAATTTGAATGAGAGATGTATTAGTAAATAAGTAATTACGGTAGTGATAGTAATGATAGTTATATGTAAATATATATGGTTTTAATCGCTTAATAAATCACAACTCGATAATCCTTTACCCAAAAATTCTGAAATTTCGTATACAGACCCAGTAAATAAGAGCGCCAATGATAGCATTTTCAAAATTTGTCAAAAAAATGTGATAAAAAAAATTTTGTTTTATCAATACGTAACTGAACGTTGTTAATTGCTTAATAAATCACAACTCGATAATCCTTTACCCAAAAATTCTGAATTTTCGTATATAGGTCCAATAAATAAGAGCGCCAATGATAGCAATTTCAAAATTTGCCAAAAAATGTGATAAAAAAATGTGTTTTACCAATTCAAGTAATACCATTGAGTAATTTTCAGTCAACGGTAATACGTAACTGAACGTTGTTAATTGCTTAATAAATCATAATTACGGTTAGGGAAAATAATAAAAAAACGTACGTGGTATATATTTACATAGAATATAAACAAAGTAAAAAAAAAAAAAAATTAAAATTATAGATAAAATTTAAAGTGTGATCTGAAACAAAAGAAATTAGTTAAATTAAAGAAATTATAATTATGTATAGAAATACATACCCTCATTAACCACATAGTCTCAGGTAGGTCATCGTCGTTGAACAATACATATTGCAAATTATTAATTGTTATTTTGTAGACCCCATGGGTCCTGGCATGTGGTGTCCCATCACCTTTAATTAGAACTATATCATGCTAAAACATAAATACTTAAAACTGAAACATAACAAACATTACTCACATTCGGATATTTTTTTTTAATTTCTTTTATCACTATTATATCTGAAAAATCAAAAGTTAAAACATAAGTCACATATAATATCCTACATACCCTCCTCCATTCGGTTAAACTCTAAGTTTTCTACTACAGCTATAATGAACACGTTAACTTTCAATAAAAAAAATTTGCATGAAATTTACTTACCAGTCATTACTTTAATTAAAAAAACCTCTTTATAAAATAAATGAAGAAGCAGGACTGAACGTATATGGTTGACAATTATCAATTTATATTATAATCAAAGGTTAATAACATTATTACTAAGTGTTATACGAGTATGCTTAAGCAAAATAGTGTGAAAAAGATAGAAGAATGAGACAGCTTTGAGTTTGAAAAAAAAACGTTTAAACATGACAAGAGCATCATAAACTTAGAATATAAAGTTATATTCTAAGATCATAAATATGATAAGAAGAGAAAGAAAGAAACAATTATTAAGTATTGATGAGAGAAAGAAAAGACTGAAGGTGTTAATCAAGAAAGTAAAAGCATTGAGGATAGATTTCAAATTATGTACCAAGAAATAACATTATAACCTTATCACATAAAAGTATGTTTAATAGTATCAAATAAAACCATATCAAATTATTTTCTTGTAAATTCAACAACTGTTGATATCACTAAACAGATCCAACTGTCAATTTTACGTTTCAGGTGTGAATACTTTATTTCATAAAATAAAATCATTAGTTTTAGTATTTAGAAAATTTTGGAACTGCTATATCTTTTACACCTGTTATTTGTTCAGTCTATCTACAATAAATTCCTAATTTTTCACTCTTAATGATTAAACTGCTATGTAATTATCAATATAAAACTGTTACAAAAAAGAAGGTGAACAACATTATGAAATGTAGTAGTAAACAATAAATTATATGTTAATAAATATACTCTTTTTATCATAATTATATGTTAATAAATATACTCTTTTTATCATAACAGCTTAATGGTTAAGTTAAAAATCCTCAATTTTTGCGTGTAGAGAAAATAAATAACAGCGCAAAGGATACCAGTTAAATAAATTCGGAATTTTAAAATCTACAAATGATGTATTCAAACATTTACAAACTCCGTTTCAAAGTTGTAATGTAAACTGATGACATAAAAATAGAATGTTTGCTAAATGCTTTCACAGCAAAATAACTGCGTTCATTATCCTAGAATTATTATTAACGCTGCACCGAAAATTACAAGTCATGTTTTAAGTGTTGTTTTAAAATTGAATTGGGCAATTTAAAGAGCATTTAGATACATTAAATGGATAAATTGCATGCATATGTTTCTTCTGAGCTTACGTAAGTACAAAAAGGTGTGTTTTAAGTGCTTTTTGTTGTTTCAAAATGGAATTGGCTAATTTAAGTGTAATTTTTTCATATTTTGAAAAAATTTATACGTGAAATGATAGATTACCACTTCTAAAACACAACTGCGCTGAAAAAAAAATTTTTTTTGCTCAGAATTAGACGAAAAATTTAAATTTTTAAGAGCGCATTTTTCTAGGACTTTACTATTCCCCTCCCCCCAAGCCCCGCCTATACCCTGCACTGGAGCACGTCCTCGTCGACTCGTTTTTTATCTCTTTCCATAGATATGTACATACATCTTTTCTTACATCACACACTTTCAAACATACATCAATTTCATAGTTCAAGTACACGTCTATCGTTTACACAACAATAATTGCAATTATGCATTCCATTCTAGTACAGTACTTGAATATAATATTACAAATCATACTGATAATACTATATGGATGCATTTCTGCAATTGCATGCTTTTTACTCAGTACAATCCATTTAACTTGAATTGCAATTGTGTATATATATGTAAGATGTCTAAAGATTCATTGTGAGCGTTATTATTACTTTATTTCATGAAAAATCGTTACAATCTATTTTAGAAAAAAACCGTATTACAAATAGTTTACAAATTAGTTACGCTATTCTTTTATTATATCATATTTCATATTGGTGCTCAATGTATTGGGGGAAAAATGCATGTTTAATATTCTAATAGTAAAAGAGGACCTTCAAGTTTTTTCCAATTTTTTTTTTATTTCTATCATTGGCGCTCTAATTTATTGGATCTGTATACGAAATTTCAGAATTTTTGGGTAAAGGATTATCGAGTTGTGATTTATTAAGCAATTAACAACGTTCAGTTTCGTTTTACTTTAATTAGTAAAACACAATTTTTTTATCACATTTTTTTTTGTTTTTACAAATTTTGGAAACTACTATCTTTGGCGCTCTTACTTATTGAGTATATATACGAAAATTCAGAATTTTTGGGTAAAGAATTATCGAGTTGTGATTTATTAAGCAATTAACAACGTTCAGTTACGTATCAAAACTACAAACTTTGTCATTAATAATTGAAATTTTTTTTTTCACATTCTTTTAGTTTTGAGAATTTTTGGAGTGCTATCTTTTGCGCTCTTACTTGTTTAGTCTACATGCCGAAAATTGGAATTTTTGGGTAAAGGACTACTGATTTATAAATAAATATAAATATAAATGTACGCAAGTTTCAACCTTTATGTACTATATTCACAAGACTGTTTTGAAATTTTTTATATTCTGAATTTATTTTAATGCTATCCTTTGCGCTGTTATTTATTCAACCTATATACAAAAATTCAAAATTTTGAGTTAAAAATTAATCTGATATTATAAAAAGAGTGTATTTATTTATTTTAAAATAGACACATACAAAAATGCTGACATACATTTCATATAACAGGATAATGTTATTGACCTTTTTCTTTCTTTCTTTGTAATATAAGTTTTATGGGTCATTTCTTCCTACATAATTTGGATAATTTAATAAATCATGATAAGAAACTCGTATTAATATATATATATATATATATATATATATATATATATATATATATATATATATATATATATATATCTATATAAATTCAATTAAAACCATACGGAAACTTATTTTAAAGCGCTAGTTGGAAGTTCAAAGTTTTTCCACATTTTTGGAATTTGAAACTCCTATTTTTTGCGCTGTTACATGTTTACTCTACATACCAAAAATTAAAATTTTTGGGTAAAGGACTAAAGTGTTATGATTTATTCATTTGTGCAAGTTTCAACTTTTCTGTACATACTAACTACAAACTTTGTCATTAATACTTGAACATTTTTTTTTCACATTTTTTTAGTTTTGAGAATTTTTGGATTGCTATCTATTGCGCTCTTACTTGTTTAGTCTACATGCCAAAAATTGGAATTTTTGGGTAAAGGACTAGTGATTTATAAATAAATATAAATATATAAGCTTTATGTGTCATTTCTTCCTACATAATTTGTATAATTTAATAAATCATGATAAGAAACTCGTTTAATATATATATATATATATATATATATATATATATATATATATATATATATATATATATATATATATATATACTATAAATTCAATTAAACCATACGGAAACATTTTACATTTCACTTTTTCTTTCTTCTATGCCTACACACACTTTATTTTTTTCAAATGAAGTGCCTTTTCCTTATGCAATATAACATACACTACTGTAATTACTTATTTACTAAAGCACCTTTATTTCATGGCACATTCACTCGAAGTTGCATCATTTTCTTTTTTACCTCATACAGCTCTAAATCTACCCTCAATTTTTTTATTTCCTTGATTAACACCTCAAGTCTTTTCTTCCTCTCGTCAATACTTAATAATTCTTTTTCTCTTCTTATCATTCTTATTACTTTCACCATTTCTAGCAATAAAAAGTTTACTGAATAATGCAATCCCGGAGAAGCCTTTTTATTATAAACATGCATCCTTTCAAAATAAGGGTTTAATTATCCCTGTATATTTTTTGATACGTGTACCTTTCAATTGTTCATCCGGGTTGTTATCACAACGAGCTGCATTAGTTGCAATTAAGATTGGAGCGTATAGTTCGCCTCGTCTTCGCTAGTTATTAGACGTTTATCTGGTTCATTCATTATTATTAGATCATAGAGACCGCTCGCGCCATTATACCGAACCCCTTAATAACCAAATCCTTTCCGTCTGTATTTACCGGTGTCTTGTCAATTGACCACTTATCGCTTGAAATGCCGTAAAGGACTCCATAAGTGGTATCAATTGCATTAGATGCATCACTCAGCATTCGCTCTATGTATATCCGTGGTAATGGATCATATTGTTCCAGAAATTCTCTCGATGCGGCAGTATTGAGTACAATAGAATCGGCACGCTAGTCTCGAGGAACGATGGTGTCTCTTGAAAATACAAAAGTTGTGCGTGAAAAAATTGTATCTTGCCAATGGTACAATTATATGTAACGTAAACGTTGTCAATTGCTTCCATTAATAAATCATAACTCGGCAGTCCTTTACCCAAGCAACTCTCTCTTCATTATGATGTACCTACTCTTCATTTAATCAAAAATAGAAGACATTTTATTTTTTGTAATAAAAAATACATAGTTTATTTCCAAACAATTATACATAGACATATGTTATTATAATTTTTTTTTTTTTTACAGAAATGTTAAATTAGTTGCCTTTCCTACATGTCATTCTCAGACAGATATTGTTTAATCTTTTCAATGCGATCTTCTTTTTGAAGTATTCATAAAATTGTAAGGGAAGTATGGACTTAAAGTTCTGGGTTTCAATGATAATATGTTTACCATACTTTGTGTCGATGGTATTCATATAATCACTTTATATTTTGCACACACCTCCAAGTCTTTTACGTTCGTGAAGGATTTACAGAAAGTGCTACCGTTCAATGCAGATAGATCCATTTATTTTTGACAAATTCTGTCCTGTTTAATAGCATAAACTTTGATGCAGTCAGCTCAAAACAGATACCTTTTTTTCTAGCAACAGGCAGAAACAGCTCAAAACAGCTTTCCCGGTTTCCGAAAACAGCTCAAAACAGACCTAAAACTGGTACCCGTTTCTCAAAACAGGTAGCTGTTTCTCAGAAGCGGTATCTGTTTCCTGTAGACTGAAAGCAGTTTAGGTTGACCATTTGAGGACTACATAAACACTTTAGGCCTAATATTTATGTATCAGTATGTTTTATTATTAATAAATAATACAAATTACAATTGGTCTTTTATTATTATTCTTACAGAAATTACATTCTACGTTAGTTCCTTAAGTACACACTATATTACAATAAGTTATATTCATACTAGTCGGTACCTATACAAGCAGGACATTTATATCCGTTATTAAACCAATAGTGATGCTTTCTACAGTAATTTAAGTGTTCCAAAGTGCTTGTTGTTCTTACCGGCATCATTGAATTATAAATGAGATTATTGCCTTACAATAATATGCTTATAAACTACATTATCATCATCGATCCATGAATATTATTTTAATCCCAACCACTTTACGTACACTTTATTCTTTTTACGTCAAATGACCTTTTCCACATCGGGATATTTAACCTTTTGCAGTTCCTGTCTATAAATAGGTGTCCCTGTCTTGTAGTAAGTACGTGACCGGATTCCTTACACGCACTTTAACAATCTTGAAAAGTTCACTAGACCAATTTGGTATATAACCTTTATCAAATATTCTTTTAAATTTTGTAAACACCGAAAATGTGAATAGCATAAACTTTGATGCAGTCATCTCACAAAATAGATCCCTATTTTCTAGCAACAGGCAGAAACAGCTCAAAACAACTTTCCCCGGTTTCCGAAAACAGCTCAAAAACAGACCTAAAACCGGTACCCGTTTCTCAAAAACAGGTAGCTGTTTCTCAAAAACAGGTAGCTGTTTCTCAGAAGCGGTATCTGTTTCCGGTAGACCGAAAGCAGTTTAGGTTCTCATTATCCAAATGTTTATTCTTAGATAACATTTTAAATTATCTAGTTCTTCTTCTTCTTCTTCTTCTTCTTTGAAATACTCATAAAAGCGTTGAGGTAATACATGGGAATAAGATCTGTCAGTTAATAAATCTTTATTAGAATTTCACTACAATTTTTCATATAAATGATATACGTGAGCCAGCGCACAGCGACAAGTGTTTTGTGTATGAAAAAAACAGCATGGATGAAGTTTGGGTAAAGTATGTTGTTCTTCAAACACCGTAATGCTTTGTTTTAAAAATTTTTGAATAAAATCAGCTTTCTCCCGTCCTTTAACGTACACCTCATCTGTTGTTGATATGCAATCACTAAGTATACTAGGGAATAGACGTGGAGAAGTATATCCATATTCCCACTTGATAAAGTGGTGGTTGTGAATTAACCAATTAGCTTGCTTTTGAAATTCACTATCCAAGGTGTGCCATGGAAATGGGGGTTTGAATACGTAATGAGCAATTTGCTCTCCATTATATATCGCTAATTCTTTAGGTGTAAATATATTTCTTGCTGTTTTGAATCCTTGCACATCAATTATAACAATCATTACTTTTCTATATTTGTCTGGTTGTCTTCGTTAGCGTGTTGTATATGCGCTAATGCAATCGTGCAGTATTTCTACATGCTACATTTAAACAAATAGAACTGATTTTCTGGTTTACACACTATTACAATAGTAAATACGTAAGCGATTTTAATGTGCAAAACAGTGCTTTAACATATATATATATATATATATATATATATATATATATATATATATATATATATATTTTTAGGAAAACATGATGTTGAAGCGAATGATATGTGATTATAAAATTTAAACTTATATAGAAGGGTAGACTCCACGAGGATACCCGAGCAATACCGAGCATGCACAAAGTCAGTTACATGTGTGATTGGTTAAGAATGCTTATTTTGCTATTCCTAAGAACCTTTAAGAGTCTAACATAAGAACTGTAATATTATACCTTCTCAATACCTTGTCAATAAAATTTAACCTTGAAGATTGGTTGGTATGAATTGTAATATGATACCAATAAATCTTAACCTTGAAGAGCTTAGCCAATATAGCTGCAGACACCATATTATTATACGCCACATTTTTTTAGTCTCATCAATAGCAGCTCTCTTCATTATGATATACCCTTCATTTAATCAAAATAGAAGACTTTCTTTTTGCAACAAAAATATATAATTTATTTCCAAACAATTATACATAGATATATGTTATTATTTTTTTTTACATAAATGTTAAATTAGTCATCTTTCCTACAGTTCCGGTGCTGGTAATGCGTCATTCTCAACCAGATATTGCTTAAACTTTTCAATGCGATCTTCTTTTGAACTATTCATAAAATCCTAAGGTAAGTATGCACTTAAAGTTCTGGGTTTCAATGATAATATGTTTCCCATACTTTGTGTTGATAGTATTCATATCAATCACTTTATATTTTGCGTCTTTTACGTTCGTGAAGGATTTACAGAAAGTGCTACTGTTCAATGCAGATAGATCCATCTTTATTGATTCGAGAACGCTTATGAATTATAGTTGACACCGGAACTGTCCTATATATTACTGCATCATGATGTTAGAGGAGAGTGCACTTTGATAATTGTATCGATAGGCTAATCTGCATCTGATGAGGATGAACTACTACCATCAGGAGATGCCGTCCATTTTTTTACATCATTGCAAAACTGATGCAATTGCGCAGCTTTCAGTTCTTCTACAAAACATGTTCTACATATTTCCTTTAAATTTAAAACTTTTCACATATCTTTACTCCTTTTTCATACTTTTTCACTAGGACGTTACACTCCGCTTCACTATAATCACCTCGCCCGTAAACCGCCTCATGTTCGGCATCGAATACTAATGCTGAAAATTCTTGCTTCAAGCGTTCCACCGCTGTTCTCAGGTCAGTTGCTTTGGTCCATTGCTCTTGAGCGTATGCCATCCACATGTTTGACACAACACTCACTACCCATTACACTATTTCCTTATATTGTTACTCTAAACGACCCCCACTATGTTACATTAGTGCAGATATGAACCATCTCTTTGATTGCCATACATATCTGGTTACGCGCATAAGCTACTTTCAACGATCATGCTGTCACTATACTTTTTAGCTGTAACGCGATCAACTTTTAGTGAGGACTTGAACCGACCATTTTTAGCTATGATATACAGATCAATAACCTTTGAACACACTATTTTTTAGACTTCTAAGAATTGTAATATGATGATGATATTACAGTTTCTATTTTTAGCTTCTGACCTTGACCTTGTAATATGATGAGGATGGTGACATTGCAATTTCTATTTTTAGCTTGAAGTGGAGTATTCACCTTCAATGAACTCATGACCTACTTTTTATGCATAGCTTATGAGATCGTCATCGTCGTCGTCGTCGTCGACCTCGAAAATTCTATTCTTAGATTTATGATTACCTTGCAATTTCTATTTTTAGCTTTTCACCTTGACCTTTTTATATTTCTAAGAAATATGACACCACCGTAGGTCAATAACCCTTGACCTTGAAAACTATTTTCAGATTTATGATTACCTTGCAACCTCTATTTTTAGCTTTTCACCTTGACCTTTTTATATTTCTAAGAAATGTTATATGACACCACCGCAAGTCAATAACCTTTGACCTTCAAAACTATTTTTAGATTTATGATTACCTTGCAACTTCTATTTTTAGCTTTTCACCTTGACCTTTTTATATTTCTAAGAAATGTAATATGACACCACCATAGGTCAATAACCTTTGACCTTCAAAACTATTTTTAGATTTATGATTACCTTGCAACTTCTATTTTTAGCTTTTCACCTTGACCTTTTTATATTTCGAAGAAATGTTATATGACACCACCGCAAGTCAATAACCTTTGACCTTCAAAACTATTTTTAGATTTATGATTACCTTGCAACTTCTATTTGTAGCTTTTCACCTTGACCTTTTTATATTGCTATGAAATGTAATATGACACCACCTTCAACCTTCTAAACTTCTATTTTTAGCTTTGACCTTGACCAACTACAACATTTTAAATCTCCCGCTTAAAGTTCGACCTTGAAAGAGCTCCAAAAGCTTCCGATTTCACCACCAGAGGGCGAGTGACTCCAAAAATTTAAATCCCCCACCAAAAACATGCTTGAGACGTGGAGCGCGTTCTGGCATAACGAGAAAACTCACTCGACCTTGAAATAAATCCCCATAAGATTTACATGGGGTGACCTTGAACTGATCCAGGATCGGCCTTATATTACTACTACCGTGGAAACTCCCGTCTCGTCCACATTCCATATTCGGTCTGGTGCAAACTTGTGAGTGTTGTATGCCTCAGACAGAAGTTCAAAAAATGCTCCAACCGACACCTTGTTGAACCCAACTGCTCTAGCTAGGGATGTGGCCTCTGGTGTCCTCAATGAAATTTCTGGATTTCTTTTAACAAAGGAATAATACCAGCATTTCCCCGTCTTTTTCTTTTCTTTGTTAAAATTATGTGGAAATTTGTTCCTCTCTGCTAGTTCAAAGGCTAGAGAGCACAGAGATCACCGATTCTAAAACCAAAAAACCTTTGCTCCATATTCAAAATATGAGCAATAAGCTCCTTTTCCTGGTCCTTTGAAAAAACTGTCTTGAATCTTCCAAGTCCTAAAAGAGAGAGAAACAATATTAAGAAACTGTATTCCAGCAATTCCACATCCATTAAGAAGTTTAGCTTAAAACATTTTTATTTTAAATTACACGAAATGCTGAGCACTGATAGCACTGGAGAAACTCTGTCATGACACTTAACTCTTGGCTTTATTTAATTTTTATTATTTATTTTTTTATTTTTGCAATAAGCTAAGTATACTAGACTACATAGCCTAATACGAAAAGAATACAAGCTATCAAATTCAAATGGAATCATACCCTTTTGTCCTGCTTCTTCAACAGTGGATTTTCCTTCTTTTATCTTTTTCACGCGTCTTTCAAGTGTTGTCTGGGGAACACCAAACTGGTTGGATGCTTTAACGGACCCCATTGTGCCCGAGAACACCTGCATCACGGCTTGCTGCATGGCTACCTCGTCCCAAGATTGCCTAGCGGTTTTCCTTTTATACTTGGAGCAAGACATCTTCAACTAAAAATAATTTTTAAATAATTAATTTTCGTCAATTATTTAATTTTAATTTTTTTACTAAACCAGCCTTGAATGAATTTTTTTTTTAATTTCGTGGTAATTACCATAAATATTAAGTGCAATAAAAACAAAACGCGTTTTGAATAATTAAATTAGGTTATATTAAAAACAGGTCGGATAAAACGGGGATCCCCATTTTGTCAGACCCTGGCACATCCCCGTTCTGTCCAACCACGCCATCTTCAAGAAAACGCGTTACCGATCGGTCAAGAGTTAACCAAAATAATTTTCATTTAAATCATGCTACTAGTAAATAAGTTTATCTTCATATGATATACTTACATTTTAGTTTTGAATAACAGAGAAGGCACAATTCACAACTAAACACAATGAAAAAACGGTAATGGCTGCCGACTTTCACTGGGCGAACAAACAAACATTCGGCAACAGCACGTTTCTCAAGCAATGTCGACTCCAACTGGAATAACAACTTCTCTATGAACAGTAGAAAGCAGTGAGATATATCACCGGCAGATGCCACCACCAGTTTGCTTCGAAAATAAACCCTCCCCGTTTTGTCCAACCTCCCCGTTTTATCCAACTCTCCCCTAAATAGGTGATAATATTATGTTTTTTCTTCTTGATGCCGGTGGTGACAATTTCATCCATTTTGTAATTTTATCTTTTCCTTTAAAAAGTTTCATTATGAAATTACATGGTTATATAATAGAAAGTATTAAAACACTTACCAAGAAAAGCATCATCACCATTCTCTGCGTTATTTCTATCATTGATATAATCGTTGTCAGTAACGTTAGTTACTAAATTACTATCATGACTGTCGATACTTTAACGATTAGAGTCAATAACACTTCCGTTGTTTTCATCATCTAAAAAGACGTAAAAATCTTCATCTTGTACAATTCTCTCAAGTACTTCACTAGTTAGAGGTTTATGTTTATCACATTGATGTGTCACGAACTTATGACTAATGTAAGTGCTCGCATGGCGCCTCACCGGCGTCACTTCGTGAAACATTTTAGCAAAAAAGATATTTCAATTCAAAGTACGCTTGGTGCCCGTCAGGTGCCACGCGAGCACTTAAAAGTTAAGCTATGTCGATTCAAATTTACTTTCCAATGTGTTGAATATTTACAGTGGTCACATTTATATACCGTACTTGAAGCATGATTACGAGCATAATGAAGGTCGAAGAGGCGTTTCAAACGAGATGTATAATCACATTTGTCACAGTTATATTTCATAATTGAAGTATGTCTTTCAGTGTGTAGTTTTAAAAGTTGTTTCGTTACTGTTGAAAAATCGCAATAGTCACATTTATACTTTGTACTTGAAGTATGTCTTAAACAATGGTGCCGTAAATTTGCTTTTATTTTTGTCGAATATTCACATTGGTCACATTTGTATGCAGTATTTGAGTTATGTAGGGCATAATGTCGTTGTAAACACTTTTGCCAAATTGTTGAAAAGTTACATTGGTCACATCTATGTACAGTATCTGAATGTTTAGCAAAATGTCGTTTTAAATGCTCTTTCGTCATCGTTGAAAAGTTACATCGATCACACTTTAAAGCAATTTTGTGATTTTTAATACAATGTTGTTTTAAATCATATTTCACGTTTGTTGAATATTCACACTCATCACAATTATAAACGGTATACGAAGGATGTTTTGAATAATGTTTCTTTAAATTTTGCTTCATTTGGGTGGAATATTCACATTGATCACATTTATATACAGTTGAAGAATGTTTGGCAGAATGTCGTCTTAAACAACTTTTCCAAATTGTAGAATAATCACAACTGTCACATTTTAAAATAAGTGATGAGTGGGTTGTAGAAAGATGTTCTCTTAAATTACGTTTCACTGTTGTTGAATATTCACATTGATCACATTTATATAATATTTCATTTGGAGTGTGTTTAACAGAATGTCTTTTTAAGAGATATTTCACCTTTGTTGAATAATCACATTTGTCACATTTTAAAGTAATTTTATTATGAATGTTATAATGTGATTTTAAACATTGTTTTAATTTTGTGGAATACTCACATTGATTACATTTATATACAGCATTTGATTGATGGATGCGTGAATGATGACGTGTTAAGTAGCGTTTTAAGTGTGTTGAATAGTCACATTGGTCACATTTATAATTTTTATGTTTTGCACAATGAGTTCTAAATTCAACTTTCATTTTTGTTGAATACTCACATTGGTCACATTTATAAACAGTAATGGAAGGGTGATTGCGCACATAATGCCAAGTTAACTTGTCTTTCACATATGTTGAATAGTAACATTCCTTACATTTATATTTTATAGTTGAAGTATGTTTTAAATGGTGATTTTCAAAATATATTCTTGTTTTTGTCGAATATTCACAATGATCACATTTATAAATTTTTTTTGAAATATGTTTTGCACAGTGTGTTTTTAATTTAGTTTTGTTTTTTGTAGAATATTTACAATTATTACAATTATATTCAGTACCTGAAGTATGTTTTTTTAAATGAAGTTGCACATTTCTTTTTACATATGTTGAATAGTCACATAGGTCGCATTTATATTTAGTATTGGAAGTGTGTATTAAGCAGTGGCGTTTTAAATGTCTTTTTACATTTGTTGAATAATCACATTGGTAACATTTTAAAGTGATTATATTGTGGGTTTCACAGTGTCGTTGTAAATTCTCTTTGAAATTTGTTGCATATTCACATTTTTCACACTTATATGCAGCATTTGTTCTATGTTTGCGTGTGTAGTGACGGCCAAGGTACCGTTTCATGTGTGTTGAATAATCACATTTGTCACAGTTAAATTTTGCATTTGAGGTATGTATTATGTTATGATGTTTTATGTTCGATTTGTATATTGTTGTATAATCGCAATGGTCACATTTATATTTTGTTCTAGAAGTATGTCTTAAGCTGTGAAGTTTTATATTTTGTTTCATTTTTGTGGAATATTCACATTGGTCACATTTATATACGGTTGGAGAATGTTTAGCAGAATGTCGTCTTAAACAACTTTTCCAAATTGTAGAATAATCACAACTGGCACATTTTAAAATAAGTGATGAGTGGGTTGTAGAACGATGTTCTCTGAAATTACGTTTCACTGTTGTTGAATATTCACGTTGATCACAGTTATATAATATTTCATTTGAAGTGTGTTTTAAACAATGTCTGTTTAAGTGGTATTTCACCTTTGTTGAATAATCACATTTGTCACATTTTAAAATAATGGTATGGATTTTATAATGTAGTTTTAAATATTGTTTCACTTTTGTGGAATACTCACACTGATCACATTTATATAAAGCGTTTGATGCATGAATGCGTGTATGACGCGTTAACAAGTGTTTCAGATGTGTTGAATAGTCGCATTGGTCACATTGATATTTAGTACTAGAACGTGTTTTTAAACTATGTTGAAAACCAGTAACATTTGCTAATTCATAATATCCGAGCGGACCGTTATTAGAATTATTTACAGTTTCATTTTTTACTAGATCCTTATTTACTCTAGCATGTTGATCAGTGAGAAATAGATTTATCTGTTCTTCTTCTTTTACTTCCAGTTTAATAATTTTCTTATCAACTTCGACGGACATATTGACCAAAAATTGTAATCTTAAACACAGATTAAAAATACAACCAACTAGTACACACACAGACAACAACTGTTCCGTGTTTGTGACTCGCGGATAGGTACACCTAAAGTTCGAAGGCTTCGGAGCTTCGCGCAAGCGCCCTTCAAAAGTACACGAACATCTATTTCCTGTTTAGCATACATGCTCCAAGGTAAAACTACTATTTTTTCAAAATTTAAATCAAATTATTCCTGTTACCAGTTTAAATTAAATCCGAATGTGTACCTATATTATTATAAAAGAGTTTCTTTACTTAGATAGCACAGATATTCAATTCATGTTTATTTTGTTTTTATATGTTAGGTGTTGCATTTTTTTTATTCTAGCTTTGATGCTGATTTATGTTAGGTTTTATTAGTATTGGTATCAGTGACTGTTCTATTTTTATTTCTATTACTCAGCTAACAAAAGTTATTAATTTTTTTGTAGGGAATGGCAACAACGAAAATGTTCCAAGTGCCGAGATATCTAGTCTTGTGGAAGCAATAAGAAGTCCTTAGGTAGTGGGTGATAGTGAAGAATTATTGCAAAAGGAGAAGAGCAATTTAATAAACGAATTTCTGCACCATGTTGGTACTATTTCTTCTGACATGACACTACACAACCTTCTGCAATTGAGACACCACTAAATTATACCACAAAAACGCTTTTTTTCAACTAGAAAAGTCCAGAAGAAAAGAAAGTGTGAGCTTGAAATACCCTCTGATATTTTAGCTTGTAACAACCCATTTTGAGTTGTATTAAAATATACCGTAATTTAGGTCTTTCGTTCATTCAGTTGTAAATATAAGAAAATTTTTAATTATTTTTGCATTATAGCTATGAGGTAGGCAACTTAATTTGCATTTTGGTGTAACTTAAGTTGCATGTTTTCTTGAAGGTTTATACTCGCACTTCTTTAAATTACTTTTCCTGCTCAATATGTTCGCGCAATGCGTCATCATTGACTTAATTCGTTGCGCAAATCTTTTCGCGCACCGCTACATCATCTGACATCGTCTGATATTCTAAGTATCCATTTTTGTTGACTTCTTGTGGTACGCTGTAGATGCAGGAAGCTTTTTTTTGGGCTTCCACCTAAATTTTGTGAAAGTGCCATTGATTTGATGGTAAGATATTTTAACGCATTATACAAAAAATTAAAACATTTGCTCTTTGCAGGCACTTTCCTTTCTTTTATTTTTACTTTGATTTACACTTTAATTATATTTTAAGTACGCATTTAATTTTACTGTTGCGTACACTTTCATTTTATGATTGCAATTTTTATTTGAAAATTTCAAGAAAATGCATTAGACGGATTATTCCATTTCATGAAGATAAATTTATAAGAAATAAATTCCAGTTTGGGTGTGGTTGACAACATAAAAGCATTGTTTTGCAATATATTGCGCAACATTGACACAAAGATTACGTCACCTTGGTTTGCAATTCCGCATTTATTTCTGTAATACCAGGGCTTCTCAAGAAGTATTATATTTAGTGACAGGTATTTATGATTTAATTAGTAATTTAAGGCTATAACTGTATAATAACAATAATAATAATGTGGTGGTGATGTAATTTGTACATTGATTAAACGCCAAATGTAATCTCTAACTACAAATTTTAAACAAATTGAAATACTAACCTTTCACCACTAATTATATGCCGTCTCGTCCACAATCGGTAGATGAAATATAGGGTGGGTTCTACTATATTGACTCGTTAACACACATGAAATGCGACTTGTTTCTCACCTGCTTAATTATTTCCTTTCTCTAATTAATAAAAAAACAATGTAAAAAATTATAAAAAAATATATAATTAAATGTATTCTCGAGCGCCATGTTATCTTTGTCAAGGAATAACAAAACCTAAATAATGAACAATAAAAACTTTCTATAAATATCAAAAATTAACAATGTACAATTAAGTTTATTTACCCAATATATGGATGGTTAAGGAGAGGAAAGAAAAGGTTTTAAAGCTAAGCTTAAAAAAATATAAAATCACCGCATAAATACCTCAGTATAATGATTTTCTTATATACAGCTTCCAGTGTTTAATTATGGATGCGGAACGGTCAACCAGTATGAAAGCGTTTCTACATCTTCCTTGCGTATACTTGTAACAACGCGATCAACTAGGTATTTGAAGGAATTTTCGATCCACTAAACTTATTGTATTCTTGATGTTTTATTGTATTAAAATTGCATTTTAAGATGATATTATTTGAATGATGAGAAACTTGCGTAAATAAGTAACTTAAGAGCCATTTAAAATATAAGTATGAGTAAGTAAGTAAGTAAATAAGTGCCTTAAGTGAGTATAAGGGAATAATATAAGTACTATAATGAATGTACTTGAGTGTACGTGAGTGTACGAGAGTGTACGTAAGTGTACGTAAGTGCCTGGAAAGAGCAAATGCTTAAGCTTTAAATATAATGAATTGAAAAATAACTTACCACCAAAATTCTGATGGCACCAAATATAAAAATTAAGTAAAAACCATTATAACAATGTCTTCTGCTTTAACATTCAGCAGCAAGTGAAGTAAAAAATAGAGGCTTTCAGAAACACTTCTGTAAGTGCCCCCCCTCAAGAAGTGGTCACGCATTGCGCGAAATACAATGATCGGAGTCCAATTTTTAAAAGAAAGGGAACTATAACTATTTATGTAATATTACACCCAAAATATATGTTCTATGAAATGCAATTTAAGTTGCCTTTCTCAATTTTACATGTAAATAATTAAAAACTCCTCTAATTTTACGCCAAATAAATTAATGATCTTAGATTAACGTATTTTTTAATACAACCACAAAAAAGGTTGTTACAACTAGTTTAAGATATATTTTATATAACCCTATCATTTTAACTGTTAATAAACATAGTTGTATATTTTTTATCATTTTTCATTTTGATAAAATTTTTAGTGTAGAACTCGGTTTAGTTATTCCGAGAATTATTAAAAATAACTTGGCGTCCGAGATCATTTTTATTGTTAAATTGCAATTTTTTTAAATTGATGTTCAGTGGAAGTAATCTAGCAGAAATTGTGGTAATTAAGCAAATCAAACGATTGAATCGGCCCTACTTTAATTTACCGACTGGGACAAAGGCATTATTTTTGGTGAATGGTTTGTATCTCCAGTTAGTTAACGATTTGTTTTGGAGAATACTTTTTACTCTTATTTCTTTATTATATTAAAACACTTTATATATTTTATACCATTACCATATACACCAACTACATTATAAGCTGTACAATCACTTTCAATACCTGAATAAATTATGTAGTAATCAGAGTTCGAAGTGGGAATTTGCTAACTATGCCAACAGACTTCATGTGGTAGCTTTTTTTACTTTGTTGACTACCGACCCCAAACACAAACTAGTTTCGTACCACTTGGTTCTTTTCGATCGGTGTGGCATGTGATCGGGAGTCAACAAAACAATCAAACTTTGCTAAGACCTCTAAGAGTGGTTTCTTTTTTTTAATCAGCTTTCAACAAGTTACATTTTTACTTGTATTGAATTTCTTTTATTCAATAAATAGTAACAAGCAACAAAACAACGCTGTTTCTTTTATATATTAATTAGCTGTCTGAGATCAAATCTGTTTCAAAAATAGCTTGCTAAGCTGATGACACTGTTTGAAGCGAGTGCATGGGAAGAAGTATATGAAATGGCCTCTGTATCTCAGAAGTTAAAGGATGGTTCGATCATTATCTTTTAACATTAAATTAAACAAAAAAGAAAATTACTTTGCCTTTTCTCCCGTTGCCAGTAGTACAGTGATTTCAAATAAAATCATTGTTCATACCAGTAATTGTCTTAGAACCATTAATTATTGTTCTTGTACCGACTATGTTTCTAGAGCCAACACCGTTAAGTATTTAGGAATATTGACGAACATCTTAAATGGGAGTCACACATTAATTATTTAACAAGTATTATTGGAAAAACTATATTTAAATTTAAAACTGCACAAAAAATTTTTACATAAAGAAATTTAAAAGCAATATACCTATCAAAGGTTATGTAAGGAAAATCTAGATTATATTTCGACAGAGCCTGTGTTAAGAGAAAATGGTATTTTAAAAATTAAAGAACTCTATATTTTGACAATATTTAAATTTGCACAGAAATAACACTTTGTTTAATAATCGGATAGAACTTCAGATTAGCAATGTTTTTTCTTTTCCAATTCTGTCAACTGAAGGTGACCTGAGATTAAAAAAAAATAAGGTATAGTAAACACTTAAGACATTTTAGACTTAAACAGAAAGATAAATCAAACTCTGCTAATGATTTGTTAAAGAATAATCACACTTTAACATCAGATAACAAAATTAACATATTAAGTGACAACTATTTTAAATTAAATTTTCCAGAAGCTTTAGAAATAAAAACTAACACATTTAAACTCTTCACAATGTACACTTATGAATGAGCAACTGGACCTGTCTTCGCCCTCGCAGGATTGTTTGATGAATGGTAGACACAACATTGATATTTGAATACTGAACAGATCATAGTACACAAGATCAACATTTTAAAAATGATTTAGAACTGAGACACACCAGTGACATTGATTGTAGTAGTAGTAACGTTTATTTTAATAGTTATAACAACAAAACTAATTTCTTCTTCGGTAATTTTTCATTAGTTTCTATTCTCACCACACAGATAATAGAAACTAGTGAAAAATTACCGAAGAAAAAATTACAAAAAGAAGATCCTATCACGAATGAGACGAAACAAACGTTAAAAAAGAGGAGAGACCTAATACAGCAAGGGAAACAAAACTCCGTAGAATATACAGAATTAAATAAGCTAATTCGCAAGACCATTAAGCAAAATATAAAGATAAAAAAAGAATAACAGAGGTTATAGAAAATAATAGAAACATGAAAGTACTCAGATCAACATTGGGCAGAGCACAAATAATAGCGTTAAATGACGAACACGGTGAAGAAGTTAGGGGCAAATCAAAGATTAAGAGACGAATAGAAGAATATTATAAAAACTTGTATGAATCAAAGACGACAGTACCAGTAACAACCAAGACATACCAGAAATAACAGAAGAGGAAATAGAAAGCGACCTAAGAGAAATGAAGAGTAACAAAACTCCCGGAAATGACAACATTACAAAAGAAATGCTTTTAGAAGGGGGATAAGAAGTGGTAAATACCCTAAAAATATTACTGAATAGATGTCTAGAAGAAGGTACCATACCTGAAACATGGAAAAACGCAATCGCTGTATTGTTTTTCAAGAAGGGCGACAGATGCGACCTGTCTAATTATCGACCTATAACACTACTGTCCCAGATCTACAAATTATTAACCAGAATCATAGCTAAAAGAATTAACAATGAACTAGAGCTATACCAGACACGCGAACAAGCGGGATTCCACAAAGGATATAGCACGTGTGATCATATCTTGACGGTTAGAACTTTGTTAGAGAAGACCATAGAATACAATTTACCACTGTTTATCGCACTGGTTGACTATGAGAAAGCCTTCGACACCATCGAAACATGGGCAGTGGAAGCAGGGCTATGGAATAGCAGAGTAGACTATCGATATATGACCTTGATCCATAACATATATAAAGATTGTTCAATCACAGTCCGAACGCAACATGACACAGATCATATACCCATCAAACGAGGAGTAAGACAGGGAGACACGATCTCGCCGAAACTGTTCATTAACACACTGGAGGATATGTTCAAGGGATTAAACTGGGAAAAAATGGGAGTAAACATTAACGGTGATTATTTAAACTATTTTAAATATGCAGATGATCTAATTTTGATAGCTACAAACGAGAGAGATTTACAAACTATGATACAAGAACTGAATGACGAATCAAATAAAATAGGTCTAAGAATAAACAAAGCAAAGACGAAGGTGATGACGAACACCGACCATATATTGGACATAAACATAAATGAACATACACTCCAACAAGTAGATCAATATATATATATATATATATATATATATATATAGGGCAAATAAACCCAATAAAGAAAATCAAGAAACCGAAGTACATCGAAGAACTAAGCTCGGATGGGCAGCCTTTGGGCGACTAAGCTATATACTGAAAAATAAATCAATTCCCCAGTATATGAAAACTAGGGTTTTCGATCAGTGTATTCTGCCTGTCATGTCATATGCCGCACAGGCCTGGGTATTTACAAAGAAGAATATGGGTAAACTAATAAAAAACACAACGCGCCATGGAGAGACAGATGCTGCATATCACTTTACGAGACAGGAAAAGAAATACATGGATAAGGAATGTAACTAAAATAAAAAACATAAGACAAAGGGTCGCTAGCCTGAAATGGAGATTCGTTGGACATAATACAAGGCAGAGAGGTAGTAGGTGGAATATGATCATCCAAACATGGCGCCCATGGTTAGGAAAGAGAGCGAGAGGACGGCCCCAGATGAGGTGGTCAGACGATGTAAGGAAACATGCAGGTTTAATGTGGAAGAGAAGGGCAGAGGATAGAGACAAATGGAAACAAATTGGGGAGGCCTACATCCAAAAATGGACCGAAGACGGCTGAGAAGAAGATCAACAAAACTACAAAAAATAAATATATCCCTTAAAAAGTATAAATCTTAATCTATATCTATAATCATAATGGTAAATAAGTTGTACAAATCTAAGTTTATAGATACATTTGTTTGATTTTATTCTTAAATATAAATATCGATTTAGTCTCCTTTATTTTCTTCGGTAATTTATTGTATTTTTTTAGCGCCTTATGTCTATTTGTTCGCAGAATTGAACGCATTGCTCTATTCTGAAGTTTCTGAAATTTTTGAACTTGTCCTTTATTGGCATTTAATAGTAATGACCCGCAATAATTGAATCTTGATAGTATTAATGAATTATAAAGTAAAATTTTTGCTTTAATATTGAACTGTTTTGCAGCTCTTCCCAAGAAGTATGCTGTTGTTGAAATTTTGTTAATTAATTTTTCTATATGTACTTTAAACTTTAGCTTATTATCTATACATACTCCTAAATACTTGAATTCTGAAACCCAATCATTTTTTTTACTTGTTGCCTCAACATATCTATCATATTCCGACACACCTCCTATACACATAGCCTTAGTTTTAGACACATTTAATATTAAATTATTAGCCTCCATCCAACACGACATTTTTTAATTCTACATTTGTTTTCTGTATTAGTTCATGTACATCTTTCCCTGCAATGTATAGTAATGTATCATCTGCAAAGAGATCTAAGTTGTAGTCCTTTACTGCACTCTGGATATCATTAACATATAGGATAAATAGAAGTGGGCCTAACTTACTACCTTGTGGTACGCCAATGTCATTACTTTTAACATCCGATAGTGTCTTTCCGCATTTAACTACTTGTGTTCTATTCTTTAAATAATTATTTATCCATTTCAATACAGTACCCCTAAATCCATACTTGTACAATTTTTGTATAAGTTTGCTTCTGTTAATGGTTTCGAATGCTCGTTTAAATTCTAGAAATACAGCCAAGATTTTGTTATTCATATTTCGTGCTTCTTCCCAATTGTTTATTACTAACTGCAGAGCTGTTTCTGTAGAATGAGTTTTGCGAAAACCTGATTGTTTCGGAATTAATATATTATTATTTTCAACATATTCAAGTAGCTGGTTGTGAACAGCCTGCTCAATATTTTTTTCTACTGGTGCTAACATATTAATTGGCGTCATATTTGTTTCTTTGTTTATTCCCTTGATTTTATGTATAGGTACAATGGTTGCTCTTTTTAATCATTTGGTAAAACTCCATTATTTAAAGATAAATTAACAATATTTAAGAGTGGATATCCTAATGAATCAAAGCATTCTTTAAAGATGTTCATATTTATTTCATCAACTCAACCTTTTTTATTTAAATTTGAAATCATCCTTTTTAACTGATTTAGGCTTACTTCCTCAAACTTATCTATTATACTATAACTATGTTGTATCCCGTCTAACTTTAATATATTGCCGTTTGTAGGAACATTAATCATTAGGTCATTTATACCATCTACATAATAATTATTCAACTTATTTGCTATAATACTTTTAGCAGTTTCTATTTCTCCATCTATTTCTAACTCTATTAATTCAGTGTTACAGTTTTTGTTGGTAACTTCTTTTAATATATTCCATAATTTTTTTGGATTATTATCACATCTCTTGACTTCTTTATCATAATATTCCATTTTCTCTTCTCTCAAGGTTTTTACACATATATTTCTTAATTCTCGGTACTCATCCCACTTTCGTTGGTCCCCAGTTTATTTAAATTCAATATATTTGTTGTCCCTATTTAATATGCTTTGCTTTATCTTCTCGTTAAACCAATTCTTTCTTTTCTCGATAATTGCTTTTTTGGTGGTATATACTCATTTAGTTTTAACTTAATATTCAATTCAAAAATCTCGTACCGTTCTTCAATGTCTTCATCGGCATATTTCCAATCACATGCTATCATTTCACCATTCAACAGATCGTAATCTGTTTTATTTACTTGGATTAGATCATACTTTTGTATATTAGGTTCTTTTAATATTATTTTTTGCCATTTATGATCGCTAACTTTTGGTGTGTCCATTATATCACATTGAATATACTTATTATTGCTACATACTAAGTCTATTAAAGTTTCGGATATATTTGTCACTCTGGTTGCTTCTTTAACTAGCTGACTTATACCATTTTGTCTAAAACACTTTCCAATCTCTTCTTAATGACTGTATTATTAAGCCAGTTTATATTAAAATCACCCAGTACAATTATTACATGATTGCCTGCAGCTTCCACCATTTCTTCCAATATGTTGTTAATTATTTCAATAAATTTCTGTAGATCTCCGCTAGGAGATTGATACACTGTTACTATAAAATATTGTTCTTTTTGTAATTGGAATACTACCTTTATTGTCCAGCACCCACTATCATAATGCTTGGCTTTGCTTTCCAATATTTTAATATCATTGCGTATATATGCAATGATGCCACCAGTTCTTCTATTTTCAGAATTACATCTTACTATTGAGTATCCATCTATATTTATTTCGCTATCTGTTATATCTACTGTCACCCTGGCCTCTGATAAAAAGGTACATATTGCATTCTGATTATTGCACAATATAAAATTTGCTAATTCGTCATAATGAGGCATATAAGCTTTGTACATTTAAATGATATATTAGTGATCTATTATTTTTCTTTGATTGCTACCAATTGATTTGTTTATTTGCCACCTGGTTATACACTGTTTGATAGTATGGACAGTTTTTATAGCTCTTCATCTACCACTTTTTGCCCTCTCTGTAGTTCCATACAGAACAATTTATGCATTTATAACTATTTCCAATACATTGCTTACTATCATGTTCTCCTGCGCAAAATTTACAACATATAGCTCTTGTATAAAACTTTCCAATGTGACCATAACCCAAGCAATTGTAACATCTTATAATATTTATGTTTATACTAATGCCACATATTCCATAGCTCAACATTATTTTATTTAGTTTCAAAACCTGTGACTTTATTTGGTTTGTAACTTTGATAAATGCTACTCCTTTATTCTGGTTTATTTCTTTTTTTTTAAATCTGTTCATCTTCTAAATTTGCATCAATATTATTTTGTTCAATAAACATTTTAATAAAAATTTTGTTTTCAGCCCAAACATCATGATCAACTACACAATTTATTTTCATACTAAACAATCTACCCTTGGACTGTGTAACACTTACTCCATTACTTAATTTATTATTAATTTCTCCTTCAAGGCGTTGTAGATCTTCCTCTTTTTCACATCCTAACACTAAATCTCGTTTTCTAGAAAATTTGCATTCTGTTAAACCAATGTTTAACTATTCTAGTGCTAAATTGGTCATAAATTGTTGTAGTACTTCATCCTGAGTAACCTTTTCATCTTTAGGTTTTAAAATCAAAACTTTATTTTGTTCAGGACCTTTATTCTTCTTTATATTGCCCTTTACACAGTCACTATAATACATGACCTGTATACGTGAGCATCGTTTTGATTCGTATTCAATCGTGTTGGTACAATCAACTTATCGTGTTGGTACAATCAACTTATTGCGTATGCATTTGTTGTCTTTACTAACTATTATTTCAATTTAATAACTTTATTTGCGACATCAGTACTTCTACTACATTATTTAAACTCATCATATAACTATCTACTACTATTTTAATTTCATTGGCCATATTATTCTGATTATTAGATGGATTAGTACTACAACTAACCTCACTTTTTATGCATTCAATACAATACCATTTTGCCTGATCATATTTACTTAAGAATTCAAGGTTTTCTTTGTTTATATTAGCACACTTAATATGATGCCATTTCTCACATTTATTATCACAACCAATAACTTTATCTCCGTTAAATTCAATGTTACAAAGGGAACATTTACGTATGTGACAAAATGTTTTTACACACACCGGATATATGAATCAGGAACTCTTTTTCTATTTTGACAAACTTTTAAACGACATTCGCTGATTCGCATTTAAACATTAAACTAAACAAAAATAGATGTTCGTGTTATTTCATACTTCAGCTCTAAGCCTTTGAACCACAAGACCACTAACCTGTGCTTTGAACTCTAAGTGTACCTATCCGCGAGTGTGTTTGTGTACTTAACTGCAGCTATGCTTTGATGTTCCCACCAATCCGTTTTAGGTAAACCAGTAGTTAATCGCGTCTTTGTCAAGTTCATAGTTCATACTGTAGCTACATACAGTCCGCGCGGCCAAAAAATGGCTCTGGTAATCTGCTGTTCGTGCGCTTAGCGGAGCGATGAGAGTTGCTAGTGACTTAGGAATGCTCTAAAGGTTAGATTACTCTCTTTCTTCGTCTAAGCTCTAAACATTATTGTTAACCTAAACCTAATTTTCTTATTTTCTTTATCAGATTTTATAGTTCATATGGAAGTTTTAACTCCTACTACAACGACGTATATTTTAAATTACATAATAGCATTGTTTAAAATGTATAAACAATGATAATAGTATTCAAATAGTAGTCAAATTATGTCGGACCTCTGTGGAATTCACCTATAACTACAATTTAGGTTTGGTGATAATTAAAAAATGTAAAACAGAGCTTTATTAATGGAGGGTTGTGAAAACTACGGTAACAGCATTGATTATATACTATACGTAGTATATTTTGTTTGTTGTTAAATGATGTCCCATTAAAAGCACCTGTTTATGTAAACACCAAATTCATATGAGATAATGTTTCTTTTTCTACGTCTATGCACATTTCAAAGATGTTTGTTATGCAGACATCAGGTCCAAAAATTGATATTGGTCAACTTCAAGGAAAGAGTAACAGGTCAACTTGAATGTACAAAGTGATTGTACTATTAAACAGTTCACCAGGAGTTTGCGATGCAGTTACAGGCAACCTCAAAAAGAACCTGTATCCAGAAAATAAAATGTCAGCTGAAAAAATGTTAGCGTATGATAGTAAACTACAAAGCTTTATTAAAATAGATAGTGTGGCTTTACTTTTGCTCACTGTAAACATGTCTGGTGAAACTTTAGAAAAGGTCGTAAGATTCTTGAAGTCAAAAGTAGTTTGGGATGGACTACATAGATTATACGACAGCGTACCAGAGGGCAGAAGTTATGATCTATGTATGAAATAGTCTTTAACTGCAAGAAAAATTCGACTGATATAATATCCCAAGTATCCAAACTGAAAAATGTTTGGTTTGAAATAAAAACAGAATGATTGATCGTACGATAGATAATTTGACTGTTCAACTCTGTGCATACGAGAAAGCATTGGAATGTCGACAAGTTAAGAGCAGTATAGAAGCCTTAGAGATAAAAGTAACAGAAACTAAAGAAAAACCTATGAAGGAGGTTAAGAAAAAGAAAATTAAATGCCACTATTGCGAAGAATTTAATCATATAGTAAGAACATGTCAGCAGTGGATTTTAGACGGAAGACCACCTAAGAAGCCAGCTACAGTAAACATAAATTTCATGTTAATGGAGTTAGATGATATTCCGGAAATTAACTCTATAAAAACGATAGAGAAAACTGGTACATTGACAATGGTGCCACTGGCCACGTCACGAACAAGAGTGATCTATTTCAGATTTTTGAGTATTGTAATGATTCACATACGGTAATTATAGCTAATGGACAGAGTGTTCAGCCATCGGCAAAGGAATAATCGAAGTTCAGGCTGATATGAGTGGTCAACTAACAACTATTAGATTAAGTAATGTGTGGTTGTGATATGTTATTCCAAGTATAAAAAGAAATTCATTCTCTGTTTTGGCCGTGCAAAAGAAACTGGAAAATAGCGTGTTCGAATCCAAAAGGTAAAAATGTAAACTGTGTTAATGGTAAAGATATATTGATTGGTAAACGTAATAAATATGGAGGTCTTTATAAACTTAAACTAATAGAAGGAAAACTAGTTGAATTCAGAACTATGTGAAGGTTCACCGACTCAAGTTTGCTACAAGAGAAAGAGCCACTTCATGTGGAGAACTAATTCATACGGATGTATGTGGTCCGTTCAGATATTCCATTAATAAATATCTCTACTTCGTTCTTTTTAAGGATGATTACTCTCGCTATCGCTACGTGTATTACATGAAAGAGAAGTACAGTTTAAACTCAAAGAGATGTTAGCCGAAGGTAA
The DNA here is from genome assembly GCA_036346205.1 of Vesta saturnalis. Taxonomy (NCBI): domain Eukaryota; kingdom Metazoa; phylum Arthropoda; class Insecta; order Coleoptera; family Lampyridae; genus Vesta; species Vesta saturnalis. Next base: position 671,690 of record JARFJB010001981.1, read on the forward strand.
AGTAGTTGGGCATACAATCAAGAGGATTCTAACCGATGTGGTGAATTTGATAATCAAGAGGTAAGGAATATATTGAAGGAAAATGGAACAAGACACGTCTTACGATGCTTTATACCCCAGAACAGAATGGGTGTAGTGAACGTGAAAATAGGACAATTGTAGAAGCAGCACGAGCAATGATGCATGCACATGACAACATTCCACAAGGATTATGAGCTGAACTGATTAATACGGCAACTTACATCTTGAACCGTACGGGAGCTACAATAGTTGCAGGAAAGTCTTCTTGTGAGCTGTGGTATCGAAAGAAGCCAGGTATTAAACATCTCAGAATAATCGGAAGTCATTGTTACGTGCATGTATAAAAGCAAAGAAGATGTAAAATGGACAAGAACGCTAAGAAAGATATTCTTGTTGGATATTCTGGCGATGAAGGTTATCGTATTTGGTGCAAGGAAACTAACACACAAAAGTTGCAAGTTGCCAATCACTTCTAAAGAAGATGAAGAGAAAATGTCTGAAAGTAAGGCTCAAGAAAGCTATGTTGAAGTTGATGACTATCACTCTATTGAATCAGAGGGACAAGAAGAGGGAGAAAGAGAGCAAGTTAAACATGAAGACGATTGGGAAAATGTAGGAGGTCTAACAGAAAGAGACATCGAAGATGAAAATTGAGGTACTCTAAGAGATTGTTCAATAATTCGTCTGCCTCAGAAATTCAAGCACTTTGTCATGAACGCTATAGAAAATGTAGAAGATTACATTGTAGAAGATTACGTTGAACAAATGTGTTACTAAGAAGCTATGAATAGTAGTCAGAGAAACAGCTGGTTGGAGGCTATGGAAGCTGAACTAAAGTCGTTAGAAGAAAACAACACTTATGAGTTGGTGGACTTACCTGAAAAAGCCAGAGCACTACCATGTAAGTGTGTATATAAAGTAAAGGCAAACCCAGATGGTACTGTTGACCGTTATAAGGCTACGCTTGTCATTAAAGGTTATTCGCAGAAGAAGTAGGGTGGATTATGATAACACATTCTGTCCTGTTGCAAAAATAAGCACTATTAGAACCGTAGTAAGTATTGCAGCAAGTGTAGGATTGAAGTTAACGCAGTTTGACGTCTCAACCGCATTTCTAAATGGAACCTTAGACGAAGAAATCTTTATGAGACAACCAGAGGGATGCAAAGACGGTTCACAGAAGGTTTGAAATTAAAGATAAGTCTTTACGGCATAATGAGGCACCCAGGTGCTGGAACAGATGTTTTCATGATTTTCTAATGAACTTGGGTTTTAAGCAAAGTGAAGCAGATTCCTGTATGTATATAAGAAATCAGGCTAAAAGAAAACTCATACTTCTTTTATATGTAGATGATGGGATGGTTGCTTCATCCAATCAAGAAGATTCTGGTTTATTTATTCAGGAATTGAAAAATAGAAAAAAAATTACTACGAAGCCAGCTTCTTATTTTCTCGGATTGGGGTCGAATTTCAGAGAATATGGTGGAATTGAAATTCATCAAGCAACCTACACAAAGAAGGTTTTGAATAGTTTGGCATGAGTAATTGTAAAAGTGTGAAAACGCCAATACTTAAAGATTCTTCAGATCCGTCTGTTAGAGAAGATATTGATGAAAATTTTCCTTATAGGCAAGCTGTAGTAGCGTTAGCTTATCTGATGGTTGGTACAAGACCCGACATAGCGTATGCAGTTGGAGTTGTATCTAGACATCTTGAAAATCCGCATAAAGAAGATATTGTTTCAATCAAAACGTATCTTTAGATATTTACAAGGAACATTAAACTGTGGAACTGTATATAGAAGGAGTCACATCAAAACACTGGAATGTTACAGTGATGGTGCTCATGGAGGTGATTTACAAGATGGGCGCTCCACGACTGGAATGGTGTGCATGTATTCAGGAAAAGACAGAAACCAACCTCTGTTGCAATCTCAACAACAGAAGCGGAAATTGTTGCAGCTCGTGAAGTAGTATCGTTAACGAGACTCTTACATGAAGTTACATCTTTGAAAACAGAGGTTACTCTATATGTGGATAATGAGTCTGTAATTAAATTGGCACATAGTCCTCCGTACAAATTACACCAGAGAACCAAGCATATAAGAATATGCTATTTTTTTATACGAGAACTTGTGAAAGATGGTAGTCTACAGGTGAAGAAAATAGCTTGAGAGTTTGAGCTAGCAGATATTTTTACAAAACCTCTCCACAAACCACGATTGACAGTATTCTGTCAAAAAATGGGTTTGACATGAACCATAATGTGCAAAGAGAGAAGATGTTAAAGTATAAAGTAGGACTTTCCGTATTTTGTCATATACCTTAAGTCCATAGGTAACTAAGTTTTACATATTTGACAGAAATATGATAATTTTATTGGACATAATTGAGTTTGGATTTCTACGTCATATTTACATCTGGCCTAATTATATTGAAGAGATGGATGATCTGAGCTTCTATCGTAGGTTTAGATTGACTAAACCAACAACGATCTCGCTATTGGAAATGATAGAAGTCAATTTGGAATTTGACAATGATTGGTAACGAAACAGCAATTTAATCAACCTTTCATTCTGTTTAAATTTATAATTTTTCAAATTTTAGTAACAATAGTGTGTCGCCCGTAAACCAACTGCTAACAGCACTGCTGTTTTATGCAAGTAGTGCACATCAATTGAATATTGGTGATTTAATGCATATGAACCAAAGCACTGTTTCTAGAATTGTGAAAAAAGTGTCCGAGTACTAGCTAGCCTGCACAACCAATTCATAAAAATGCCAGAAGAAGAATCAAAACAATTTTTATCGTGTAGCACGATTTCCTCATGTTATTGGGTGTATTGATGCCACTCACATTAAAATTCGATCACCAGGTGAGAGTAATATTGTATTGGCCCCTATTACGTTTTTAATTAAATGATTATTATTTACGCGCCTTCTGGTTTGGTAACCCAACGCGGTTTTATTTTGCCTCGGCTGTGCTCAATCGTGTTTATAATTTATTATAAACGGGGTATGGTTCGTCTTAACTAGTGGGCGGACACTGTCACCTTAAATAAATATCTTAAAGCGTTTTAAAACGTATATTAAACAAATTTAACAATAAAAAAAAAACTGGTATTAATAACAACTCAAAATGTATTTGTCCTTCTTGGTCCTGGCGGCTCCTCACTCTCGTTCTCCTGGTTGGCGGCTATTTACTGTGTGCGTAGTCGCTTCTGTGAACAGAGATATTATTTTAATCTACTCCTTACCTAGTAGGTAAAATTTATGTTACGGTCCTGTATTTACAGAAGCTAGTACCGTTGTTTTAAATAGTTTCGTTCAACGGCGCCAGTGTAACGACCTCGGACGGAGAAAATCGATATCGTTCTCGGCCTATACGCATGGCATAATCATTTATTCTTCAGTAACTCTGGAGCGCTGAAGCGAGTATGTCGTACTCCCAGGAAATAATACACGCGAAATGCGCGTATGCAAATGCGAGATCTCGGGACTATCTTTCTTTAATTCTAACCGGTTTGATTAGGCAATTAGATTATTTATTTAACGGAATTAATTACGGATTTCTATACTAAGTCTAATTATCTACAATCAATCAAGGGAACAAAATACTTGATATTAAAACTACTCTAAAACGACTTTAATAGGTTTAAGGTAAATATTGGATAATTTACGTACTCTCTAATTTATTCAACGATCTCACACTAGGTGTTTGCGATGGTTATATTGACTACCAATTTATACAACCGATTTCGGTGTACTCTCCTGCGATTAAAGACACCGTGTACGGTTATTGTGTTGGTCTGTATGTATTGTATGTATGAGTTTCGAGCGAGATCTCAGTAATACTCAGAAGACGTAGGCGGCGGCCTGTCTTAACCGGATAGACTAAGAGAAAGGTCGCAGGTCTTTACAGCCCTGTAACAACCCTTCACCCTCAAGTGTTTGTGATGTGACGTCGGGGTTACCCTGCGTGGCACTCTAGGTGTTAGTGTACTTTGTATTTGCGAGTGACGTCGGGATCTACCCTTCGTGGCACTCTAGGTGTTATTGTACTTTGTATTTGCGAGTGACGTCGGGATCTACCCTTCGTGGCACTCTAGGTGTTAGTGTACTTGGTATAACTCCTGGAGACTCAGCCCGGCGTTATTTACGTTCTGTAGTGTTTGATTGTAAATTGTCAGATTTTATAACTTTACAACTTACGTGTCTATCAATGGCAGTACAGGAGTAAACTTTAGGTTGCCCGGTGCGAGGTGGTGCGCGTTATCACACGATCGCGATGGACTCTTCGACGGTGAATAACAGGTCGGTGCTTACACGAAGCAAACGGTACGGTGGCGGCTGCTGGTTTCTGGAACGGCTTGACTTGAATCTACTTCGATTCATCGATTTCTTGGCGGTGATTAGCAGGTCGGTGCTTACACGAAGCAAACGGTGCGGCGGCGGCTACTGGTTTTTGGAACGGCTTAACTTGAATCTACTTCGATTCATCATCTTTTCACGCGCGTCGCGTGTTTATAAAGGTGCTCTGTGGGCGGCTTCGCGTCTACCGTGCGGGGGATGCCGTTATGCGATTGGTTGTAATCGTTCTGACGTGCAAAAACTTACTGGTTTTTTAGAAATACACGTCAGCGGTGATTAATAAATTATTCGTTGTGCAATATCGCGTAAACTTTTGAAATTTTAGATATAGGATGGTCCGCAAATAATTTATTCTAAAACGCATACGTAAAGGACGCTGGTTCTTTACAATATTATGTACATAACATAAACTGTGAGAATACAATGTAATTATGAATTTTGAAAGTAATAAGGCAACATGTACAGGTGGAGAAGTTTATAGAAATCGAAAATCATATTTCTCTATTAATGTTCAGTTGGTATGTAATAGTGAGCTGGTAATAAAAAATATTGTGGCAAGATGGCCTGGGGTCAGTCCATGACTCTACAATTTTTAATAACAGCCGTTTAAGAACTAGATTTGAGGCTGGTGAATTTGGGAATGGATTTAAATTTCATATTTGTTTTAGATGACAGTGGATATGCACTAAAATCATATTTATTAACTTCATTTGCCAATCCTCATACAGAAGCAGAGCAACTGTTTAATGAATCCCATGCCCGCACCAGGAACTGCATGGAACGGACGAATGGCATATTAAAAAGAAGGTTTCCTGCATTATGATATGGACTGCGATGTAAAGTTGACACTGCTTTGTGATTGTTGCCACAGCAGTTTTGCATAATATTGCTTTAACAATGCATGAAGACATCCCGCCACCTCCTGTAGGTATGAATGCAGAAGAACTGGATTACCTGATCCAGCAGGGACAAATTCCTGCAATAAATGTACAGCAAAATGTTCACTATGACGTGCGAAATGACCTTGTACATAACTACTTTTCACATTTGTAAAGAAATTGTGATTGCAGGAAAATAGTATTATGTATAAAAGTTATTCAAGTTGTAAAAATATAAACAAATTTCCACAAATGCATTTTATTAATTTCTACTTCTGCCTTCAGTTGTAATGTGTTGATTAACGCAAGATAGGCAGGGAAAATAAAGTAGTAATAGGCACAATTAATACACCTACACACGGTATGCTCTTGCACATCTAGTATGTAGGTGTATTGTAATACTATATAGGTACATAATTATATAAACAATTTAATTGTCAACATTTTTTTGTTTTGACAGTATCTCATTTTGAAGGAGTTGAATCTCGAAATTAAGTTTTTTTGTAATTAATGCATTTGTAGCTTGTGCATGGGCAAGTTCAATATCAAGAAGTTGTAGTCTTTTATCCAGCAGCAGATCATATTTCTTTGCAATATCGGATGATGTCAATGGTTTTATAATTGTTGTTGGTCTTCTTCAACTAATACTTTTTTTGGTGTCTACAAAAAAATAGATCATTTAATTACAAAATTTGCAACGGTCAATGGTTGGAGACCAACAACATACCTTATCGTCTTTGGTCACATCTTTTTCTGTCACTGATTCAGTAAACCCTAATGCAGGATTAATAGGAGTTTGGAACTGTTGTGGGGTATATTATTCCAATCCTTTGAAGTATTAGGAATACCATTATCTGGTCTTTTCAATGTTATTTCCGAAGTATTGTGCCTTTCTTCTAGTCTCATTTTCTTTAAAAAAAAATGCATTCACTAACTACAACTTTAGCATATGTTAAACAATCTCAAAAACAATAATATATTGTATCTTATAAGACAGATAGCGGTAAATAGAAAAAGATTGAAACTTGCAGATAATGGTTCTCTTCTATTTCATAAGCGTACTCGAATACTACATCTTGGTGTTGTTCATTGGTATTACTAGCAATAAGCGATTCATCAGCATCATCGTCAGCATCATCGTCAAATGGATTAACGAGTCCTAACAGTGTCTTCTTATTGAGGATCGATATTAATAGATCATCAGTGTCATCTTTTTTAATTTTTGCGGGAGGGCCCTCACCTGTTATCATTTCTCTTCTCTCTTGAGCTATACTTTTTTGTAACTCTTTCTTGCGGTTTTCATAGCACTTCCTTAAACAGGTAGCATTTCTGTAAGTGCTACTAGTCGACGATGCATTAAACTCTTCTTATACTCCCTGCCAAGCTTTGAGTTTTTCGGACGTTGGCGCTCGATCAATCTTTTTATCTTCCACGATTATCGCGTATTTATTACCAATGATGTTCATTAAATGCATCTTTTCCAAACTGGAAAAGTTCGGGTCACGGACTTTTTTATCAGTATTCATGATTAATAAAAATAAGAAAACTAATTTATTAGGTTATAATATAGAAACATAGGTTAGAAATGTCATGCCAAATGTAAACAAACAAATATATGCCGGGGGTTTTAGGGTGTTGCCAAGTCGATTTTCCGCTTAGCCAAGCTCCGCTTAACTTCAACGGTGCATTGTGCCAGATATAAAGCGAAGCTTAGTATTTTAGGCCAGTTTACAAAAGCTCGGCTTAAGTATTAAACGGTGCATATTGGCATAAGTGATATTAATTATAACAACGCAACCTGAAGGTGATTTTTTAAATTGATCTTTAAAGTAGGTATAGGTCTTTGAACAATGTTCACATACCACCACCATTATTATCAATTCAATAACTCAAGCTCACAATATCTGAATTAGCTATATACGAACAATATGAAAATAATTAGGAACTAACCAAAATTCATACATACAAAACAGACAAGACTAACATGGCAACAATGCAACACGCACATTGAAGATCATTGTCTGACCTTTGACATTTAATGCCTCCTGATTGATCGTAGGCGGCCGTATTAGGTTTATTAAACCATATTAACTTGTATAAATTGTATAATTTCTCAACACGTCTTCCTCGAAATGTCTTATGAGATTGACATTAAACTTATTAAAGTCGAACCAAACGAAGAAGAAGGACTAGATTTACTTCCAACACATTTTATTGTAAATAGTGATCTAATAAAAGGTGAAATTGATTACAATCAAATTAACAATTTGACACTATTTTTACAGATAATGTGAATATTAAGAAAGAAGATGCCTCTTCGCTAATAAAAAACGTTAGCACAACTGTCCAGCCCATCACAAACCTACAGTATGAATGTAATCAATTTAATAGTTCAACACTGGTGCAAGAAAATTTGTACAGTTCAAAATTTAAATATAAATGTGACAATTGCGATTATATAACAAATTACAAATCATCTTTGAAACGTCATCTTTTAAAACACACTTCAAGTTGTGAATTCAAATGCAACAAATGCAATTATGGAACACATCGCAAAGATAGCTTTAAACTTCATCTTAACAAACATTCTTCAAGTTCTGAAATTAAATGTGGCCAATGTGATTATACAACAAATCACAAAGGTCATTTTAAAATTCATATAAAAAAACACTTTCCATGCTTTGAATATAATTGCCATCAATGTAATTATGCAACATATTGCAAATATCTTCTTAGAATGCATCTTAAAAAACACTCAAGTTATCAATTTAAATGTGATCAATGTGATTATGCAACAAATCGTAAAGGTGATTTAAAAATTCATCTTAAAAAACACTCTTCAAGTTATGAATTCAAATGTGACCCATGTAATTATGCAACAAATCACAAAGGTAATTTTAAAAAGCATCTCAAAACACACTCTTCAAGTTACCAATTCAAATGCCACCAATGTGATTATACAACACATCACAAAGCTAGTTTAACAATTCATCTTAAAAGACACACTTCAAGCTATGAATTCAAATGTGACCAATGTGATTATGCAACTAATCACAAAGATCATTTTAAAATTCATTTTAAAAAACACTCTTCTTCAAGTTATCAATTCAAATGTGATCAATGTGACTATGCATCATATCGTAAAGGTGATTTAAAAATTCATCTTAAAAAACACTCTTCAAGTTATGAATTCAAATGTGACCCATGTAATTATGCAACAAATCACAAAGGTAATTTTAAAAAACATCTCAAAACACACTCTACAAGTTACCAATTCAAATGCTACCAATGTGATTATGCAACACATCACAAAGCTCGTTTAACAATTCATCTTAAAAAACACTCTTCAAGCTATGAATTCAAATGTGACCAATGTGATTATGCAACAAATCGCAAAGATCATTTTAAAATGCATCTTAAAACACACTCTTCAAGTTATCAATTCAAATGCGATCAATGTGATTATGCATCACATCGTAAAGGTGATTTAAAAATTCATCTTAGAAAACACTCTTCCAGTTATGAATTCAAATGTGACCAATGTAATTATGCAACAAATTATAAAGGCGCTTTAAAAACTCATCTTCAAAAACACTCTTCAAGTTATCAATTCAAATGTGATCAATGTGATTATGCAACAAATCACAAAGGTAATTTTAAAAAGCATCTCAAAACTCACTCTTCAAGTTACCAATTCAAATGTTACCAATGTGATTATGTAACACATCACAAATCTGGTTTAACAATTCATCTTATAAAACACTCTTCAAGCTATGAATTCAAATGTGACCATTGTGATTATGCAACAAATCGCGAAGATCATTTTAAAATGCATCTTAAAAAACACTCTTCTAGTTATCAATTCAAATGTGATCAATGTGATTATGCATCACATCGTAAAGGTGATTTAAAAATTCATGTTAAAAAACACTCTTCCAGTTATGAATTCAAATGTGACCAATGTAGTTATGCAACAAATTATAAAGGTGCTTTAAAAACTCATCTTAAAAAACACTCTTCAAATTATCAATTCAAATGTGATCAATGTGATTATGGAACACATCACAAATCTGGTTTAACAATTCATCTTAAAAAACACTCTTCAAGTTATGAATTCAAATGCAATAAATGTGATTATGCGACACATAAAAAATGTAATTTTAAAATTCATGTAAAAAAACACTTTCCAGGTTTTCAGTACAATTGCTTTCATTGCAATTATGCAACATATTTCAAATATCTTCTTAGATTGCATCTTAAAAAACACTCTTCAAGTTATCAATTCAAATGTGATCAATGTGATTATGCAACACATCGTAAAGGTGATTTAAAAATTCATCTTAAAAAACACTCTTCCAGTTATGAATTCAAATGTGACCAATGTAGTTATGCAACACATCGTAAAGGTAATTTCAAAATTCATCTTAAAAAACACTCTTCCAGTTACGAATTCAAATGTGGTCAATGTAATTATGCAACACATCGTAAAGGTGATTTAAAAATTCATCTTAAAACACACTCTTCAAGTTATGAATTTAAATGTGACCAATGTAATTTTGCAACAAATCATAAAGGTGCTTTAAAAACTCATCTTAAAAAACACTCTTCAAGTTATCAATTCAAATGCGATCAGTGTGATTATATAACACATCACAAATCTAATTTAACAATTCATCTTAAGAAACATTCTTCAAGTTATGAATTCAAATGTGACCAATGTAATTATGCAACACATCACAAAGGTAATTTTAAAAATCATCTCAAAACACACTCTTCAAGTTACCAATTCAAATGTGACAAATGTGATTATGCATCACATCACAAAGTTCGTTTAACAATTCATCTTAAAAAACATCAGATTATGAATATAAATTCAACCAAATTGTAATTATGCGACATATCAGAAACACTTTGATATGAGTTCAAATGTGGTCAATATGATAAGTCAACACCACAATATAAAATTTGATCACCTACATATTCATTCATAGAAACCACTCTCCAACTTATACAAAAGAGGTCCAGTGATCATTAGGTATTTGTGTGTATAAATTCTGAACATAAAGTATTCTGATTAATAAATTATTTATTTGTTATATTCCAGGCATCTTTATACTGTACTAATGCAGTCTTCGATACTGAGAGGGGTACAAAATGTACGCCAAGGTCAAATATTTTGAAATGTTTTTGGAAATATTACAAATTTGATTTGAGTATTCTTGTTATCATTCTTTTTTATACTGACATACAGTGAATTTCAAAAATCTATAAGGCACAGATTTTTGTAATATTGTAGTTGATGTTTAAAATATATCAACCTAAAGTCAAATTGAAATAATTTTTGATGAATGTCACATGAGTGTTAGTTTCAAAAATTATTTTTTAATCCGCTTAATTTTCAATTTCAAGCGATCATGCCTTTAGCGTTAAATTTGTTTGTAAGAGCTCGAATTATTGGGCTAGTTGAGGACGGAGTGTCAATTGGAGCAATAGCTCCATAAATAAAAAAGTTTTAAAAATAAAAAAAAAATGGGAGCACGAAAGAAGCATTGAACCACTACAATCCAACTGGAAGAAATAGAATATGGACTGGTCAAGAGGAAAATCCTTTTGAAACAACTGCTGCAGCACAGACTTTTCAACAGTTTGTCGTTGAATTAAAGCTTCCAATGTTAGAAATCATGTGGCCCAAAAAAAAAATGTTTCTTAATGCTGAGGCAGAAACTGACAAGGGTGTTATTTGCACTTTACAATAATATATATATATATATATATATATATATATATATATATATATATATGAAAAATATGTTGTTCTTACAGATAGATTCGGAAAATTTTCCGTAAATATTAGGAGTTGGATTAGAGTGCTGTGAATTTAATGTTTTTATGTTGATTAAAGCTTCAGAAATAAATTTGGCTTTGTGTAAGTTAGGTTAGAAAAAAACAGTAATTATTGGCCTAGTTATGTAAGACAATGCTGTTATAGGAGTTTTTACTTGTGTGGTTGTATTTTACCAGTTGTAGCGTAATTATGTTTGAGTAAATAAATTTTGTAAACCTGCCTCGTGTCAATGAATTGACAGAAAAAATGCCAAACTGTGAGTAGTACATACTGACTGATACTAGATAGGGAAAAGAAGATTGTAAGGAAGTTGTTAATGTCAGTAGTGTATATAAGGATATTTTCAATGTTAAATGAGAGGAGAGCGGGTGAGAATTAACTTCAAACATTACAATAATGAAGACAAAAGTGGATAAAGGGGTTATGTCACAAATTCATTATTTCCAGAAAAGTGAGTTTAAAGTTTATTCACTGGAACTTTCTTAACTGGCGTGAAGAAATTGGACACGAATGCTGACGTCGGTCTGTCAGACCACATTGTTCTGATCAGCTATATACCAAAGTTTAATTATGTATTTTTATATGTATCAGAATAAAAGACATTTGTAACAAATTAAACTTTCATATTTTTATCTGTAAAAAACAGAAACATCATTTTATCGAATAGAAACTTAAAAACTGATTGAAAAACTATATTCTATATAAGTAACAGGAGCAAAACAGTCATTTCAAAAACATTATTAAAAATTAAAAACATACTTCTTGAAGATTAAAAAGGAAGAAGGCATTATTTTATTTTTATTTATTTTATTGTTTATTGGTGTTATTGCAAGAAGCTTACACACGTCAATATTAATATAAATTAACAATAATAATACAATTAATTACATTATTAATAATAAAATACAATATTAATAATAAATTACAATATTACAGTAAATTACACTAAACAGACAAAAGAACACTAACAAGAAGCCAAACTTATATTACATTTTTATCATGTAAGTATTCACGGTAATTGTAGTACGCTTTCTGTATTAATAAACTTTTTATTGCTGCTTTAAATTCCCTCAATTTTAGATTTCGTGTAACTACACTTAGTTTATTAAAAAAAGTTGGACCGTAATAATTTAAAGAAAATCTGCTTTTATTCAGTTTATTCCTAGATAACTCGATATTATTTTTATTTCTAGTATTATACATATGTACATCAGAATGTAAAATATATTGCTCAATATTATCATATGTATGTAATAAACTGTAATATATATATATAAACATGGTGCTGTCATTATTGATAAATTTACAAAGTGAGAACGGACATCTGCTCTGTAATGAAGATTCAATATTGCTCGTATAGCTCTCCTTTGAATTGCAAAAACTCTTTGTAAGTGAGTAGAATGTCCCCATGATAGAATTGAGTACGTAAATAAATTTTGAAATGTGCCGTAATAAGCTATCTTAAGAGTTTTTAAATCTACAATATTTTGTAAATTTCTTAACAAGTATATAGATTTAGATAATTTGGTAGTCAAGCAATCTACATGTCTATTCCAGGTCAAGGTGGAATCTAGAAGGACACCTAAAAATTTCACATCGTCTTCAAACTCCGATTTATTTTTTAAGGAAAATATCATATTCTGAGTTTTATCTGAATTCAAACATAGATTGTTAGCAGTAAACCATTGTGTAGCCCTTGATTGCGTGCTCAACATTAGTTCTTGCGCACCATTAGTGTCATGATTTGTATTTATCAATGTAGTATCGTCGGCAAATACAATAAATGAAGCATTTTTGTCACATTTTACAATATAATTAACGTAGATGATAAATAAAAGGGGTCCTAACACAGACCCTTGCGGTACACCAATTACAACATTTTAGTTGTTGAATATGCGTTTCTATAACATACAATTTGCCTACGTTGTGTAAGATATGATTGTAGCAACAATAGCGTCCTTGGAGCGACACCATAGCACTTTAATTTATATAAAAGTATTTCATGTGACACACAATCAAAGGCTTTGCTAAGGTCACAAAAGTACACCCAACATCATTCCTAATTCAAAGTTATTAACTATTTGCTCAATTAACGCATTAATAGCAGTACATGTTGATTTCTTTTACGAAAACCGAACTGCGAATTATTAAACATATTATTTACTTCAAAAATTTGTACATTTTATTTTTGATAATGGTCTCAAAAATTTTTGAAAACACAGGCACCAAGGAAATCGGACGGTAATTTGAAACTAAATTTCCATCTCCTTTTAAATAGAGGAATCACTTTTGAAATTTTAAGGCAAGCCGGAAATGTATTTTTTTTTGATACAAAGGTTAACTAATTTAGTAAATGGGATATTTATTAAATCTTTGATATATTTAACTATATTGTTACTTATACCATAAATATCACAGCTAGAATTTGATTTAAGTTTGCTTAAGATTTCCCTCATTTCAATAAAAGTTACTTCTTCCAAAGTAAAGGACAATTCAGTTTCAATTGAGTTATTTAAGTATTTTTTGTAAGTATCCGAATTATTATTTAACTGTGACACAATTTGTAAAGGAGTATTAACAAAATATTCATTAAACTCAATTGGATCAATTTCAGCAACTTCCTTAGAATGTGCGTTTTTTTTTGTATTTATTAAACCCCACATTTTTTTAGGATTATAATTGTTGGTACTTAGATAGTTTACATATGCTTTTTTTTTGTTTCAGTCAGTTTTAATTTGTATTTTTTTCTATAAGAACGATATTCGTTAATATTTGCGATTGTCGGATATAATTTTGTTGCATCCCTTAAAAAATCTACTTTGTTTCTCATTACTTTTAATTCGTTATTAAACCAATAGATGTTTTTATGAGATAAATCGCGTAATAACGTTTTATACATTACAAATTGAGGTTGTTATAACACTCTTCACACAATATTTCTATGTGTTCTAAGCACAAAAACTTTCTACATTTTCTGCAACAAAATCAAGTCTTGCGATTTTTCTTAGAACTGCAAATAGCACAACGGCTGGTGACTTGTACCCTTTGATCATCTTGAGGTTGGTTTTGACTCAAACCACATGTAATCTAAAGCAGCACGCGTTTTAATTTGATCAGACACTAAATCAAACCCAAGACGAAGTAAAAAGTCTTTGCGACCCATGTCCTTGTTCGGGTTATTTGCAGTATGAATTATGAAAGAATTGATACCAGCGATGTTCATTAGACTATAAAAAACCACCATGGGCCAACGCCTTGTTGGTCTTGCACAATTATAGGTTGCACTTAACTTATCGACTAAGTCCACTCCCCCTTTTGTTTTATTATAGTCCACTATCATTTCCGGTTTTCCTGTTTCTTCATCGATGTTGTCATCAAAATGCATAGTAGAAACTAGCAGGACAGTCTTTCCAGGTTTTGGAATATAGGAAACTAATGTGGTGTTTTGTTGGAAACCAAACATACTGGATCCGGCAGGACGAACTTTTCCTTGCACAAACAGTGGTGGTATTTGCCTTTTGTTCTTGCGTATAGTGCCTAACAAAGTCAGCTTGTGATCGGTACGAAGTATGTCAGCCAATTCGATACTTGTGAACCAATTGTCGGCTGTTACATTACATCCACTTCCTGAAATTCGCTCACATAATCGCTGCACTAACGCAAACGGTCTATTGTCAATTTCCAGATGGCTGTGTACCTACATATACCTCTAAGTTTGCTGTGTAGAACATTTTAGCATCTACTAAAGCAAAAATTTTGATGCCATATTTGTTTGGTTTAGAGGGAATGTACTGGCGAAATCGACAATTTCCTCTAAATGCCTCCAACTTTTCGTCTATTGTGGTATACTCAGACAGAGAATATGGCTGTTTACATTGAGAAATAAAGCACTCGAAATAATTCCCTAATTTGTGCAAGTTTATCAATTCGTTGTCTTTCTTCTCGGCTATCTTTGTCGTCGAAGCGAATATGGGCCAGTAGAAAACGAAACCTGTAAAGTGACATGACTAGTCGAAAAATTTCCATTGAGGTGCCGTCAGTTTTGAATAAATCACTGGCGTTAACGTTATTGCATTTCCTTGCTG
Source organism: Vesta saturnalis (assembly GCA_036346205.1). Taxonomy (NCBI): domain Eukaryota; kingdom Metazoa; phylum Arthropoda; class Insecta; order Coleoptera; family Lampyridae; genus Vesta; species Vesta saturnalis. The sequence goes on from JARFJB010001981.1 coordinate 686,889, forward strand.
CTGAAATATACAATAAACCGAATAATGCCTTTATTTCCTGAATGTTCGTAGGCTTACAATTTCTTTCTCTTGAATAATTATCCTTGGATTTTTCAATATACTTATTTGTATTTTCTACCACGATATTCATAATATTTTCGGTAAAAAATAACTGCCAAATATCAAGCGGTTCTTTGAAAGTTTGATTTTACGCCCGGCAAATGTTTCACAAGATTTATAGACCGGGTTCGAACATTGCTTTTCTGTGAGATATGATTTTTCCATTTTGTAACACCATCTTTCCCAAACATAAACTGTCCTTCGTTCACCACATCCATCTCCCCATCACTCTCCAATTCCTGTTCACTTTCACTGTATTCCTCTCTAATTTCCAAATTATCCTCAGTTTCTTCTGCCTCGTCATCAAATTCGGTGACCTCCATAACTTCCTCCATTAACTTTAGCAGTCTCTGTTGCTCTTTCTCATAATCCATTACTAAAATAAATGAAAATTTTTATAACAAACACCAATAGATAAAAAAAAAACTCACCGACTCTACGTGCTAAAGTGACCACTAATACTGGCGTCGGTCTCTTGCACCGAAAATCGGAATAAAATGTAACTCGTTACAACCACACACATGAAACTAGAGACACTTCTAATGCACTCGATTCTCGAGAGGTACTAAGGCTCACAGATCTGTTGTTGCCCCCCACCCTTGTATGTTACACTTTAAGCCATGCGTCGGTCTGACACACCGAGCGCCAGTAATGAAAGGTTAAGTTTGATCTTTTTTATAATGTTATCAAGGTGTTTATTTATTTATTATAGTAGTTTTTTGAAGTGACTTCCAAATGTTAAAAAACTATTTCAATTTTGATGAAAAATAGACTTTGAATGTACATAACACATTTATCCACCAACACTCAAACCTTTAGTATGAAGGGTAACATGAAAAAGACGCTATGCATCAAAAAAATGTATTTTTTACGAACAAAGGAAATGTTAAATGAAAATTTTAATTAAAATTTACTAAACACTATTTAGTTTTTCGTTTTTTTCTTTAAATTCTCTTCTATAATATTTTTGTAAAACCACTTATCTTTCACAAACTTAAGTTGTTCATTTTTAACTAATACTACCCCTTTTATCTAGAGTTCATCGCATTGTGACGTAAACTTCTATTGTTACTACTCGGCTTCCTTTTTTTAATATGTCTAGAGCGGTTTTGTACAAGTAGCTACGAAATTCGTGTACTCTTCTCCACTTAATGTCGTCTCTTTAGTGTTCGAAAACTTGAGGTCGCTATATTGTTCAGGCACGTGGATGTTCTCAACTTTCCAGTTTTTTTTAATTCTAAAATTTCGGTTCGAGTCTAGGTATGAGTAACCTACCTCGGAGAATTTATGATCTATAACTCTAATCATACCCTTTAATTTCAAGAACTGACAAACTTATAAGGGTAAAGTTCCTATTTTGCCCTGCGCACGAGTCTGACCAGATGAATAAGTGATCAATATTCTCGTGGCTTTCTTTGATCAATCGATAAAACCTAAGTAAACAATTAGCCACTTCAAGACTGCCTCGATTGGATATGTTTTCCGTCCAATTAAAAAAAAAATGCAGTGGATCCCAAAATTATTATACATCTGCCGCAAGTAAAATGCCTCGTCAGTGTGGGAAGAGACATTGTTTGCTGGAGATCCATAGTAATATAACAGGTATTCGGTGTTATAGGTGGCTTTTCTCTATCTACTTTTTGGGAGTCAAAGGCCGATTTGTAATTTTGTATGTGAACGTCTGTATTTTGTCCCGGGTCACAAACACTACAGGTGTCACTTCTGGGTTGCCCAAACGACAAGTTAAATTTAGTAGCGAATATTTTGACGTACGATGAAAGGGTTACTCTGTATGCCTTATCAAGCCTATACTTATCACACTCTTCTAAGTACATCTGAGTTGCATTCAAGAGAGGTGAGAGAATTTTTTTGTATCGCGAGTAATGCGACTCCTCTGCCGGAAAATTTGTTTGGCCGATTTGTATGGCGGCCCCTGCTGTCCGGCGATGACGCATTTGTTCACTTTTTTAATAGTGTAGTGCACTTCGATTATTATCGTTTAATCTGTCTGCACCTTTACTTTAAAATGATTTGACCTACTCAGCTGATAGTGTATCCGTCTCTGAGTAAAATGTACCCGGCACTATAAAAATCGTACCATGGCGTAGGGTGGGGGAAGGATTTTTGTAAAATAGTATATTAAAACATTAGTTTATAATGTAAACGATTATGATAGGACTATCATAATCGCACATTATAATCGAACGTTTTACGCTATTTTGTAGTCGAGTAGACGCAATGGAACATCAGTTAAATTTTACTTTTATCTTCATCTTAACAAAACTACGAAAAATACAAAATTGCAAAGTGTGCTAGTTGCTATGGCGCTTTTTCCAAACAATTCAACTTTTTCCCGAAAAACTACAATAAAAAATGGAAGCGTCATCATTAAAAGACGAAATTAATAAAAAAACGGAAGAAGCAGAGCTTAGTTTGGTTCCCAGAAGATCTGAAACCGTTTACAACAAAGAATTTGAAAAATTGTCGTCGTGGTTAAGACAAAAAAGTGTGGAAACTGTGACGGAACAAGTTCTACTTGCTTACCTTTTGGACCAGGTATTACGAAACCTTTTAATTTTGCTCATATTTATACTTTTTTCTTTTATTAGTCGAAGGTGTACAAAGCCTCATCTTTATGGTGTACTTTTTCAAAGCTGAAATGTATGCTGCGAATAAAAAATAACGTGGATATTGGCAGGTTCCCAAAATTGACTGGTTTCATAAAAAGTCGTTCGATTGGTTATGTACCAGAAAAATCGCAAGTATTTTCAAAATAGCAATTAACGGAGTTTTTGACAAAGGCGCCAGACGAAAAATATTTGCTTTTGAAGGTGCGATTTCAATAATGTCAAAGCTGCTGTCGTTAAACTAATATGATTGTAGGCGGTTGCTATTTTTGGTTTGTTTGGGGCGTGTAGAAGAGTAGATTTCTATAACTTATGCACAAACGATGTTGTAGAGGAAGGCTCCGCTTTGATTGTTCATGTTAAGGATACCAAAACCCATCGGCCAAGAACGTTTAGTATTTTGAATGAATCTGGAGGAATCGATTATACTGAAATGACCAAAAAGTATAGAAATTTGCGGCCAAAGCATAGCAAAATTCAAAAGTTTTTTTTGTTTTATAATAACGGTAAATACACCTGCAACGCCGTAGGAATCAACACATTTGGACAGATTCCTAGGAATATTGCAAAGTACTTGGAGTTACCGAATGCTGAGCTGTATATGGGGCATTCATTCCGAAGGACCTCTGCAACAATTCTGGCAAACAGTGGTGCCGATATTAGGGTGCTTAAAGGACACGGCGATTGGAAAAGTGACGTAGTAGCAGAGATATATGTGGCAGATTCGCTAGAAAATTTAAAAAAATTGCCCGAAGACTTGGGTCATCGGATGGAACCTGAAGTATTTCTACAAGTGAATCTATTGTCAAGAGCTCAAGTTCTGGACTTACAATTACCGGAAATTCAAATTGTACATTTTATATTAATACAGTATAGTACAAATATGCTTTGTTTGTGTTCTATCTCGGCTGTTGTCATGGTGCCTTTATGGTACGATAAATCTTGCTGTAATGAAAATCGTGTCATAGTATGACAGATTAAAACAATTTTTAGTGTGTCTACGAGACAATTATAAGACTACTCGACTACAAAATTAGTATTACAGAATTATTAACGACTATCCTAACCTAACTTACTAATATTAAATTATTATTACTAAATTATACAAACCAACACCGTATAGTAATAAAAGAAGCCTAATACTAAATATAACTCCTACAAATTAATCAAAAAACTACACTCTTAACTACAAAAAAACGAAAAACAACAAATATCAACCACAAGTAAAACACAAGGAGCCAAGTACGTCAAGTTCACTTCGGATCGTTCCGCGTATTTTACACATTCAGAAGTGTCAACCGTAAAACGTAGGACTTCGTTAAATTTGTAGACATATTTAATGTATAATTATAGAACAATTGCGGTATTTTATTGAACGGTTATTGTTTTGTTTCAAAGATAAGAAATCGGAGTTGCGATATCGGAGAGACGCAATGCTTATTTAATTTGTATAGGGTCAGTAGAAGCTGCTAAATATAAACTATGAAAAAGTGAGCCGTATTGTACATGTTCTTAGGGATCAATATATTCGACTGTAAAACAAGTAAGTCTGCCACTTGTCTAACTATCATATGGCATCAACAAAAAGGAATGGCCTCGACTAAGCTCAGGCGTACGGTCGGAAGACCGCAGAACACCCGGATGCGTGGTTGTTTTGGGAGTACAGCTTAAAGTGATGGTGATATGGTTAGATAAGAACCGGATATAAGTAGGCGCCACAGGCTTTAATAAGGAAATACTCAACAAATGTTGAACGGAGAGTAAAGCCTGAAACAGGATTTACCAAAAAAAAAGAAACAGAAGTGAAAGGAAGAAGTAATTTTGTTGTCGATATCCTGACAACAGAATAAAAAATAAGTTTACATTCACCAAAGCCCACGATGGCAAGCAGTGAGCCTCAGCTTGTGTCCACGGCAATTACAATTTAAATTCAATAAAAAAAAAAATTATATGCCCCCTTCCGGCCGCTGTAAGATCTTACTGTTCGTATTCGGAATTGGCTAATTTAACACATAATCCCATTGGGATGTTTAGTAAAATAAAAAAAAAATTAATTAATGAACTTGCTTGCCTTACGCTTCACACAATATATAGTAAATTGGAAAGCTTGTTCGGTCCACAGTAAATAACTACCGTAACAAACAAAGTAATCAAGAAATTTATAGGAAATAAATTGGCCCGAACAATCTTGTCCACGGAAAAAATTAATGTACATAACACAAAGATTACGAGACAAAATTACAAATTTTGTCTGAAATTAAAGGTCTAACTTTGGCAGTAGTTCACGATAATACAAATAATTGTTACACCCGGTATATTTCAATTAAACAGGAGTTAAATCGTTGGGTGAATGTAGCCACAGAAGCTAGAATTAATTAGGTCAAAAAGGAAGCTAAACTTGTTTGGGTGTGGTCTATCTATTTTAATGATTCAATTAAAGTTTTATTTGTGATTGAGTGAGTGATGATATATATATATATATATATATATATATATATATATATATATGTCTAATATGATAATATAATATATGTTGGTTTATATGGGGATAGGATTAATGTTTAAATTGTTATTATCAATATAATGATATTATATTTCATATACTTATGCACCGGACTAGCTCTTATCTCAATGTGGGGATAGGGTTCAGGATTTAGTAGGAAATTATATTTGGTTCGAATATATCATGTGAATTGCCCTTTATAAAAAATATCATATATGAAAAAAATAACTGAACAAAATTTATACTTTAACGCATGCGTTGTAACGTTACTGAATATAATTATCAAAAAACTGTCAAACTATGACTTGTTGAATTTATGTTTATAATTTGTAATTGGATAAATGACATTTAAAATTTGGAAATAATTTAAAATTTTGCTTCTTTTGTAGGTGTTTACACAAGTATTATTTAAACATATACACCTATACATATAACAAATAATAATTGCAGGAAATCAACACAACAAAGAACACAATTGACAGGGTTATAATCAAAAGTAACTCACATGTAAATATTCCAAAATTCAAACAGATGTCTTCACACAGGTGGTTCTAAATAGATGCAGGCACTTTCCAATATGATCGAAGATCTTTATGTATGAAGTTCACTGCTACCATTTACCCACTAGCTGCAAACTGGTGCTCGGGTTGTTGTTCACTTTGCTTCGGTAACTGGTAATATTTCTCCACTTTACGGCTTCACCCCAACCACAAATTTTAAATCGATAATGTTTTATTTAAATGTATTAATGCTTTCTAATTGTATCGTTTAAATAATATTTAATGGTTGTAAAAGGTTTAAGTTAATGTCACTTTATTTTTTTAGGCTCCGGATCAAATATAAATTATTAAAAGAAAATCGCAGCAACAAATAAAACTCAAATGAAGAAAAATGATTACGATTTTATTTTGGCAAAACGTAACCAATATTCAAATTCAACAAACGAAATTTTAAACGTTCAACATAAATCGTCACAAGAAAAAAATAATTCGTAATGAACTTTACGAATGTGCACAGGTATCGGTAACCTAACTTAAATTTTAAACAATTGTCGGTTTAAAAACAATTGCGCCTGATTTCTCGTCTCTCCGTTTGTTATTAAATTTTTCCCGATGATTATTTAGGTTAGAAAACTTACTTGAAACACAAAACACAACACTATTTTAACTTTTTCAAACAGCTGGCAAATTATAGAGAGCGATTCAAATCCAGGGCAATTCCTTTTATACCCTTTTGTTGGTTACCACATCTTCAATTTTTTTTAAGCAATTCTAAATATGTAACCATGTTTCTGATTGGTCGAAAATAATTTTAAAACTTAACTAAAATAGAAATTTAGCAATATCTTTCTTATACAATTATGGATTTAAATTTTAATGACAGAAATGAAATCTGTGTTCAATTACGCATAAATAGATATCCAACATGATACGGTTCTTTTAACTATTATGCAAAATGACCTATTCTAATTTAAATTTGCTTATATCTAACTAATCTTACAAACTACACTTAAATTAATTACATATAGGTAATCCTGACAAAATTTAGCATAGGAAAACACATTTAAAGTCCGAAATCGTAAATATAAAGGAATTTTATCTTTACCAAATAAAACTGTATAATCAACCACAATTTCATAAATTTTGCGTTGAAATGCTATGTACACTTTATATTACTATGTAATAATGAGGAAGACCTCCTATTCATCACTTTAATAATACAATTTAAGCCTAATATAATCAAAAAAACTATAAATTTGTGAAAAAACATCAAATTTAAAACATAACCAAACTTAATTCTAAAATTACAAATAACTTACATTTAAAAACGTTCATGTAACTCAAAATGTTATCCAAATAACTTGTAATAACTGTCTTTATTGTATTTATTGTTCATCTCGCTTGCATTGTATAATCTATTGTCACTTTAAGAAGTCATATCGTTTAACACACTTTCTCGAAATTCTACTATAAAAATGTATCTGCATGTAAATGTCTTTGTGTGATTATGTTCTATGCACTGTTCTTAATATTTAAATTGCATCACTATGTTTGTCACACAATCGCTTCCAAAAATATGTGAGAAATGATCATATTAAGTTCATATTATAACCCTTTCTTAAATTTTACCAAATTTCCTGCATTCTAAACTACTTATACAATATCCCTAATATAAATCTATCTTTACACTTTGTGTTAAACACCTGTAAAATATTCACATGCCAAAATACTTTGGAAAAACTGAAATTTATTGAAACAAACTAAAGTACTGAATTGAATTTACGGAAATAAGTTTATTTAACATTCCTGACATTTTTGCAAGTAGCACAATGCTTTTTATGATTAAACCAAAATGTATAAATTTTGTTGAGACTGTTTCAACCAAAACAAATCCACTTTCTAGTCATCGTGAACAAAATTACATCAAATAAATGTCTCGTACATGTATCATGCTTGAAATCACCCCTTTTTTAAAGAAATTACTAGTTAAAACTATCCGATCCTTGTCTTACTCTTATCTAAACATCTCAATATATATATATATATATATATATATATATATATATATATATATATATATATATATATATATATATATATATATTTAAATTGTTTTAAATAAAAGAATTTTGTGAAAGTGAACTGCGGGAAGCACCTTAAATATATAAACTTAATTAAGAGGTAACAATTGTCAATTATTTGATTACAAAATTAATATCCGTACATTTATTTTCGTTGTAGAAATTCACTAAGAACCTTCTAGGTGTATTTGAAATTTAGAAACACAATCCTGTAACCAGGTGATAAAGAAAAAAAAGTCTGACCTTTATTGTTGAAACTTTTACTTATTTGATCTTGCAAATTTCGGGTATTGTTCCAATGATCTAGCAGCCTTCACGTATATGGTCATGGATGTCAGCAAGGCTCTTACGCCTTCCAGCGATAATCATGTACTTTGGATGTAACGTAACAGTAAAATGTGAGCAGAAAATTTAAGAAGGAATACCGTTAGAAATGTAGGTAGTACGGAGATGCTAAAAGCAGGTAAATATAAGTACGATGTTTAATTAATTATGACCGTTCATACCTCTTACAGGTGACAAACGAGCCGGTAGTGAACATTCAACGTAATTCCGATTGAGGTGTCTTTATATGTAAAGAATTAGTATTGAATGCTTTTATATTCGAAAACCTGAAAACAATTTTAATTACCATGAGGTTATCGAAACGTGTGCCACTTACCGAAGATGTGGACGAATGAATAATTTCAATTATATCCGCCTTTTAAAAGCGTTAGTAATACTTTTACTTAACCAAGAATTACTTTAAGTAAGAATTTTCCAAAAAAAATGATGCTTCAGCATCCAGAACTAGAAACGAAAAATTCTCTAGAAGCTCGACATCCACCATCAAAGGCGTTCTTAAAAAGGAAGTAAGAAAAATTGGATTGTAAAATCAATTTTACAAACTTGAGAAAATTTGTATTTAATCATTGTTGCTAAAAGTTAAAATGTGTAGAAAGTATGTATTTATTATATGTAGATGTATTATTTGACCCTAATAGATCCCAGGTTTCTCTTTAACTGCTTTATATTAAATGATCCCAAATCTCAGAGATGTCCCTGAAGGTATTAAATTTGACTTATTTGAACTAAGTAAGAGATGGGTACAAAAGTTACATACGTTAATTTAAATGCAATTAGAGATGCGTAAAAATTTGCGAAATAGTGAATTGAAAGCATTCAACCTAAGAATAAATTGATGTTTTTAGTAAGTAAATTTGACAAAATGACGAACGTTATCAAAAAGAAACGTTTTCCAATTAAACACGTAACAAGTCCTGCAATTCGAATTTCGCGCTCGATTATGACGTAATCACTCATATAGTCTATTATATGGCATACACAGATCAAAGAACGAGTTCTTCTCTTTCAGTGTGACCATACGTGGTAGAAAACTACTTTTTTTGGTAGATTTTGGAAAAAAATTGTAAGTTTTGGTAGGAAAGAAATCTTCTGGTAGATTTAGAAATAATGTCGCCATTATAGTTTTCTTCCTTAGTTTTTAATCTGTTTCATGAATATGGGCAAAAGAGGGAGAGGAATTCATAAAAAATCGATAAGATGTAAAACGTGATTCATCCTTAATATATTTATTTGGCCGTATTAGCGTTTTATGAAACATGAAATATCACATGGTGTTAGCTATAGCTTAAATTGTTAATGTTCTCCCTTGGCGGCGACCTTGAATTTCGAAAACTTATTTGAAGATTTTGTTTATCTTTAAAAGGTTCGTTTAGACTAAAAGATTTTGTTACGCTTTCAAAATCATGTATAATAACAAAGATTATGTACCATCAAGGGACATTCTTGAGATTTTATTGCAATGGAAAACAAATTTATTGAAAAATTTAATTGTATTGCTAACCAATTTACTTTTAAATATTACATAATACATAGGTCTCTATACCAGAGTCCGTATATATTTTACCCTAAAATTTATATTGAAAGATTGGAGTGACAATAAAGAATAAATTAAATAAATCATATAAATACAACATTTGTAAAATATATTAATAAATAAATCCAGCAGCTGTACATATTTTGACTATTTTAACCTTGTGAATCCAAAAATGCAAAAATAATAATTATCGCAAAATTATAAGATTATTAGATCAAAACTGCTAATTAATTTATTTTAAAATATTTATTGTATGTTTTACAGATAAATAAACTTTTCTTTAACATTTTGTATTCCTCGCCATCTTTTAAAATAGTTCATACAACAATTTCAACCTTTAATAAATCAGCATTTGTTAAAAATATATTTCTTAAAACTACCCCTGTATAGTTAAGAATAAGAACTTTTATAAGTGCTCCGGTACTTACGAGTAGCGTTTTTGTTGTTTTGTTTTAATTTACGATATTGGAATTCACAATGTAACTAGATACTAATAAAATCATTTTATTATTATTATTATTATTAAAGCGTTTTACACTTTCAATATCAGCATTTTTTCTACTAGAGTTAAATCAACATCGGAAGACACCAAGCTGCGCAAAAAAAGTGACGTCAGAGTGTAAAGCTCAACAAAAAAAATATACGTTTGAAAAAATAAAAGTTTAGGTTATGTTACTTACGCATTTGTTGTCCAACAATACAATTTTAGAAGTAAAAAATCTTTGAAATAATCATAAAGTAAAATAATATTTTATTGTCATAATTACAAAATCTAGTTTTTTTAAAATACATTTGTCAATAACAATTAATCTCCTGATTTTTGGCCAGATTTAAACATTAGCAGAGCATTATTTATAAAGCCCATTTCACCACCTAAAATAATGATAAATAGCAACATATTTACGTTATAAAATTAAATTAACATACCAGCATGTACGATTATAAGGCGATTTCCTTTTCCAATAGGAGATTTAAGACCTGCGTTTGTCCCATCCGTCCACGAATATGGTGTCTTATGAGACGAATATATGTGTTTCATCTAAAATTTACATAAGATTATGCAGTAGAATCAAGAATGTATAGTTTATAATCTTCAAAACTAACCTGTGTATATAACTGATCGTCCTGCTTTCCGATAATTAGTAATCGAACGTATATATGCACAACGCAAAGAATGTATTTCATGTCGTTCTATTATAATCTTACGACGATCGGATGTTTTTTTTCCACCTACATAAAACCCAAGATAAGATATGATTAAAATTAATCAGTAAACTTACCTGAAGCCCATTTTAAAAGTAAACTTCTAAATGACGTTTTCTTTCCCGAATATCCAACTGTTTCGTCATCTTTAATGAGGTTATAAATTCCTTGGAATAGTTATTACAAAATAAAACGTTGTTATCCAACTGCTTTTCACCTGAATTGATACTTTTAAAGTTTTTGTAATTGTTCCACACAATCTTGCGAGCATCTTCAGATAACACATGGCGTTTTCTTGCTTGAGGTGCTTGAGCGTTATGAGATATACTTGCGTCGCACATTATATAAAGAAGTAGATTTGATTCCATTAATATAACATGAAATTAATAATTAAAGTAACTACTTATAAATTCAATACAGGCAGCGGATAGTTTTAAAATAAACTGTTTTGTAGAATAAGTAATGAACAAATTTGATACGCCGGAAAAACAAAGAGGTTATAAACAAATGTTGGTAAACGATCAGCTGGAAAGCAACGTTTTAGAGCGCACAGTATTAATATCTGTGTCATTTTCCAATCATTACTGCATCTTTATCTAGTTTAAAAATGCGTTTCGCTGGTATCTTCCGATTTTGATTTTACTCTAGTACCTAATTAAAATAATACAAAATGTTTTACCAATTAGATTCCGCAATAAAACATTCTTTTTTAATAAGATAGAGGTCTACTCTCGTCAGTATCAGTGCAGCCCTCTAGCGAGAGGTATCTGAGTGATATATGGAAACCTGTAGTACCATTCCTGTAACGTTTGTACGAAAATTTTTTGGCAGATTTCTTTAACGTGTTGGTAGTTTTTTGGTAAATTAGTAAATTTCTTTCCTCTCATCCTATCAGCCATCAGGTCTAGTGGTAGAATTTTTGGTAAAATTATTTAACGAGTTGATAGTTTTTGGTAGATTTCTTTCCTGTCTGTGGTAGATTGATCTCAAAAATTATGGTCACACTGCTCCATTAAGTCGCCCTTTGCTAAGCTCCCGTTTAGAAAATGGCTGCCTACTAGAAGTTTCATAAAATCTGGATATATTCTCATTATTGCCGAAGCGCGTTCTTCCTACCTACATATCTTTGGTGCACATCAGTGTTGTACATTACTGGGGTTCTGAATTATTTATTATTTGATTAAGCAATACCTATTCTTAGAAATGTCTTATGAAATTGATATGAAACTTATTAAAATCGAACCCAAAGAGGAAAAAGGAATAGATGTAGTTCTAACTCAACATCTTGTTGTAAATAAGGATCTAATAAAAGGTGACAAAGAAGACACCTCTTACCAAATAAACGATGTTAGCTCAAGTGAACCAGATGTTGTAAAGGAAAACGGTCTCGAACATATCACAAATGTACAAGGTGAATGTAATCAATTTAATAGTGTAACAACAGTGGAAGAAGATTTAAAACTTGACGTTTTAAAGTTCCATTCAAATTTTAAATATAAATGTGACCAATGCGATTATGCAACAAATATTAATAAAAACTTAAAAATTCATCTTAAAAAACATTCTTCAAGTTATGAATTTAAATGTGACCAATGTGAATATGCAACAAATACCAATAGAAATTTAAAACTTCATTGTAAAAGACACTCTTCAAGTTATAAATTTAAATGTGACCAATGTGATTATGCAACACATCGAATAGATACTTTTAAAATTCATCTGAAAAACCACTCTTCAAGTTATGAATTCAAATGTGATCAATGTGATTATGAAACAAATGCCAAACATAATTTTAAAATTCATCTTAAAAACCACTCTCCAAGTTATCAATTCCAATGTGATCAATGTGATTATGAAACAAATGCGAAACATAATTTTAAAATTCATCTTAAAAACCACTCTGCAAGTTATGAATTCAAATGTGACCAATGTGTTTATGAAACAAATGTCAAACATAAGCTTAAAATGCATCTTAAAAAACACTCTTCAAGTTATAAATTTAAATGCAGCCAGTGTGATTATGCAACAAATCACAAATCTAATTTTAAAATTCACGTTAAAAACCACTCTTCAAGTTATGAATTCAAATGTAAACAATGTGATTATGAAACAAATGCCAAACATAATTTTAACGTTCATCTTAAAAACCACTCTGCAAGTTATGAATTCAAATGTGATCAATGTGATTATGAAACAAATGTCAAACATAATTTTAAAATTCATCTCAAAAACCACTCTGCAAGTTATGAATTTAAATGTGATCAATGTAATTATGAAACAAATATGAAACATAGATTTAAAATGCATCTTAAAAAACACTCTTCAAGTTATAAATTCAAATGCGGCCAGTGTGATTATGTAACACATTACAAACATTATTTAATAAGACACCTTAAGACGCACTCTTCAAATTATGAATTAAAATGCAACCAATGTGAGTATGTATCCCATCACAAAGCTAGTTTAAAAATTCGGCTTAAAAACCACACTTCATATTATGAATTCAAATGTGGCCAGTGTGGTTATGCAAACCGTCGTAAATATAGTTTTAAATTTCATCACTTAAAAATTGATTCATCGTAGGAAACCACTCCAAGTTATGTATACAAATGAGACCAATGTGATCGTGAAGTATGTTTGTGTGGCTAAGAAAGGAGAATGTGTCCTCATTTTTCATATTCCTGGTATCTTTTATACAGTACTGATTAAATGTTAGTTAATTTGTATAACATTTCAGAAAGAGATTTGACATTGTTGTAATAATACATTTATTAAGAAGTAATTGAACAAAAATTACATACATTAGTAATTGAAATATTAGAAATTTACATTTAATTTAATGTAATGTAGAAAAATCAAAATGTAGATGATACTCATTATAAGAATAAAGCAACTAAAAGAAATTTTTTTATAACTTTAATAAATGTGACATAATGTAATGATATTATCCATTCGGACCAACAATTATCAAATTTTAATGGCGTATAGACTGGACCATTTATTTTGGATTTTGTTAAGCTTCAACTAGAGGAAGGTGAAAACTATTATGATTTCCGGTATCATGATGGTGGATTTCTGACTTTTGCGTAATCTAATGTAAAGATGCCAATAAGAATATACATGGTAACGTGAGAATTCTAAACGAATGAAGGTTGGCAACAATTTGTACCGCTCTGCGTTGGAACTAATAAGACATCTACAACAAATTGTTCTACCCCAAGCAATAATCACTTACGACAACAAGTTAATTAAAACATCTTTAGAAACACTATCAGACAATCTGCGGAATACAAACTAACTTGTTCGTTTAGCAAACTTGTCTAACGAACAAGTTACAGTTTAAGAACATGTTCAAAGTGATTTACAAAATACAATTTGGAATTTACATATAAAACCAGAAATTTTACACATAAAGAAGTCAGTATATCATGAGGTCTCAAACAAATAATTAACTGTACACTTTTTGCTCTGCTAAGTTTTGATTGATTTGCAGTATACCAATCATTAATTGTTAATGCGGAAAACTGCTCTGCTTCCAAAATGAAGTTATTAATATCACTACCATGAAACAATAAAGAGCTTAGAACATATAACATACCAGTCACGCCATTCCCGTGTGGGGTAGACAAAACAATCTCTGCCCCTTGTTTATTTTTATTTGCAATCTTTGTCCATGCTTTATCCTATCCCTGCATACTTCTCTAGGTTCCACAAGATTGATACATTATCTATGACATGCCCTTTTATTTGTACAATTCCTTATCTTCCTTTCTCTTTAGCATACACTCTACTGCATTCAACCAAGTTTTATACGACACCACACCTTGCCTTACCTCTATCGTTATTCAAATATATCTGCTTTGTTAACCTTGTGTTGTTCATTCTTTCGATGTGACCAAACCAATGTAGTGTACTACATGCTCTCACAGACTATATCAAACTTCCTTATAAGACTGTGTCATCTGCATACACTAGAACTTGCACGTTTACATCACCAACCATCAGACTATTTGTATAGGTACATGCTTGCCCAACACAATTATCCATGTACCTATACATTGAACAACCACGATGACAACACATACTCTTGCCACATTCCTTGCTCAATACTAAAATATTCACTCACACCTCTTCTCACCCTAACACACGTACTCTATAAATCAGTACTTTTTCAAATACTGTACCAGGTACGCTGAGCAGACTTAGAGCCGGTCTTATAAATACTGATCTGGACCGTCGGTTGACACTCAACCGACGGTTGGAAACACACGTATAAAGCAAGGTATGATGTCGATTGAGTAACTGACGGTTGCTAAATATTTATTGAAAGTTGGCAATTGTGTCGGTTAGTAATCAACTTAGAAAGTAAAATACTAGGGTGAAACGTTGAGCTATATACCGTATTTAAAAATTGCGACGGAATTTGCCATATTGAACACCCAAGTATGACTCAATCTTGGTGGTTTCATCGAAGAAAGTGGTGTTTGTCAAAGTGTTTTGAATATTTTAAACTGTATCCTGTTATAATAATTACTGGTAATAATCAAGTGTTTACAATAACGTTATGTACGAGTACATTACAGAAAGCCGACACACACTGATAGATACCTTCATAAATTATCCAACCACCATCCACGTCAAAAAATTAGTGTAATTAAATCTTTAGTAGATCGAGCAAAACGAATTTGTGATCCTGAATTTTTGAATGATGAATATAAATATTTAAGAAAATCCTTACAAGATAATGGATATTCACTTACAGATATTAATAATGTTATTACACCTTCTAGGCGTAACCTTAAAGAAAAACCTGTTCTTCATGTTGGTACTGCTTTTCTTCCTTTTATAGCTAATGTTACAAATAGAATTGAAAAAATCCTAATCAAATATGGAATTAGGACTATTTTTAAACCTACAAGAAAAATTAAAGAACATTTAAGATCACCTAAAGATGTGTCAAACCCTTTATCATCTTCCGGAGTGTATAAGTTATCTTGTTCATGTGGAAAAGTATACATCGGGACCACAAAACGTAGCTTTGATAAAAGACGCAAAGAACATATGAGATTTTGTAGATTGGGTCAACCAGAGAGGTCTGCTGTGGCTGACCATGCCCTGAATAATCTAAATCATGACATTCAATTTGACAATATGGAAATATTGTCAAGACAAACCCATTATTATGTTCGTTTGCAACGTGAAGCTATTGAAATATATAAACACCCGAATAATTTTAATAGACAAGAAGAAAATCTCCGTTTAAATAGGTTTTGGCATCTTATAATTAAAAAGAGCATAATGATACGCCTTGATTTTAATTTGTTTTCAACTTTTGGTATGTCTAGGTTTTTTGCTGTGGTTTTCCTAGACCTTGAAGCAAATGCTTTACCAATTATATGTTAAATTTCTACAGCACTATAATTTAACATAAGTAGTTGAAATTAAATTGAAATTAAAAATTACAAAGAACGTTCTGCATTGTGCTTTTCATTGTTAATAACACTTCCAATTATTGATAAAGATATCTCTTTGTTAGATTTAACTGGGTTATTTTATTTGATGTAATGTTTGGATTTGTGAATGCTTCTATCATTTTAAAATTGAAGTTTTTCACAACTTTACACTTACATCATAACTCGATTAAATTTTGTTAAATGTGTTTTTTGGCTGACAAATTTCATTGTTAGCTTTCGTCGTAGAGTGTTCTGGTTTGTCATCTTTGAGGCAGTTTAATAATATTTAATTTTATGACCTAGTTATTCTTTACTAAAAATTTTATAGTTGGCTTTATGTTTCCCAAACTGTTATACTAATAGCAGGCTTATGTTTATGTTTGAATTTTTCAAATTTGACAAAATTGTTTACTACATCTTTAACAATTTTTAACAAACATTACTACTGACGAAGATAACTGTAAGTGTTATCGAAACGTTTAGATTGTATAATTTAAAGTACACCATTAAAAAATCCCAAAAAAGATAAGTATTTTATTATTAGGTAGTGTTGTACTAAATATTACATAATTCAAGATTATGGTTTTAATTCATAGACGGGTGTTACACGCTCAGTTTGGCGTCAGTTCAGTCCACATCCTTGATCATGAATAGATTGATAGCAAACTGATTGACCCATGGACGACAATACACTATCATTCAAACTGATGTCAGTCGTAATCGAGAACGCGATGGATCGCAATAAGACAAAAGCTGCTCTTGCAATAATAAAAGTTTTGGTTGTAAAAAACGTTGTAAAAGGAAACGATGGTCTAAAGAATGGCTATTGGAAAGAGAGTTATATACACATTTGAGTTTATTAAATGAAATAAGACACACGAAGGAAGGTGAAGACTACGCAAATTATTTTCGAATGAAAGATGTGTGCTTTGATAACCTGTTGAAAATGGTTAAGCCATATTTGACAAAACAAGATACGATCATGAGGAAGTCGATAAGTGCGGAAGAAAAACTGGCTGTAACCTTACGATACCTTGCAACCGGAAGGAATATTAATGATTTAAGATTCTCAGTTATAATGTCACCAGCTGCTATCAGTCAGGCCATCATGGACACATGCCAAGCACTACTTTATGTTGTTCAGTCTTCTATCAAGGTAAGTGAAATAAAAAATTACATTTTCTGTAAGTATCGTATATTGTACCAAGTAGGTAGTTAGTAAATGTTGAACAAATAAAAAAAAACTAAACAATAACATTAAGTCAAGAGAAAAACTTAAGCAAAGGTTTAACAAAGTTAAGCAAAATATGTCATGAAGTACTCGTACTTATTATTCATTTACCGCAAAGTCAGCAAATAATGATGAGGCAGTGGAGTATGTAGGGTCATCATGTGTAGGGGAGACCGGGGCTGGTTTGCACACTTTTCATATTTGAGTTTTTTTTTATCGTTCGTTTTATTACTTTTATTATGATGTATACAACATAATATTGTCTATAGTTCTGGCCACCATTATATATAATCATTTATATTAGAATTTTAAATATAAACTTTTGGCAACCCCTTATGCACACACAAAATATTGTGCCAACCAACCCCGGTCACGGGGCTAGTTGGCACAACCTATGGGGTTGGTTGGCATAACCTTTAGGGTTGGTTGGTGCAACCTTGAGGGTTGGTAGGGACATATTAAAACATGATCTTATTTGTTAAACAAATATTATTAACTTGAAACTTAAAAAAAACAAGAATGTAACACAACAAAAAAGTTACAGTACACAAAAAAGTAAGAACACAAAGAAACGTTAAAACCTAAAAATCATCGTCTGAATCACAATTTTCGCAGATATACAGCGGGGTATAGCCATTAGTGCAGTCTTCATGTGCCCAACTTTTACATTTTGTGCATTGTATCCATCGCTCCTTAGGACGGCTATTTGCAAAACTGCCTAAACATATCAGACAGCAGCAGTCTTCTTCTTCAGAACTTTCGCTTTCATCCTTCCTTGTCTTTGAAAATATTTGCCTTTTGGCGTGTTGTGCTTTTGTTAGATTTTCTATCTTGGTGCTTGCTTTCTTATCTCTTTTTCTTTTCCTTTGTTGCGTTTCTTTCCGCAATTTCCACTTTTTTGTTTTTAATTGCCTGCTTTTCTGCCATTAGCTGATCTTTTATCGGAGTATCAGTTAAAACGGCTGACGCTCTCTTTTTTTTCCTTTTCTGTTAACAACTGAGGATTTTGCTGCAGCTTTTGGAAAAGGTCTAATTTGTTCGAGTTCAGAAAGATTTGAACTTGAAGACGGTCCAGCTTCATTTAAGTCCCGTTCAGATATAACAAATAATTCTAAATTTGATATTGGTTTTTCAGGGGGTGTGCTTGGAGTCTCAACAATAGATTGGTTCAAATCGGAAACTGAATCGTTGACAGGATTTTGATTGGTTTCTAAAGGGTTTGGCTTATCTGTACCATAGTTGGGTAAATAATCGGCATCTGAAAATATTGTCGGATTAAAAGGCATTATTCCTGTTGTACGAAATTCTGCTTGGATATTAATAGGTGAGCAGGCTAAAGGTATGGTTGATTAAATAATTCGTGGTACGTCGTATATGCCAAAAATTTTTCCTGGATTCGCTGTCATCCAAGCGTCAATATGAGTATTGATATATTTCTTTAGTGGGCCGTATACGCTTCTGTCTAAAGGCTGAAGCTTATGGCTGCAGTGTGGTGGGAAAGAAAGAACCGAAACGCCATTATCTTTAAAAATATTCAACGCTTCAACCGATAGATGCGAGTCGTGATTGTCTAGTAATAAGAGACATAGCCGTTCCTTGGAACATCTAACATACTTTACAAAGTGTTTAGCGAATTTAATGAAATGTTGTTCATTCATCCATCCTGATGGATTAGCATCACCGGCACTTCCTTGTGGTGCATCGTGAAGAAAGTGTTCCTTAAAATGCACTCTGGGGAAAATAAAGAAAGGTGGAATGTACAGGTTATCCCATTTTGGTTGTCCTCGCAGGGTATCTCAGTTATTAGCAAAGATACAGAGATGCGGTTTTCGCGAACGTTGGCTACTTTTTTGTGAAACGAAAGATGACACAAACAGAATTACTCTAGCTCTTCTCATTTTTGAGATACAGGGCGTTTTTGAAAAAGTTGCATTTTGAGACAGCCCCCGTATCTCAGCTATACGATAACTTATAGAAAAAGTGAAAAGTGTTCTTTATATAATGTTTTCCGTAGAATGCAGTGCTGTTTTCAGAATGAGTATACGGGGTCAGGTCAAAAAGTTATCGGGATCAACTTCATTTTTTTTAAATGGGACACCCTGTCTATTTTCTCATAATTAAATTTCTCTTGTTCTAAGCACTTCAAATATATATAACAATTATCACTTATTTTGATAAATAGCGTGGTATTTTGTATTATTAACTGAATTTCTTAGTAGGCTTTGAATTCGTAATCTTCTATTGTTTTTTTGTGCCTAATATAGAAAACCATCATTATGTAATTATATGTCATTGAAGAAGATACAAATTTCGGCAAAATAATTTATTGAATGGATATTAATCAGAATAGGGTCTTAAACGTAGTTCTTCAAAGTCTCTTGCATTCATCAAAGCTATTGGATGTATTCATACTCTTTGATGAATTTTATTTTAAGGTAGACAAACGAAAATAAGAAGAATCTAAAATTTGATAGGTCTGGGGACCTTGCTCAATTAACTGGTCCATTGTTACCAATCCAATGGTTTTCAAGACATTGTATTGAGGTACATCTCTTACTAGATCTTGCATTGTGGCAAGGTGCCGATCTTGCTGAAAATAAACTCTTAGCTGGGCTAAACGGAATATCATTCAAAGGCAATCTCTTGTAGGCAAATGTCATCAAAGCTTGAGTTTCCAAATAGTCGTTTGATGGTTCAAATTGCCTTCAAACATGTAAAATTTAATCTGCCTCCTAAAATGAAATCTAGGACACATTGAACCCAAACCTGGGGACCTTGCTGCTGACGAATCACGGTAACATGGTCCGATTTTCGTTAGACCAGATCCAACGATTCGTTGAAACGATTGTAAATTGGCGGAGCTTATATGGCTCTTACTAGTCTTGACCATATAACTAAACGACCAAAGGTGCCATTTTCTTCACTTTGCTGAAAATAATACCATCTACAGAAATGGGATAACGCAATTGAGCATCACGGATGCAAGTGGTGGATGACTTGAGGCATATATGGTCCATAATGGTATTTCCAAATATTTTGATACTTTCGTTTTCAAATTGCCTTCAAACATTGTAAAATGTTAATCTGCCTCCTAAAATGAAACAGGACACATTGAACCCAAACCTGCCTTGCTGCTGACGAATCACGGTAACATGCCGATTTTCGTTAGACCAGAAACGATTCGTTGCACGATTGTAAATTCCGGCGGAGCTTATATGGCTTTCATCCGACCATATAACTAAACGACCAAAATTACCATTTTCTTCACTTTTCTGAATATACCATCTACAGAAATCGATACGCAATTGAGCATCACCCGGATGCAAGTGGTGGATGACTTGAGGTATATATGGTTTATAATGGTATTTTTTAAATATTTTTGATACTTTCGTTTTTGAAATGCCCACCGATTCTTCTATTTTTCTGCGACGTATAATTTTCGTTAACAGTGACCTCTGCAAGGACATTTATTTCATTATTTTCTTCGTTTTCTTTTCTATATGTTTTGGCGCGTGGCCTTTCAAACGATCCGTGATTTTCCAAATTTTGTTTTAACCTAATGAATGTTTTTTTACACGGTTGCCTTCTTTCCGGAAATCTATAATATTCACATTTTATTTAACTCAAATGATGACTAACATTCCAGTAAATATAAATACCTTTCAAAATATATTTCCTTCGCTTGCTCTGCATTAAAATTTGTTCGGTAATAAACCCCAATCATATCTAATTTCTCATAGTTCTCGTACCCTAAATTATTCGCCATGGTTTGAAACTTTGTAAAAATTCAAAATAACGAAAAGAATATTGAAATCTTTACTAACAATAAGGATCTCAACAATCAACAAATTTGCAAATATTGACAAATGTCAAAAAAATGAAGTTGCCATGGTAAAACAATTGCAGTACCAAAGGCCACTAACCAATCCAGATAATAATTTGAAATACTGCGCTATTTGTATAAAAAAATGATGAATGCTATACATATTTGAAATGCTTAGAACAAGGAAAATTTAATTATGAGAAAATAGACAGGGTGTCCCATTTAAAAAAAATGAAGTTGATCCCGATAACTTTTTGACCTGACCCCGTATACTCATTCTGAAAACAGCACTGCATTCTACGGAAAAAATTATATAAAGAACACTTTTCACTTTTTCTATAAGTTATCGTATAGCTGAGATACGGGGGCTGTCTCAAAATGCAACTTTTTCAAAAACGCCCTGTATCTCAAAAATGAGAAGAGCTAGAGTAATTCTGTTTGTGTCATCTTACGTTTCACAAAAAAGTAGCCAACGTTCGCGAAAACCGCATCTCTGTATCTTTGCTAATAACTGAGATACCCTGCGAGTACAACCAAAATGGGACAACCTGTACGTGCCTGTAGCAGAAACAGCTACAGCTAGAGTAAAAGAGATCCTCGTTCTGCGGAGGTGATTCGTCCAATCTGTTTGAAACCTCTCCTAGCCACAACTTTATCCGGTCGTTGGACGGTAGTTACTCCCATTTCGTCGACGTTCCATATGTCACAACTCTCAATTTTCAATCGGTCCAGAAGTATTTTTAAATTATCAAAAAATATTTGACGTTTGTCCGGTTGAAACTGGATGCACGTGCTTGACTGGTCGCTTCGGGCGTTCTTATGAATAAAGTTGTTTGTCTCTTCAGAAAGGCAGAAAACCAATCTTCTCCCGCCATCTGATTATTGGCCCAACTTGTTGGCACATTAAGATTAATGTGTTGCCCATACTGAAAGGCAAATTTTCGAACCTGTTTTGGAGTCAGTCCATAATAAATATCTGACACCTTTTTTAAATATTCGGCAAGACATGTTCATCTGTGAATATCTGTAACAAAAAAAAATAACTATAAGAAAAATATTGAATTTTCCTTAAGAAAATAATTGTTTACCTGTCTGTTTTTTTTTATAGCCAATACTAATTGACTGTCCTTCTTGTGTTGCTTTGTTCTGTTTACAGTATCGAAGTAGGGTTCTGTAGGGAATCTTATAATCAACTGAGGCTTGTCTCGCTGTTTTAATATGTAAAACTGCAATCTCATTTATTGCTTGGTCAATAACATCTTTTTCTACTGTAGACCTAGTAATTTTTCTTTTATAATTTCTCATTTTATCTAAAAACAGATAATATAAAATCAATTAGATTTAAAGGTCGAAAAAATCTAATTTTAAGGTGAAACCTATTAAAAATAATGTTATTTTTATCACTTTAAAAAAATTAATTCCTCAACAAATTAATACTCGGGGTTGGTTGGCACACTGCCAACCTGCCCCGTTTCAAATATGCCAACCAACCCCAACGCAGAAATAAACAAACATGGCGGTATATCAACACTAAAAGACAATTAATATTATTATCAAATCTACGAAAACGTAAGACCTAACATAAGTTTTTAAGACGCCATTATCAGAAATTACTTATTTCTTACCTGTTTAACTATAAAACATGCGTAATCAGGAACGCGAAATTTACTCAATGTCACAAAAATTGATAAAATGTCAATATCTTCTCTTAGACAGTTCTCAAGCTACTGAGATCAAGAAGAGATGTGTAGTTCAATCGACTGAATGACGAGACGAGGTAGTGGGGCGGTATTGCAGCAAACGTAGGAAATATTAGCGATCGCCAACCAACCCCGTGTGCCAACCAGTCCCGGTCTCCCCTATCATATTCAACCGGTATAGATGGAGATGAAAGAGGTGTAATCACGTAGTTAGGAGATGGATGTGGAGATGGGGAATGGTAGGCAGGAGATGGCACAGGGGAAGGTGTATTTATTTGTACTGAATTTCTATTTAAATTTCCCAATTCCGCCTCAAATAGGATATCATTGATTACTTTCTTAGCATATCATCTTTGATTTGGGCCAAGGCGGTTTAGAGTTTCTGCCCATTCAAATGCAGTTGGGTTATCAGAACTCTTGAGTTCAGATAAATATGTACATGCCCGTTCAAATAGCTCGTTTTGTTTGGCAACCATACTTTTCATCTTTTTCGTCGCAGGTCGTGGCGGCGGCATGACTGCATTTGCAGAAGAAATAGATCCGTAAGAAACGCTTTCTTGCGATTCTCTTTCTTCTTGTCCTTGTGGTTGTAATATTTCTGAAGTAGGTCCATCTGAAGTATTTATGGATTCCTCTCCATCAGTATTGAGACTCTGTAAAAAAATTATACTTACATTTAATATTTATTACAGATGCCGTCGACAGAGGAAGAATGGAAAAGTATTGCTTCTGATTTTGGGGAAAGATATCAGTTTTGGAACTGCATAGGAGCTTTAGACGGCAAGCATGTTGCAATTCAAAAACCGAAACATTCAGGATCGTTATATTACAACTATAAAGGTCACTACAGTATAGTTCTCATGGCATTAGTAAACTCAAAAAAAGAATTTATTGTGATGGATGTTGGTGCTAATGGCCGAATATCCGATGGCGTTGTACTATTTTACACTAAATTCTGGGAGCTTTATCAAAAAGGTGATTTAAATATACCAAATTCATCGGAAATGCCAAATTCAGCAGAAAAATTTCCGTATGTTTTTATATCAGACGAAGCTTTTGCATTAAGACAAAATTTAATGAAGCCCTACCCACAAAATGCATGTAATACTGACCGAAAAATATTCAACTACCGATTGTCGCGAGCTAGATCAGTTGTAGAAGGTGCCTTTGGGATACTGCGATCAAAATTTGGAATTTTCCAGAAACCTATATGTTTTGAGGGCAAAAAGGCTGCAACTATAGTGGCAACGTGCTACTATTTACATAATTATTTAATGAAAACACAGCGAAGGCTGTACTTAGCATCAAATTGGAGAATCACAAAACCAGATAATGCTGAATTACTTGATTTAGAGCCCGCTAGGATTAGAAATTCATCAAACGATGCGAAAACGATAAGAGAAAAATTCTGTCATTATTTTAATAACGAAAGCAAATTGGATATTCGTAAAAATGAATAAATTAATTATGTATATCTGATATATCTGTTGTATATCCTGTGTAAGTGTTTAATCAATAATACATAATGTTTGTAGGTTAGAAGTTTTAAGGTTTTTTGAGTTTTTTCTCAACAAATACCTACACCCGACCCTAGCAAAATAAAAAATCTGGAAGGATTTACTAGTTACATTATACTCATAAGTAATGCTAAAGTCGAATGATCACGATTAAAACAGGGCGTCTGGTGTATAAGTACATGTAAACAAGAACCTAAATAAACAAGAAATCCTTACCTGAGGTTTCTCGAATTTATCCAAAAACCGAAGATATTCAAAGGTCCAACTCTTCGGGATATAAATATTATCTGTCCCGGCCCCTGATCTTCGAGACGATTCTTTTTTTTTCAGTTCTCGGCGGTAATTCGAGCGTAATGTATTTATTTTCTTTTTGACATCATCCAAGGTAGCTTGAGGTTT
Organism: Vesta saturnalis; assembly: GCA_036346205.1. Lineage (NCBI taxonomy): Eukaryota > Metazoa > Arthropoda > Insecta > Coleoptera > Lampyridae > Vesta > Vesta saturnalis. The sequence continues at coordinate 711,904 of JARFJB010001981.1, forward strand.
AGTTTTTTTATATATAATTAACAGCTTATCCAAAGCTTCATTCCTCTTGTATTTATTAACGTAATCTTTATTTGTTTTATCCCAGAGAATTGGCAATGTTTCGAATGTAATAATAAAATCCTTCTTCGGTTTCAATGGCGGCGAAGGGTCTTCAACACCTGTCTCCATAGCTGTCTGAAAGGTACTGACGGGAGACTTATGAAACACAACACACGATCAGTCTGATGTCAATCCACAGCGCACTGACGAAAATTATTAAAATATTTACATATCCATCAGTTTGGTCCATCAGTTGTAACATTAAATTGCGTCAATATTTAACAACAACAAATAACGCCAAATTGTAACATTAAAACAAAAGCGATGATGTAATAAACAATTTGTAATTGATCGAATAATTTTAATTAATATAAAATATTACCAAATAACAATCGCTACTGCCGTCGGCTCAATCGGTAAATTAAGATAGGGAGAGTTCTAATATACTGAGTTTAATTAACATACCTGAAATACTGCATGCTTCTCATCTGCTTAATTATTTTCACTTCACTTAATTCATAAAAAAAATGTTATATAAAGAATTATGAAAAAATGATAAAATCTCGAGCGCCATGTTGTCTTTTTTATAGGAACAACAAAACCTAGTTAATGAATAATAATAAACAATTTATCAAAATGAAAATAAAATAACATGATATACTTAAGTTTATTCAATATCTGATTGAAAAGGTTAAAAAATCAGAAGTCTTATACTATTCTAAAATTATATAAAAACATTTACCTTTGAACGGTTCTGTACATAAACTGTATTACTGCTGGTAACTATGAAGCAGAATGGTGAACTTGGTGAGGTCAATGTCTTGCTTATTTATCCTTAATATATTGTGTCCATAAATTTATTGAATTTCTTTGAAGTTTAAGTATGTAGAACTTGCGTTGTAAAATGTAATTCAAGTAAAAATTGCCATTTAAATTAGAAAAATAATAGAATAGTAAATTAGTGACTTATACGTGCCATTAAAAATAATTATTACAAAAATGCCATATAAAAGTATGCATTAAAAAACATGAGTAAAATAGGAGTGCAAACTAAGTGCAAAATAAGTGAAATAGGAGTGCAAAATAAACGAAATAGGAGTGCAAACTAAGTGCAAAATAAGTGAAATAGGAGTGCAAAATAAACGAAATAGGAGTGCCTAAAAAAAGCAAAGGTTTTAGTTTTAAAATATAATGAATTAGAAAATAACTTACCATCACAATCTGATGGCACCAAATATAAAAAAAATTAGGTAAAAACCATGCTTTCTGCTGTAACATTCAGCATTAAGTGAATTAAAAAAAGGCTTTCAGAATAACTCAAGTGAGTATTCCCCTAAAAGTCTTCACGCGTTGCGCGGATACAATAATATGAATTCAATTTTTTAAGAAAGGGAACTATAACTATTTATGTAATATTACACCCAAAAGATATGTTCTAGGAAATGCAAATTAAGTTGCCTTTCTCAATTGTACATATTAATAATTAAAAACGTTTCTAATATTACGCCAAATAAATGAACGATCTTAAATTAATGTATTTTTTAATACAACCACAAAAAAAGGTTGTTACACAGTCCATCAGTCAACGAATTACACGATCAGTTTGCCATCATTCTGACCACAATCGTGGACTGAATTGACGCCAAACTGAGCGTGTAACACCCGTCATAAGCGTACGATCATTGTTCTGTAAGATATAACTTTAACACATTCACTGCCCACGCCAAAAACTAACATTGCGTCAGGTGCCACTACAATTTTTCGGATGTATTTAAATTTAAATACTTAGAACTTGTTACAAATGAATTTTTATATGGATTTTCAACTTTTTTTTACAAAAAAGACAAAAACGCGCTAGGTGCGTTGTGGGCACTGATAAACTTAAAAACCATGCTCAGTGCCCATAAACGCGCCATACGCGTTCTTTAAAAAAACTGTTTTTATTACTGATATTTTACTAGTCTAGAAATAAAAACCAAAAATACATTTTTTTAAATATTAAAAACAAGTAACACAAACTATAATGACTACACTTATCAAAAATATTCAACTCATAAAATAAATTTAGCATGTCATTATTTGGTTGTATGTTATATAATCTAAAATAAGGAGTAAAAATACAAACATTTTGACTACAAAGATAACAAACAGAACGATACGATAACTCTTATTAAGAACATTTAAAAAAATGGCAAGTCAATTGTCTGTGTGGTATAGGGGAAGGTGGTTCACAGTGAGACGGTTTTTCTTCTAATTAATATTTTGTCAATTATATTGCATAAATTCATACCAAAAACACTAAGTAGCACAGATACATCTTTATTTTAATACTAAATTTACAAAAATAAACCAAATATTCAAAATTTAGAAAGTTACATGAAGTGCAGAGTGTCTCAGTCACAGTGTACCCCAAAGTGGTCCACTATGAGATGGGTATTAGTACACAGTGAGACAGTACTTAATATACGTCTAGACGTCCAAAATTGACTTCGAATTGAACAAACTGATTCTGTCTTTTTGTTTTTGCAAATAATTGAGGACTTTGGGAGAATCTGACAATGTCTTTTAGGTGAACAGATGTGATTTCAGGTACCTGTGGATAAAAAAATGTCTGTGATTTGTCTTTTCTGCGTAGGTAACTAATATCATGTTCCTGATCGCTATTTATTTCACTTATAATTTTTCCAATGAAGTACTTTAATGTTTTTTTGCCAGAGAATTTAACTAAAACCTAGTCATCTATTGTCATATCTCGGTCTAATTCTTCAAAGCCTGTTATCGGATCATTAAAATTCTCATCGTACTCTGATGACCCTGACGAAAACTCTTGCATTTTCTGACGAAGAATCTGTCTCCACGATCATTTTTTTAATTGTTTTTACCTTTATCTTGCGTTTTCGGTCTCTTTTGCTTCCAGTTCTAATTTTCAGGAGTATCAGTCGGAATAAAGCTTTTGCCACGTTTCCAATTTTGAACCTGTTTTCTAGCAGTTGCTTTTGGAAATCCTCTAAACTGTTGCGGACTTACAAAATTTTCGTTACAGGTGGCTTCCGACACTTTATCATTTGCAGCTATATTTTCAAGAACATTAGTTGTGGTAGTTTCAAGAAAACTGGTTGTTGAGGTAGATGGGGTATTAGAACCATCAGACTGTTGACCATCGCCATTCTCTACAAAAACTAAACTGGTGCATGTGTTCATGCCACTAGAACCTGGGACATGCGGTTGGTTGAAATCTGCCAGTAACACTGCTGGGAGGGAAATCGTCGTCGGTGAAAATATCCCGATTAAAAGGAAATATTCCTGTTTTACGGAATCCTGATATTATGTTAATTGGGGTCATAGAATGCTGAAACGCTGTAGCAATACATTCAGGAACATCGTAAATAGTCATAGGTATCCCTGGATGGTGCATTAAAAGAATCCACGGCTCGATTATAAGAGCTTTGAAAAAAAATACACCCAACATCAAGGGCTGCAGCTTGTTGACAGTGTGGTGGAAATATAAAATTGTGATTCCATGTCGCTTGGCTAAATCAATAACTTCAACAGAAAGGTGACTTTCATGATTGTCATATAAAATAAAGGTTGGATTCTCAACAGAACACTTAGTGTGTTTAATAAAGTGGCGCATAACTTCAGTAAATAGTTGACTATTCATCCAACCTGAAGGCGTTGCCAGTCCTAAACTTCCAGGTGGTGCATTATGCAACATGTGATTTAAAGTGCGTCCGAGGGAATATTATGGTTGGTGGTATTGTATTGCCAATCGCACTTATAAAACAGCATACCGTTACTAGGGAACCCCGTTCCCCACTTGTTGCCTGGCTAACTTGCTTAACTCCTTTGCAAGCTATTATTTTCTTAGGCTTCTGGACAGTTTTACACCTAGTTTCATCTAGGTTCCAAATTCTTGACCCAATAGCAAATTGTTCATTTCTCTTTAGGACTCCTTCTAATTTGTCAAAAAATATTCGCACGTTGTGCCTGTTAAAGGAGGTTGCTCGGGGAAGGCTGCAGCCTTCTGGTTTCCTAATGATTAATTGTGGATGGCTCTTAAGAAAACCTCTCATCCACTCTAATCCTGCTGCTTTATTTTCTAACCAGTTATTTGGAACTTGAATTTGATTTTTCATAGCGGTTTCATACGCTAATCAACGACACTCTAGTGTTGTTAAACCATAGTTCATTTTGGAACAGGTCTCCAAATACATTGCCAATATATTTTCTTGATCCAGTGTCATAATTTGTCTGCACGCATAATTAGGGCTCATTCTAATATCTTCGTCTTTGTTAATTTTCTTCTTCTTAACATACCTTAAAATATACCAAAAGCTTACAGTTATATTTACATTGCTGCTTAATAACTTACCTTGCTAATGTTTGAAAGAAATTTTTAACTCAGCTGCTTTACGTAGTGACACGCCATTTTCTAAAACCAGTTTAACTGCTTCTCTCATTGTTTGCTCAGTGAAAGATCCTATATTTGTTTTCCTTTTACGATTTCTTGCATTTCCAAAAAAATGTTTTTATTTATGTTGTGCGGTACAGTGAGACGTCCACTGTGTTTTAAACGTGTCTCAAAGTGCCTACGTGCACACTGAATAAAAATAAATTTTTCTTAAAACAGGTGAATAGAAAACATGTTAATAAGTATGTCTACACGTAAATTTTACTTACCCAAAATTTTAAAATTATAACTATAACCAATTTTGCTAAAGCGACTTCGAAACCGATCTTCAAATTTTTAGTTTCGCACATAAATTTTGCAACAACACTTTTATACTGTCTACGAACGACTGAATTAGATTGAGAATTTGGTTATACATGTAACTGCTAAAAAGAAACAATATGAGGTGGGAGTTCATAACGCCGGGTTGCCACATTGTGAAATAAACTTTATGTCTTACTGTGGAACACGTCTCAATGTGGACCACCCTCCCCTACCCTAAAACAAGGAGTGTAACATAGTCCAGGGCCACCAAGACACTGAGGGCAATAGTATACTGAATCCTTACGCTTTTTTTCAGCAAACAGCGCACCTTCTTCTTTTCGCCTTTCCGTTTTCCGCCTTTGGACAATATTCTGGGAGGTGGTACATTTTTAATTTCGGTATTGGATTGGTGGGACATGGTCCCAACAAGCTCCCGATCACCTCTAGTCTAAAGACATAAAAACTCTTAGAACCATTTTCTTGTTTATACAAGTAGTATAAATTTAATAACATAATCTGGAATATATGAATTGCTAGTTTCTTATACCAGATTAAAGTCTTGTGTTCGCAGGAATAGTATGACAACATTTGGTCAGAGTGGTCTACACCGGCCATAAATTTGTTATACTCATTGATCAGTTTGGGTTTCTGTACTACTTGACCACGTTGTGTAGTAACTTCCTCCATTTTTCCGCTAAATTCGCTAGAAATCGCTAAAATTTCTCTCCGATCCTTCCATTTAATTAGACATATCCCGTTTGCATCAAATTGAAAAACTAACTCGCCTTTTTCTAACTTCTTAGATACCACTGCAGGAGGATTTTGTTTTCTGTTTGACCTAAGGGTGCCGGTGACAGGTTTTGTTATGTAATATATCAGTAGTCAATTTAACACTGTTATAGAAATTGTCTATATTGTTACACGTCCAAACCGCACTAGGCGTCGTGTATGCTTACTAATGTAAGCGGGTTGCCAAGCCAGCTAACACGAAGATGGGCGTGGTCGAAATAATAAGTAAAATGAATGATTAATACGCTCAAACACCTTACACCGATATTCAAACAGCTCAGTCCGGGAAAATATGTCTCTAGGCGCCACCACAATCGAAACTTTGCTAAAATAATTGTCTTAAGCTGGGTGTTAATTAACCCTACTTGATTGTGGAAAGTAGGATTGTGCTTATTCAGTAAACTCTTACACGAGGGTTCTAAAAAAACACTCGTCCCAAACAATTCAACTCAAACTCAAATATATTTAGTACTACCCAGGTTATTAAACACTTTTTGAATACACCTCGTATACTAAAACTTCCAAAATAAAATTTATCACTCAAATTCAACTGCATTCACGTAACCAACAGTTATATTTTCTACGTATCCCTCGTATACATATAAAGTTAAATTTCTACTTATTAATGAATAAATAGTTCTTCATTCAATGATAGATAATTAATTTTTAAAATTCCTAACCAAAAGAAAGGCAATATCATCGGCTTAATAATTGTTACTCCAATATAATAGTGATAAAGTGCTGCAAAACAGTCAAACGAGAATAATCCTTGAAGGTTTAATATTCCTAACATGAACGATATCTTTTAAATTTAATTTAATTTTTATAATACTTCTGAATCGTATTGGACATTCGTAAATATGTAAGTTCTCAAAACTCATCTCTTAGTTATACTTAATGAAATTTTAATTAACAGCTGATCCGTCATTAGTGTATTGCGTTAATGAAACTTAACATGAAAATTTTTTTTGCAATCAACCTGGCAAATATAACCTTTCAGGTTGTTCATTAATCTTAAAAATCCAAAATATGCAAAGTTTACATTTAACTTGTCAAAAAAAAAAAGGTCACCAATTAAGTAAACGTCACAAATGTATCTCATAACTGGCTAAATAAACAACAGAATAAGAAGGTAACGATAAATATATATATTGTCCTGCATAAAATAATAAACAAATGTTTACATACACAAAACAGCGTGGTTGAAAATACAAATTTGCGTTTCTTCAAAAATTCTTAATACTAAAACAACCAATACAACATAACTCGAGACCGATTATCTTTTTCCTTCAACAATAATTAATTAACTAAACATTACGCAAATTACAACTAAACAAAGAAAAGATAATCGTGCTCTACTGAATTTTCAAGGTTCTTACATATAATTCTTACTTAAAATTGTCCATTCATCCTACGCTTTTCTTTCTTCTTTCTTCCCGTAAATCAATTATTTGTAGTCCATTTGTATTCCTTAAATTGCCTGAAGGCACATAAAACAAGTACTCCACAATTTCACCAACACTTATTCCTTTCTGCACTCGCGATTAGACCAGCTATGCGAGGTTATTACTCCAATAGACCGTAATAAACTGTACAATAAACTTTTTAAGAGGCAACCAAATGCCTCTTAAAAAGTTTCTCGCAACCTTTAGGACAGTTTAGTCCTTCCTTAACACAAATAAACTGTTAATGTCATATAAAATTACCTTAACATGGGCTCAATTTATTACGAAAATTTCGTTTACTTAAAGGTGGTCCCATAAATAATTTTAACTAAATATCGTTACAAGAACACGCGCTGTACTCAAGACTATAACGTAATAACTGTTATCTTTTATAAATCTGCTTACGCACTTTTTACTTTCTTGAAAATAAATAAACTGATTTTATCTTCAATCTCAATTTTATTAATTGTTTTATTTATGAATGTCTTATACGATTCATCCCCTTTCGGGTTACGCAGTTGTTTAAACAATGACTGCTTTCAATATTATTCACAAATATAACTCCAACTCAACCCATTCTAATTTCACACATCACCTCGTGCGCGTCTCTCACCGACAACCAAAACTTAAGCTCCCGTCAATCTCTGACTTTCGTATTTATACCTTAAGCCATCCACCTTTAAACATGTCCGACTTCCTTGCTATATTCTTCAATGGTATTCATTCAAAATTTCTTAGTGCCGACAGATGCTACCCTCTGTACAACCACGCTTATAACTACAATACATCGCCATATTTGTTTTTACCTGCAAATTTTCCAATTACTTCATGAAGAAGCCAGTTCTCGCCATCACATTCATTCAGTAGCCACTCTGGACCATTACACAACTTTCAACGCTTATCTCCCACATGCGCTCGTCTTTCTTCCGCAACATTTGCAAAAATAAGTACAGTCTAAGGTCTCAAATCCCATATACATACACGTATTCTCAAAACTTATTGCACAACATTACGAAAACTTTCTGAAATTAACACTTAAACATACCCAATCTTTCTCTACATATTTTCTAAAACATTTTACACTTATACACTCACATCTTCTGGCCAAGATTACTCCTTTATCTTCCAACATTCCATTCTTTACAGTAGCAAAACAGTAGCAAACATTATCGTTCCATCGACAAATTTCTTTTCACATTCGCGTTCATCAGAATCTATTTATTCCAACACCGAAGTCTCTATAACATTCAAATACACGTATCTGCATACAGAATAATATTTCTCCTAAATTTCCAGTGGCGTATCACCTACCCACATACATTATGCATATACAAAAAAAAAAAATTTTTTTTTTGTTCAAACTCAATACAGCCGTACTCAAAACACGTAATACACGTCATTATAACATCTCACATACAGGGTGCGTCAACGCAACCTGACAATATAGACTGAATGGCCAACACCTAATTTTTCTTGAAGAAGAGACATAACTACCTTTTCCGTATGTCGAGATCCTGATAATTAGACATCAGCGGCTCCAGAATATACAATTATTTTAAGGGATAAGCCATTTGGTTCGCAGAGTACGTACAACTTAATGCCAAACTTATGTCGTTTCCCTTATTGGCGAAACTTTAACCTTCCACGCCATAATATCATAGATTCATCTATTGATAACACCTTGTTTGGGTAGTAAACCATCTGCATCCTCCCATATCTTCAAAATGCAGTGCTCTCAATATTAACAAGAAACGATTTCGGCTCATATCGATTTTGAAAGCTTCAATGTTAAATAAGTAGTGTTTTTTCCAATAATCGTTAATCCTGTTTAAACGTATAGTCCCCATATGAAACAGGAGCCCAAGGAACGTTTTCATTTCAGCTGTAGTGATGTCTTTCCAACGAGAAATTCTTGATTGATCACCCTCAGATTTGTAAAGTAATTCTACAGCATGTGCATTCGCTTTAGAACAAAGTTCAATTTATTACATTTATATCATTACCTGGGTAATAATCATTCTCGTATCCGATGATTACAAAATCATTGGGTGATATTATATCTTTCAAAATGTTCTGCTCCTCTTCTTGACCAACATGGACATTGGTTTCATCATCGGACTTATGATTCCAATCATCTCCTTCTCCTTCAGATTCAAGATTTATTTCAATTGAAGACTCTGAAGAAGAGTCATCTTTTTCTGTATGAGGCCTCATCTTCTTTTTGGAGTTGACTTTATTTTCTTTTTCAATTTTTGCCAATTCCCTTTTCCTCTTGCGTTCTTCTTTTTCTTGCTCTTTTCTTTGTTTCTCTAATTCTTTTTTTTTTGTAATAATCTCGCCACTGGTCAGACGTTGCTATCGACGGTATCTTTTCTTTAATTTTCCTTACACTCTTCTTAATAACCGGTATTGGCCAAAATAGTGCTGCTTTAAATGGTGATGGAATATATTCATCTTTGGTGGTGCTGGGATAGAATTATCTTTGGAGGTGCTGGAAGTAGAATCATTTATTTTACTGGACGTATCTCTTGTTGGTGAAGACTCAGTATTATCTATTTCAGGAGGCTGAGTTATTGGTTGATTTGGTGGAGTTAAGTGAATATAACCGTTGTCACCATCGTTTTCATTCACTTCAACATTTTTTTCTAAATCATTTGGATGATTTTGGAGGTCTTGTTCACGTTGGCAACGTAATTTATTAATATCTGTGCTGGAATTACTTTCAACTTCTTCAGACAGTGTTTTCCAAAGATAAAATAAGGCAGTATCCTCTATTTTGCCTTCCCAAATATTACCAGATTCTTTGAACTTAGCCATTTTGTCGGATCATACTTTATATTCAAAAAAGTTTAGTTCTTTCTTCGTTGTCTCGTAAATATTTATTTCTGGATTGATATGCTCAAAATTATCTTTAGATTTAAAGAATTTACTATAAGGAACACTGTTTTGGTCAAATGGAAACAAGCCGCAAGTCCTAAACCCATTTTTAATCATGCTAGGTGTTATTGTCTGATCAATAACTTTTTTTAGTAGGGGTCCAAAATTTTCCTTTTTGATTTTACCGCCATCGTTGTCAACTTTATATTGTTGCACACCAATTTTCCACCCACTTTTTAATGGATGGAAAACCGCGACATTCATAGGTTGAAGAATGTGGGTCGAATTCGGGAAGAGAGCTACAAGTTCTATCTTTTTTTCCACACAAAAGTCACTCAACTCCAACGTAAGATGAGAAACGTGTCCATCTACATATAATGCGATGGGGAATTCAACTTTGTTTTCAATCAGCCAAGGATAAAAGCAGTTTGCTATATATTCAAAGAAAGTCTGTCCAGTCATCCACCCGGATTCCGATTTGCCCATACCCAATCCTTTAGGCATTAAACTTGATACTGATGATGGAATTCTTTCGTAACTGAACATAATCATGGGTGAAAAATAGTACCATTTGCACAAACTGTAATGAGGGAAGTTGTGCATTCTTTATCATTACTGATAAAGTTGTAAGGGAACTTTTCGCGTTTCCTCATTAAACATTTAATACCTTTAGGGGCCATGAAAAACGCTGTCTCGTCTAGGTTAAAAATTCAGTTTGGATCTCTAAGAACGTCTTCAATATTTTTGGCTCTAAAATGATCAATAACGTCATTAAACCAGTAACGGATTTTTTGTTCTGTATCTTCAGAACGAGCCTTTGTCAAATTTTGAGTCAACCGTTCTTAAATAATAGGATGCCGGGGAAAAATACTCATACCATTTTCTGCCTGGTCGATTATTGGTAAACTTATTAGGCCTATTTAATTTTTTTATTAGCATTTGAACAGAATCTCGATATTGCAGGCTCACATTCCACTAATATAAGTAATCTGACAGTAATCTCATTATATTTAGAATTTACATCAGTTCTACATACATAAAGACAAAATTTACATCGATTGGGGCTTGAACCTTGATGGCGCAGTTGGTTAGCGCGGTACTCTAGCAAAGTACTTGTCGTAGGTTCAAATCCTACTCGAGGTGAACTTTTAATTTATATATTTAATAAAATTAATAATAATTTTTAATTACATATTTACCTTTGAACTTATTCGTTCATAACAAAAACTTATAATAATGTAATATTAGTCAAGTTGGTTTGGTATGTGTGAATCCTTGCGATATTGCAGGCTCACATTCCATTAATATAAGTAATCTGACTGTAATCTCATTATATTTAGAATTTACATCAGTTCTATATATATATATATATATATATATAAAGACAAAATTTACATCGATTAGGGCTTGTACCTCGATAGCTCAGTTAGTTAGAGTGGTACTCTAGCAAATTACATGTCGTAGGTTCAAATCCTACTCGAGGTAAACTTTTTATTTATGTATTTAATAAGATTAATAATAATTTTTAATTACATATTTACCTTTGAACTTATTCGTTCATAACAAAAACTTATAATAACATATTTATGTTGACAATTCTCGTTTTCATAGTTTCATAGGTTAGTTATTAAAATATATTTGTAGCTCTAGGATTATTACGAATTTATAATTACACTTGTTGTTTTATGAGTAAAATTATAATTACACTTGTTGTAGATAAAATAATTTAAAATATGTACCTATATATTCATTATGTATTATTAACCAGAAATGTGTTTTCTGCCATATGCTACACCCATCCCGGACGCACATGTGATTGACAAAAACTCCTTCCTGGTATTTTATATTCTAAGGTAATCAACCATTCACGGTTCCTTTTAGGCTTTTGACAGCAATTGTGTGTTTATTTTCTTATGTTTTATTAACCGTAAACTTGTGATTATTAAATTCTTACCCACCCTTGTAAGGCTGGTATAGTAGTTAACTTAACTTAGCCTTCACGCCATTCCCTTGCGGGGTAGGTAAAACAATCCCTGCCTCTTATTTATTTTTCATTCACAATCTTTATCCATGCTTTCCTATCTCCGCATACCTCCCTAGCTTCCGTAAGATTCATACATTGTCTCTGACATGCCCTTTTATTTTTAAAACTCCTTAACTTTCTTTCCTTTATCATGGATTCTACTACATTCAGCCAAGTTTAACGCGGCCTACCAGGCCCGGCTTTTCCTCTAACCTCACCCACATATATTTGTTTCGTTAACCTTGCGTTGTTCATTCTCTCAATGTGACCAAACTAACGTAACTACTTTTATATCTATCCATCATCGTCTTTTCCTCACCACACTCCGTCATTACGCATTCATTTTTTATCTTGTCCCTTCTCGTTTTACCACATGCGCTTCTCAGGAATCTCATACGCACGGCATTTATTTTTATTTCGTGCTTTTTTTGACATACCCATGTCTCACTTCCATACAGTACTGACGGGAGGAACATGCCATTAACGATTGCTCGTTTCACAGTTAAGCTCATGCTTTCATTTCTCATTATCGTCCACATACTTCCAATCACTTTCCTTCCGGCATTGACCCTTCGTCCAATCTCGCCCTCCATTGTACCATCTGCAGTAAACATTCTACCGAGATATACCAGCTCGTCCACTTGCTCCATAATTTCATCTTGCAGAGTAAATACTCTACTCTCCTTTCCACCTTCCCGATTGAACACCACAATCTTAGTTTTGTTCACGTTTACTTTTAGGTCCATGCTCTTACAGACTGTATCAAACTTCCTCAGAGCGGTTTGCATCTCATCCGCACTGTCACTTAATAAGACTGTGTCATCTACATACACCAGAAGTCGTACATTTACGTCACCAACCATTACACCATTTGTATCGGTACATGCTTGCCTAACACATTTATCCATGTATATATTGAACAACCACGGTGACATCACGCAGCCTTGACGCACTCCTAGCTCACTATTAAAGTATTCACTCACACCTCCTCTCACCCTAACACATGCCCGACTACCGTTGTATACTGCCTTTATTCCATTTATTAGACCTTTATTTACGCCATATTCATTTAATATTTCTCAAGCTTCTCCCTATTCACTCTGTCATATGCTTTCTCCAGATCTACTAACGCACAGTACAACCTCCTTTTTATTTTTAAACACTTTTCGATCACCTGCTGGAGAGCAACCATCTGATCGGCACATTCTCTCCTTGGCATGAAGCCACCTTGCACATCCGTAATCTTAGTTTGTGTAGTTTCTCGTACTCTATCAATCAGTATTCTTCCAAATACTTTACCAGGAATGCTGAGCAAACTTATTCCTCTGTAGTTCTTACAATCATTCTTGTTCCCCTTACCCTTATACAATGGTACAATGATCGCGCTCTTCCAATCACTCGGCACTTTTCCACACATAAGGCATACATTGAAAAATTCACACAATCTTCGTATACGCTTTACACCATCATACTTTAGCATTTCACTAGTGATTTCATCTACGCCTGCTCCCTTGCCGTTTTTCAACCTTCCTACCGTTTTCTCCAGTTCATTTATTTCATTCATCATTTCTTCTATATTCTCTTTATTTAACCCTTCAGTCTTACTTTCCTCACTACTGTACAGCTTTCCGAAATATTCTTGCCAGCATTTCCTCACTTCACAATCGTCCCATACTATTACGTTGCTAATATTCATCACTCGTGCAGCGTTCTGTTTTGGGCCACGTTATTTATTTTTGACACATTTCCAGAAGAGTTTTTTGTTTCCCTCAAAACCATTCTACATTTTCTCTCCTTTCACAGCCATCACTTCCTCTTTACCTATTCTCACTGCCTCCTTTGCTTCTTTGTTTCTTAATCTGTACACCTCATACAATCGCCATTCACGCATCTTTTTTCTTACATACTGCCTTTTTTGCCGATTCATTCCACCAAGCACATTTTTTCTGTCTACTTACAGTCGCTCTTCCACATATTCTCACGGCACAATTGACAACAGAGCTTTTCAAGCTTATCCATGCACTTTCAACGTCAGTGTCTTTTATTTGTTCGTTCCACACTGTTTCATTCACATTCAACTCTTTACTCACAGCATCTGCGTATTTCATTCTCGCCCCATTATCCATTAGTTTGTCAACCCTGATTCTGGACGTTCCTACTACGTTTGCTTTCCTTCTCCAGACCCACTTTTGCCCTAAACACACTCTCGATACAACCAAAAGTGGTCCGATCCACACTCTGATCCGCGCATTACTTTTGTGTCTTTCACCAGGTTTCTAAGCCGTTCATCATACACTATCAAGTCTATCATACTTTTAGATTCACCTCTTAGACATGTATACATATGCACATTTTTATGTTTAAATCACGTATTGGATACAAACAGACTTCTCTCCAAACTTTCCTGAACGCGTTCCCTATATTCTCTCTGTACACCCACTAATCCGTTCATATCCCCCACTATGATCACTCTTTCGTTTGGCTTACATACGTTCAACACGTTCTCTACTTCATTCCAGAAGTTCTCACGCTCCTGTTCTTTTTCTCCATTCACCGGTGCATAGCATGCAATAAGAAAAATTCTTCGAAACTCCACTTTCATTCTAACCCATATTACCCGGGGAGATACCAATTCGTACTGTATAACACATCTTTCCGCTCTTTCACTTATGATCACCCCAACTCCTTTTACGCCATGCACTTCAATCTCAACTCCTGACCATAGTGATAGGCTACCATCTCCACACCATCCTTTCCTTTGCACTTTGTCTCCGATACACACAGAATATCAAGGTGTCTTTCGTACATTACATTCTCAAATTCAAATTCCTTACCATGCATACCTCTAACATTTCACGTACCGACTCGCCATTCATTCCTTGCACAGTCGTCAGCAACGGGGCCTGTCTGTTTCGACCTTGACCGCCCCTTCTAGCCAGGTCGATCCGAGTTAATTGTATTGTTCTCTTGAGTACTACCACAGCGAGCAGACCGGTTACTGATCAAATCGTGCCCCGGACGATGTAGCATTCCCTACTAACGGTATCGTACTACTACCGGACAGTTATAAAAGATATAAATAATAATCTTATACTTACTGTATGAATCTCAAAAATGTACATATAGATGTAATTTTTTCTCTTACATACCCTTCAATCACACCACGTTTCAACCATATTGCTCGCGATTCCTGGCTCCGCGCCACTCACCGGACTTGCGGTTTTTTATTAGCGACCAAATGATTCAATTATTTTTTTTTTAGCTTTCCGAGTTATAATTATTTCTTTGTCATTTAATATTTATTTATCAAATCTGTTTTATTATTGGCGCGAACCGTGACAACTTAAACGTTTCCATCCTCTAGGTTTCTTTCTTTCTTTTTTTTTCCATTGAAGGGTGCCCACAATGACCCTGTTAGCTCTCCCGACATTAATTGTTTGTTGGTGATTTTATTCTACAGTCAAACGCTTACAGAAGTATAATAATCCTAAAACACTAATAAAAGTATATTAAAGAATTCTTAAATATAAATGAGTCTTAAATTGTAGCACACACTAGCACCAGTACGGTAACTAAGATCCAAGCTACGTTACGCTACAGTCCATTGAGTGAATCCCAGGTTACCGTAGATTTTTTTTCCTTTTTATTTCCATCTTTAGACAGTTTAAGGTTATAATTTTTGCGTGCGGATAGTCACAGCGTAAATTAAAACGTTAGTCCAGAGTTGCCAGTTTTAGTTATAACAAATGATTTGATTAGCGACTTTTTTATTCTTTGTTGCTTTTTGGAGGATATGCTAAAAACGTACTAGATTTTGATGCGGCGTATTTTCGTACTAGAAAATAAAATTTCGTCTAGATGTAGTACGAACGTACTAACATTGGCAACACTGCTGGGTCATAACAGACCACTCACTTTGTTTATAAGTTACATTTTATTTCCACTAGTAAATAATGTTGGTACCGCATAAAAGATGCGAATGTAACGTAACATAAAAGAATACGAATGGTAACCACAAGTTGCTTTGTGAATGTAGCTTCATCCAGGTCGCTGTACACTATTGTGGTTTTGAATTATTGGATTTAGCAACACCTATTCTTAGAAATGTCTTATGAAATTGATATGAAACTTATTAAAATCGAACCCAAAGAGGAAAAAGACATAGATTTACGTCTAACTCAACATCTTGTTGTAAATAATGATCTAATAAAAGGTGAAATTAATTACGGTTCAGGTAGTACAAAATTTGACACTATTTTTACAGATAATGTGAATATTAAGAAAGAGGACACCTCTTATCAAATAAATGATGTTACCTCAAGTGAAGCAGATCATGTAAACGAAAAGGGTATCGAACACATCACAAAAGTACAGGGTGAATGTAATCAATTTAATAGTTTAACAACAGTTGAAGAAAATTTAAAACATAACATTTTAACAAATTTTAATTATAAATGTGACCAATGCGATTATGCAACAAATATCAATAAAAACTTAAAAATTCATCTTAAAAAACACTCTTCAAGCTATAAATTTAAATGTGACCAATGTGATTACGGAACAAATTATAAAGGTAATTTTAAAATTCATCTTAAAAAACACTCTGTAAGTAAAGAATTCAAATGTGACCAATGTGATTATGCAACACATGTCAAATATCATTTTAAAATTCATCTTAAAAGACATTCTACAAGTTATGAATTTAAATGCAACCAATGTGAGTATGTGTCCCATGACAAAGCTAATTTAAACATTCATCTTAAAAATCACTCTTTAACTTATGAATTTAAATGCGGCCACTGTAGTTATGCAACAAATCATAAATCTAATTTTAAACTTCATCTTAAAAAACATTCTTCAAGTTATGAATTCAAATGTGATCAATGTAATTATGAAACAAATGCCAAACATACCTTTAAAATTCATCTTAAAAGGCATTCTACAAGTTATGAATTCAAATGCAACCAATGTGAGTATGTGTCCCATGACAAAGCTAATTTAAAAATTCATCTTAAAAATCACACTTTAACTTATGAATTCAAATGCGGCCAATGTGGTTATGCAACAAATCACAAATCTAATTTTAAAATTCATCTTAAAAAACATTCTTCAAGTTATGAATTCAAATGTGATCAATGTAATTATGAAACAAATGCCAAACATACTTTTAAAATTCATCTTAAAAACCACTCTTCAAATTATGAATTCAAATGTGACCAATGTGATTATGAAACAAATGCCAAACATAATTTTAAAATTCATCTTAAAATTCATTCTTCAAGTTATGAATTCAAATGTGATCAATGTGACTATGAAACAAATGCTAAACGTAATTTTAAAGCTCATCTGAAAAAACATTCTTCAAGTTATGAATTCAAATGTGATCAATGTGAATATGAAACACATCGCAAAGATAAGTTAAATATTCATCTTAAAAAACACTCTTTCAGTTATGAATTCAAATGCGACCTGTGTGATTATGCAACAAATGTCAAACATAATTTTAAAATTCATCTTAAAAACCATTCTTCAAGTTATGAATTCAAATGTGATCAATGTAAGTATCAAACAAGTGCCAAACATATTTTTAAAATGCACCTTAAAAAACACTCTTCAAGTTATAAATTCAAATGCGGCCACTGTGATTATGCAACACAAGTGAAACATTTTTTAATAGCTCACCTTAAGACGCACTCTTCAAATTATGAATTAAAATGTAACCAGTGTGATTATGCAACAAATACCAATAGAAATTTAAAATTTCATCGAAAAGAACACTCTTCACTTAAATGTGACCAATGTGATTATACATCAATTCACAAATCTAATTTTAAAATTCATCTTAAAAAACATTCATCAAGTTACGAATTCAAATGTGATCAATGTGATTATGAAACAAATACCAAAGGCAATTTTAAAACTCATCTTAAACAACACTCTTCAAGTTATGAATTCAAATGTGATCAATGTGATTATAAAACAAATGCCAAACATAATTTTAAAATTCATCTTAAAAACCACTCTTCAAGTTATGAATTCAGATGTGATCAATGTGATTACGAAACAAATACCAAACATCATTTTAAGATTCATCTTAAAAACCACTCTTCAAGTGATGAATTAAAATGTGATCAATGTGATTATGAAACAAATACTAAATGTAATTTTAAAACTCATCTGAAAAAACACTCTTCAAGTTATCAATTCAAATGCAGCCACTGTGATTATACAACAAATACCAATAGAAATTTAAAATCGCATCGTAAAAAACACTCTTCAAGTTATCAACTTAAATGTGACCAATGTGATTATGCATCAATTTACAAATCTAATTTTAAAATTCATCTTAAAAAACATTCTTCAAGTTATGAATTCAAATGTGATCAATGTGATTATGAAACAAATACCAAAGGTAATTTTAAAACTCATCTTAAAAAACACTCCAAATTATGAATTCAAATGTGACCAGTGTGCAAACCATCACAATTATAGTTTTAAATTTCATCACTTAATAATTTGTTCATCGTAGGAAACCACTCTCCAAATTTTGTGTATAAATGAGACCAATGTGTTCGTGAAGTATGTTTGTGTGCATAGATTCTGTACCTAAGAAAGGAGAATTATTATTTAATTACTATTTTTTCAGATGTAAAAAATACAATGTTATAATATCTTATCTACTTAGTTTAAAGAACATTTGCATACACATAAGCCATATGGCTTGTCCGTGATGCTAACTAGCTTATAGCTAAATTTATAATCTTGATTCTAATCCTACATATTGCAATAAAAATATTCTTGTTTTGATTACATTTAACCTTTCTATTTTACTGTTACTCACTTTAGGTCTATTTAAATTGCACAAAACTCTCCTATTTTTCATTATCTATTTTTACAATGTATACCATTAATACAATTTATTATAACTTCTACTTACATATATTATTCGACAAAATACCTCGAGTCTTATCTACCTATTTAATTTTAAGAAGAAAAGGAAAGGTATTAAGGGGAACTTGGTAAATTGTCGATGCTAGGCTAAATTTATGCTTTTTTCTATTTTTTCTTTGTTGAGAAGTATCCACTTTTTAGTGGATAGTTTGAATTTTGTCTGTGGTATTTTTTTTTAGTTCTTTTGGTATTAAGTTATATATTTTTCTTCCTATCACTATGACATGTTGTTTCATAATAGTGGTTTTGTATCGTATTATCTATAAATTTTGATTTGTTTTTGTTCTGGTTCTATAGCTATGTTTAAGGCTGAATTAAAGCTAGAATGTGAGGTGGAATTAAACTATTCAGAACAATAGTGTGTGTCGCGTTATTGTTTTACATCTTTGTTTGCTACACTCTGAAATTACGCTGTCCGTCTTGTTCTGACATTCATCACAACCGGACAGACAAAATAGCAGGCGTGGTGGATGGTATAGCAGACCAGCGCAGCCACATCAATGACTGAACTAATATTCCAATATTTCGGATATCTATTAGTTTTGCGGTCGACTGGTACTCCTGTTGATATCTCAACCGCTTTCATGCGGAAATAAAACCTTCATCCTGCAGTAATTCTATTTATTTTTGTTAGCATAATTCTCACAATTGCTCAGGCACCTATATACTAGCCTACTGTTAATTAGGTAGGTTAGGTATATATTAATTTTTTAGTGAAAATTAATAATAATGCACAAATTTGTTTATTATTTGTCTATTACAGTGGTTCCCAAACTTACTATGTAAAAATGAAAATAAACAATTACTCGTATTCAAAAATAAAGTAAAAATTAAATATATCAATACATAAAAGAAACAAGAAAATGTTTAAAAACAAATCAAAAATCTATTTTTTATTCCTTCTTGTAGTAG
Source organism: Vesta saturnalis (assembly GCA_036346205.1). NCBI lineage: Eukaryota > Metazoa > Arthropoda > Insecta > Coleoptera > Lampyridae > Vesta > Vesta saturnalis. The sequence goes on from JARFJB010001981.1 coordinate 731,654, forward strand.
CGGTCTTATTCTTTCTTCCTCTTAAATCCCTAATTGGAAGCCCTTTCGGTAACCTGGGATCTATAATTTCCGGTAATAGACATTCATGGAAAAACTCAATTAGTGGGGTTTCCATTTTATTTTTCCAAAAATCATCGTCTCTATAAATCTGAAACAAAATATCTGTACAGGCTATCCCAACGATTTTTGGGGTGAAAGATTACGCCTATACTGTTGATTTAATAAAAAATCTTATAATAGATTATTGTAGTAAACAACGAGGAGCATCTTATAATATATTTTCGAGCACTACACTGAACTTGTGTGTTTTTTTTAATGGAATTGTTTCCACTTTATCACTAAATAATTCAGAAACACTTAGGAAGAGGTAGTATAAAGTCAGAATCTATTGAAAGCCCGTAAAAAATGCTATTCAAATCCGTAATAAATTTCAGGGTGTGCCGTTAAAAAAAAATGAGAAAAGTAATATTGTGCGAAACCTTCTATATGTAGAGAAAAGTGACTGCAATCTGAATATAGAACAGGACACATTAGAAAAACAAGTCCTAAAATTTCAGTCTGATATCATTCAAGATAGCGAAACAGGAGCCTACTTAATTGAGTAATTTTTTTTACGTAAAAATGTCAATAACCGTTAGTCGTAGACCCATACTACCTTATACCATTTTGCTCATCATTTAACAGACAATTGAAATACATAAAAATATATAGGCCGGTCCATTAAAAAAAGACAAGTGTAGTATAGTGGTCTAAAATGGGACACACTGTATATATCAAAATATTTTTATAAGATGTTCTTCGCTGTTATCTACAGAAATTCTATAATACTACCTTTTCTACTTCAATCCCTAGCGGACTCCATACTACAAAATAGCAATATGTTCGTTTCGTTATATGCAATTGCCCTTGAACTTGGTAGTAGTAATTATTATTTGTTTTCAGAGAAAGTAATCCATTTTCCAATTTTGCGAAGGGAATCTTTTTATTCTCAATTCCTACAGTTGGTGATATTCTTACACATTTGTGAGGACACTTTATTTCCAAAATGGCATCACTTCCTATTTGACCGTCGGGAGATGCTGCCAAAAATGGATAATCTGTATCAATGAAAAGACCGCAAGGAGCAACTTCCATTTCCATTTTTTTCAAAATCTGCAATGGCCAACAGTTCGTGATCATTACCCCAAGCCGTATCGGCATTTCCTCGGAACGTACTATATAACATATTTTTGACAGCATTCGAGCAATGGGTAGAAGATTTCATTTTACACACATTTCCAAACTTTGAAGCTGTCAATCTTTTTAGGCGTTCTTCTTTTCATAAACGATTACTGCTCTGACCAATTGTGTTCTTTTGTAAAACATCGATTTCTTCATTATTTTTGGCTAGAGTCTTTAGAAAACACCTCTTTCTTTCTTCGTACTCTTCCGGCAAATTATCTGATATATTTTCAGCGTCGGGCCCATAATCAGAGTCAACGTTGGCTGTTTTTTTCGTCGGTTTTTTGAACTTCTGGGGAAAAAAGTATACGTTGTGCCTTTCACTTTTTTGACTATACTTTTTGGTATATTGTCCCGGACTATATTGTTTTACTGCCTTGTGCAAAATGCCGGGATATTCTGGAGCACCTACATTGCAGCTTCACACCGCAGCTCATATGAATTTCGAGCCGAAAAATTGATTCTTTTGCCTCCTACAAATTTAGCAACAATCGAATTATAACACTGCAGCATTATTGTCCATATCAAGAAGGGCGACTATCAGCATTTCGACTTAGTCGATTGAGAAGTACTAGAATATCCTGCAGCAGTCCGCTTTCTGTTATGTCGCCAATGTAGTTATGTTCCGTGCTGCCTTTTTTACTGCAGAAATATTCTGAACATTCCAAGTGTTCACCAAAAATATGTTTCACGCAGTTTAGGATATCTTTTCGTAATTGTGGTACCTTTTCTTCATGAGAGATATCTTGCTTCAACCAGTGGTTCACAGCACATTGGACTGCTATACGAAACCTCTTAATATTATTTTTTAACATTTCGCGTTGTTGATAACTAACGATTTGTCTTTTAGAACTAACTCGTTTCGTTGTTAATTCTTGTAGGTTTGTGCAGAAATTACGGAGAAGATGATTCCTGCACTCGATTTTGTGCACCAATAAATTATTGCTATATGGTTGCATTTCCGCAAGTTTTCGGGTGACGCTACTATCTCCATCTCCAATAAGATACGCATATTTGACACCGTTCATTTCGATGCTTCTCTTGAAACCTTCTAAAATTATTTCAGATTCCATGGCAGTGGATGCTTTATTCCAGTTTTTGAAGCATGTATGAGATGCAGCTTCTTCTTTTCTATTTTCTGCTTTCGTTCAGATAAAACAATATTTGTTTTTGATAGCCAAGTATAATATCTTTTTCGTCCTCTGTCCAATAATAACACCCTATAAAAGTGTTAAACAATGTACGTATAGCATGACAGTACAGTCATTAGCGTCTACTTACTACGCCTGATGATGCGTTGTAATTAGACTTATAAGAACGTTTACACCAGGCACCGTCGGCTATCACGGTGATCTTGGGAATGCCGTCTACATCTACTTCGCCAAGTACCCTAGCAAGTTGCGCTTCTTCTTGTCCAGCTTCTTCCATAAGGGTGTAGGCTGTGTTGTGAATGTAAGGAGCTATTTCATTTTGTGAAGCACTGAATGTTGGAAAACTCAGGGAAGGAATATCACAAAATGCCAGAAATTCATCGAGTTGTGAATAACCGCTACCAGTCGAGAGAGTCCCAAGTACCGCGGCTTCATTTATAGCAATTTTTGTACCAGATTCCTTTTCGTCTGTGTAAATGACTGAGCGTTCTTTGCATACACGGCACTCCATGAAAAATTTACTGCAAAGCCCAATTTGCTGTTCACCTGTTATTGCCAGATATTCTGCACTACAGGAAAATAAGTTATTATGTTTAAAATTGATAATTCCGTCAAAGAACAGTTTTATATCAACAATTCTTCGACCACGCAAGACAAACTCTTTATTTTTAGGTTTTTCGTCAGTACTATCATTGGCAACGGAAGAACTTAGAACGGGGCTAATACTGTAGTCCTGCGAATCTGAGCCACAACAACCTCCTATTTCTGATGATAAGTCTACCGACTGCCCAATGTTGTCAGAAGAACCAAAAACTGAGCTTACATTTAAATCCGATATGGATAAGCGACTACAACCCATTTCTGATGAAGCTGCCTGATCCATATTGACTGACTGGGTGCTGCAAATAATTATTTCTGTTATGACAATTTAATATGTCGCCATTTATCTAATATATTTACCTTGATTGATTTTCTTCTAACAGATTTGAATTTTGCACATCAAACTTCGCTCGTTTTGAATCTTGCATATTTGACCTACAAAGTTGCTTCATTTTAGTCACAATTTTGTATAGGTTTTCAAAAGAATACGGAATAAATTAATTTAAAATGAAAAAAATATTTTTGTGAAAAACTGGAACAATTCAATCTCAGTTAACATCATTTTTCCAGAAAATTACTTGTTTCAGTTTAAATGAATTTATTCCATCCTTTTGGAACAGCCTTTAATCATTGTGAGCACGAAACTATCAATAGTTTCTCCTCCAATAGGCTCTATGCACTTGTTTTATTTTTTAACAACATGCAGCGTTGCCAAGTTACTAATTTTCCGATTGAAAAATTTGACTTTAAAGAAGTTCACATAAAGTACCGTGGTCGCTAATTACTAACACACGGTATAATAAAATCAAAAAGTGGGAATAGCACGTGAAAGACTAGTCTTTTGTACAAGTGGTTTTAATTTCAATTTGAAGTTTTCAATACTTTAAAGATTCCAAAAATTGCAAATAATTTTTGTGCATAGAGCCTATTGTAAATGATCCTCACCAGATTTGATTCCCTCGTCTTTTCCGACGATAACTCAAATATGGTTTTCTAACTTTGTCTCTATTGTTTTTTGCCATTTTATTTACTGCACCGAACAAAAACACAGATCACAGATCAACTGTTACCACGTATGTATAGCACGTAACTAATAATTGACAATATTAAATCTTAAATCACGTTAAGATTGAGACCTCTTGGACTTGGACTTATCGCCTCGGGATTGGTGAATTCATTCCCCATCCGGGGAGAATAATGCACGTACTAACACCGCCTCGGACGCGAGAATGCTGCTTGCAACTGACCTAATTTGTTACTTTCCAGGGTGGTACATTTATCCATTTTTCTATGAAACAATTAAAAGAATTTTCTTCAATTTTTTTTTATAAATAGGAAAAAGTATTCTCTAGGGGGGGGTACCCAATTTGATTTAAGATTACAGATGGTTTCTACGTTTTACATGGCTATAAACTACACACATTTTTCTTAAATTAGCGCTTTAATAGAATATTTATTTATGTGCAAAAATCGTGCTTTTAACAATCTGATGGGTATACTCCCTAGATGAAAGTTCTGCAAATACACCACAACAAATTGATATTCCTGTTGCAAATAATAACGCCACAATTTGTATAATGCAAATTATTTAAAATCACTGTAATTCCGCAGCTTTAATACAGCCTTAAGGTACGGTCTGCTTTCAGCGAGTAGTCGAGGCGTTTAAACGCGGCGTTTAAACGTGTCAATAGGTTATATCATATATCATAGGGATGGTCTGGTTTAAGCGACAAGTCGATACAAGTCTCGTGGCAAAATCGGTCGACAGGCAATTTAAACGCGCGCGTTTACTAATCGCTCGCGAGTGTTCATGCAGAATGGGCTCCAAAGGTAATAGACTTAGATTTTCTAAAGCGGAAGACGAAAAATTGATTCACGAGGTGTCGACGCATCCAGCATTGTGCAATTTAAATCATGAATTGTATAAGGACCAAAATGTACGGGATAATATTTGGAAAATAATAGCAAAGAACATGGACAAAAGTGGTAAGTTTCTGTAATAAACGTGTTTTTCACGATACATTGTTTGGTTAACAATTGATTTGTAAATGTTTACCTACAACACTAACATTTTAAATGGTGTATTGTAGGGTAAAAATAATAATGTCTTCATATTCTTTTATAACTGTATATTCAAATGATTGAGAAGGTCGTGTGTGTGCGACGTTGTCAAATAAAACACCCACAGTATTTTTTATTTTATCGTTATCCGCCCTTTTTCCAGTCACTGAATGCAAAACTCGTTGGAAAAGTTTGAAAGACGTCTATTGGAAAAAGAAGAAAGATATGAAGCAGGGCACTGGTTCTTCGGCGAAAGTTACAATTACATGGGTGGATATGCATGCTCTTAACTTTTTAGAGCAAACTAGGTCTAATAGAATGTAATCTAATTTTATACACATATTTAATTTTAAATACGTGACAGGATATGCTTTTTTCGAACGTTAAGCAATGTATCGGTAGAAGAAGAAACCGACGCAGGCAATTCAGATATCCCAAATGACGCAGCAGAAGGTACGGACCTTAAGCAAACATTAACCTAACCTGAGCTTTTCCGAGGTGAAGAAACGGAAGATATTGTAGAAGATGACGATACAAATACGGAAAGAAATTCTCCACAAACACAAAATTTGGATAAAAATATAAATGAAGGCCCATTAAAAGAGAATAGAAGTATTGCACAGGAAAAATTGGATACAAATATACATCAAGGACCTTCAAAAAAGAGGAAACTTATTGGTAATGAGCAACTTTTGGAAACAATTAATAATAGAGAAACCGAAAGACAGCGTATATTTAAGAAAATGGAGCAATCACTTGCCACAAACATTTTTTGCCAGCATGGCTGACACAGTTATGACCTTTCCGCCTGATTTAGTAGTCAGGCCGAAGAAAGAAGTACTGGACGTGGTTACCCGAATGGAGGTGGAAATGTGGCAAACAGAATCGCGTCCCACTACATTCACCTCACGTGCCTCCCTCAGTTCAATTGATACATATAAAGATTACGATGGAACGACACAATATTCATGCAATATCCAGGAACCTCAAGCGTTTACCGATTGTGCAGATCTCTTCAGTCATTATAATTTATAATGGTGATTTTAAATAAAAAAAAAACATGTTTCTAGATAGCTAATAGTTTTACTTTTCTATTTTTTTAATAAAACAGGACCAAGTATTTCACTCGAGATTGCAGAGTATACTAAATCCTAATTATCTATTGCTGTTACGTGTTTCAGCTGCCAGGTCACCGAGCCTTGCTGACTGTTGAAAAATTCTGTAAACTGATTTCTAATTTGAAATGCTGCAACAGTGGAATTTCCGCCCGAGGGCCTTAACCTAATCATGTTGTCCTTAGGTATGTTACAGTCAATATCTTCTGTAGAACTTTAACTAGAGGTTCTTATCATATTGTGTAAGCAACATGCTACGGTTATTATGAGATCTACTGTAGAAGGCTGTACAGCAATTGGCAAGTAAAAGATCCTGAATGTTTGACACAGTAATCCAAATGCATTATTGAAGTTCTTCGTGCTCGACACAGGCGGTAATTTAACACACGCTTTTGTATATCAGTGTTTGCCTGATCTCGTGGATATAGACGGAGATGTTTTGAAAGTTTAAACGCCTCGTCGCCAACAATAACATAGGGTAATCGTATGTCTGAACCTGGTAGAGGTTTATTCTCTGGCATATATTTATCATTATTGAAAAGATGAGACATTGACGACTTAGTGAAGATGCCACTGTCCCCTTCCTTTCCATATGCACCAATACATACAAATTTACATTCAGCGTCAACAATTGCCAGCAACACAATAGAAAAGAATGACTTGTAGTTGAAAAACAAGCTTCCTGAATTCTGTGGAGAAACAATACGGATGTGTTTTCCGTCAATAGCTCCGCAGCAATTTGGGAAGTTCCATTTTTCGTTAAACTTGACAGCTATTCTAATATAATCTTCTTTCGACGGTTGTTTCAAGAAAAGAGGCACTAACTTGTTATACATCACTTTTAAAACATCTCGTACCAATACACTAATATAATTATGGGAAATTCTAAAATTAAATGCCATGGAACGATAGGATTCTCCTGTAGCCAAGTACCTAAAAAGAAAATTCGGTTTTGCATATTTCTACAGGCATTATTCTTAACATGAAATACCTTAGCACCAAAGCAAGCTTTTCCCTGGAAGTAATTGGTCTTTGAACGCATTTACTAGAAGTTTTTTTTAAGTCAGCGGATACAAGATTTAACAGTTCGTTAAACTGACATCTGGTGAGCCTGAAGTATTCTCTGAATTTAGTTTCGTTATCAATTAAATGTCTCATTATCAGTGTGCTAAAACACCCTTCTTTTCTTCTTATGAATCTTTCTACGTTTTTTATGCATTAATGATAATAGCAAAATGTCATCTTCTGCTTCTTCCATAAGCAACTGTGCTGCAATCACAAGTTCACTAGGAGTCATTATTATCAAACGGAATACATTGATCGGCGACTAGTCGATCACTGAAACTGACGACGTAGACAGACCACTAGGTGCGATTGGCCGTCAGCGATTAAACGTCACGTTTAAACGCCTCGACTACTTTCTGAAAGCAGACCGTACCTTTAATGTTATCTATCAAGTCTTTGTTTTTTATTTATAAAAATTGTTGTTGCTTTGTAAAACAGTTCTTTAGTGTGTTATATTTGCAGGATGAGAATCACCATAACAAGTAAAAAGCTGGAAATTAGTTTTTTTTTAAGTTTAAAGATTGTAGCATTAATACAGTATATACACTAAAACTGGGCCAACTTATAATGTTAAAACAAAAGCGATGATGTAATAAATTGATCAAATAATTTTAATTAATAAAAATATTTACCAAATGATTTTCGCTACTGCCGTCGGCTCATCGGTTTATTAAGATGGGTGGGTTCAATTAACGCACCTGAAATACTGCATGCTTTTCATCAGCTTAATTATTTTCACTTATCCTTAATTCAAAACAAATGTTATCTAAAAATTATGAAAAAATGATAAATTCTCGAGCGCCATGTTGTCTTTCTTTTTTTTATATATCTATCTAGGAACAACAAAACCTAGTTATTGAATACTATAAACAAATTAACACAAATGAAAATAAAATAACAAGTTATACATAAGTTTATTTAATATATGTTTGAAAACGAAAAAAAATTCAGAAGTCAAACTATACTAAATTATAAAAAAAACTTTACCTTTTAACGGTTCTGTACATACACTGTAACAGGTACTATGAAGCAGAATGGTTCATATGGTAAGGTCAATGTCTTGCTTAGTTATCCTTAATATATGGAATTTCCTTGAAGTTTAATTCGCCAAATTTATTTGTAAAACAATGTAGAACTTGCGTTGTAAAGGTAACTCAAGTAAAACTTGCCATTTAAAATAATAGTACAGTAAAATATTGACTTATACGTGCCATTAAAGATTATTAGTCAAATAGGAGTGCAAATAAGTGCAATCTAAGTATACAAATTAAATGATTAAAAGGTAATTAAAAGTGCGTACTTAAAAAGTAAGTACTTAAAAAAAAGTGCCTAAAAAAAGCAAAGGCTTTAGTTTTAAATATAATGAGAAAAAAAATAACTTACCACCAAAATTCTGATGGCACCAAAATATAAAAAATTAAGTAAAAATCATGCTTATTGCTGTTAACATTCAGCATTAAGTGAATTAAAAAAAGCTTTCAGAATAACTCAAGTGTATTCCCCTAAAAGTCTTCACGCTTGTGCGAATACAATAATATAAATCCAATTTTTTAAGAAAGGGAACTAAAACTATTTAAGTAATATTACACCCAAAAGATTTGTTCTAGGAAATGCCAATTAAATTGCCATTCTCAATTCTACATATTAATAATTAAAAACTTTTCTAATATTACGCCAAATAAATGAACGATTCTTAAATTAATGTACTTTTTAATACAACAACAAAAAAAAGGTTGTTACACAACCCCTTCTAAAATTTGGACTCGGAGATCACCAAACCGGAGATTCCAAACACTAAGCTAATAAATGAAATTATTAAAATTTAAAAAAAAATACAAAACGTTAAGCTAATTAAAATATAAGCAATATTGAAAAAATAACAAGAAAATGTACGAAGAAGTACGGAAAATGTGGTGACGTTGGTCAGGAAAGACCCCTCGCAACACCAAAAAAGCTAATGACGCGCTACCACCCGCACATGCCACTAGTCGAGAATCAAGGACCCGAAACCTTAAATAAAGTAAAAACTTTAACTGGTGGGGTTAGTGAAGCAAACCACTATCAGAAGAGCAAAATGAGTATCCGGTAAAAAAATTTGAATCTAAGGTAAAAAACGAACGGAAACCGTAACCTACCATGACCTGAAGGGACAGTGGGCAGAGAACCCGGAAACGGTCATCGTGTAACTTTATAAAAAAATCAAGGCTAAACGCCACTCTACTCGAGAGTATAAAAATAGAAAAAAAATTCTTTCGGACTAACAATAAATAATCGCGAGACTTGAGGTCGAGAGAGAGCGGTTCAATTACCCTACCCCGGTGGTCTCAAACCAAGCCTCCTAGGTACATAACACAACTACCACAGTCACGTTCGATAAGTGAGTCAAAATCGGTAAACCCAAGATACGACTATTTTCATGGCAAATTAGCTCAGGATGCTACGTCGTGGAGAACAAGAGAGGCCAATCTACCCTTCACGAGATTCAGGTTTCATGTTGTTCCACAGTCATCGTCCAAGACCCAACATACCCTAACTAACACGCAGATTTTATAAATAAATCGAAATCTAGGTGAGATAGCAAAGAGAAAGATGAAGCACTCTTACGAACACAACAACCCCCTCCTAAAACTACCAAAACGTCATAATCAGGAAGTGAACTAATCGAGGTTGACACGAGGCGAACCGAAGTCCTCAAGCACCGTCCAAGAATAGTAACACTACACAAATCAGTAAAAACAAAATAATTAAATCAATCAAAAAATAAAAATGTATAGAAGCATTACTAGTTTTCTTATCCATGGTTATGAGTTTTACACGTCAAATTAACGATCAGAGGTAAACTCAAAATAGTTATCTTCAATTTTACTATTGTAACAATAGCAAATTGTAAATCCAATAAAGGAAGATAATCTGCCTGAGAACTAATGTCCCACAAAGTCGGCAATTCAATCGCACAATGGGATCTAAATATCAACCATCGTGCTAAACAAATCTTTTAATTAATATTTAAATTGGCATCAGTAAGCCCTTAAAAGTACTTAAAAAAAACAATAATATCGTTTAAATAAACAAAAAACTGAATGGGATAAATCATGACCTAGAATTGTATCCATAAATCGTTGTAATGTATCATAATCAAAGATTGAATGCATTTTTTAATAATTCCACTTACATAAAATGTAATCAAAGCAATTTCTCAATTTAATTTACGTCTCTCACCTTTTGTCAACCTTTCTACTTCATTTACAATTAAAAAATTTTAATTCTACTAAAATAACTCATCAATATATAAAACATCAAATAAATAATTAAAATTTGACATCGTAAAAAATATTATATAACTCAATCAATAAATTTCATTAAGCCTAAACACATAAAAATACCAAGCTTAACATAACACTCCTTAAATCTCGGTCAACTCCACAATCAAAATAAACAAACACAAGTGAGAATAACTAGCATTGAAACAACAGCATATCCCTTTTTCTGGCCCCACAGTAATATTATACACAAATATCAAATAAGCAATAAATTTTGAAGTAATAAATCTGAATGTAATAAATTTCAATGTAATAAAAATCAAGGTCCCTGCTCGGGCGCCAAATTGTAGCATTAATACAGTATATACACTAAAACTGGGCCAACTTATAATGTTAAAACAAAAGCGATGATGTAATAAATTGATCAAATAATTTTAATTAATAAAAATAATTACCAAATGATTTTCGCTACTGCCGTCGGCTCATCGGTTGATTAAGATGGGAGGGTTCAATTAACGCACCTGAAATACTGCATGCTTTTCATCAGCTTAATTATTTTCACTTATCCTTAATTCAAAACAAATGTTATCTAAAAATTATGAAAAAATGATAAATTCTCGAGCGCCATGCTGTCTTTTTTTTATATATATCTATCTAGGAACAACAAAACCTAGTTATTGAATACTATAAACAAATTAACTCAAATGAAAATAAAATAACAAGTTATACATAAGTTTATTTAATATATGTTTGAAAACGTGTGCGCGTGCGTGTGTGTGCGCGCGTGTGCGCGCGTGCGAGCGTGCGCGCGCGTGTGCGTGCGTGTGTGTGTGTGACAAGAAGTTTAAATTGTCTTTAATTCAATTAATAACGTTTAACAAATCAGTAAATTTAACAATAACCATCATTCCCAAGTTCTCCCATTCACAATATAAACAGTGTCATCAGCATATGAGTATAATTTTCTTTCTATTCCTGTTTTTAAGATATCGTTTATGTAAATTAAAAAATGGATTGGGCCTAGCACCGTCCCCTGCGGTACACCAAACTTCATGATTAATTTATTTCCCACTGTATCATTTATTTTTACTTGATTTATTCTGTTTTTAAGATAATCCTCAAACATTCTTAAACTAATTCCTATATTTTCTAGTTTTTTTAACAGTATTTTGTGAGAAACGGTGTCGAAAGTTTTTTTCGGATCTAAAAATCCGCCAAGTACTTTCCTCTGTTCATCTAATGATTTTGTTATTTCATATGTTACATTAAAGATTGCGTCTTCTGCACCTTTTTGTTTTCTAAAGCAAATTGATTTTTTGTAAGTAGATTATTTTGTTCTAGAAAGTTAAGTGATCGATATTTTATACATTTTTCTAATATTTTTGCTATATTATTGACAAGTGAGATTGGTCGATAGTTATCACATTCCCTCGTATCATCTGTTTTATGTATAGGTGTAATATGTGTGACTTTATGATCTTCTGGGAATATTCCATTTTTTAATGTAATGTTAGAAATATGAGTGAGAGGTTTTGATATATATGTACCAATAATTTTTAAAGTTGCATTATCTAAGTTATCGGGTCCTGGTGATGCTTGATTTTTTAATTGTTTTATAATTTTTTTTTAATTTCTATTTCAGCTATAGGCGTCTAAAAAAGGTTAATTGGATAGGGACTATTATTGATTTTAAGAGAATTTTTTGTTTTTGGTATTTTTTCTGCTATTTTAGGACCTATATCACAAAAATAATTATTGAAAATGTCAACCATTTTATTGTTCTCAGTTATTAGGTTACCTATATGATTTACGTCTTTAACCCTTGAGTGCACGCGCTTCTTAAAATCACACTTGTGCACGCTAGCCGGCTTTTTGCCGCATTTCATTTTTCTAGCGTTTCGCTGGGCATATATCATACTAGGCGCGTATTCAAGTATTTAATAGTTAATTAAAGCATAATAATTGAAAACATGCACCCATAATATGCTAAAACAAAAAAAAAACAAAAATTAAGATGAAATAGAAAAATCCTTGTAATCTGTACATAAAGAAACGTAAATTTTCATTTTTAGTTGTAATTAACAATGAATTATTTATTACTGACAATTGAATATGTATTAGGATATCTCCAATATTAAAATTATAATTAAATGAAGAAAAAAAAAGAAAAAATACTCGAGAAAGGAAATTATTTTAGAAAATCAATCTTCTTCGTCATCTGGACTATCCCGACAATGGTGACAGTATGTGGTCATTTCCATGTGGTTCTTACATGTGAAACGCAAGCAGGTGCCACACTTGTTCTTAGTCTTGTTGTTTCTGTGTGTTCCACACAAAAAGCATGGACCCAAAAGGCGATTTGGAGGATCATTGGTCTGTACTACTGCATAATTCTTAGTAAGAAACGCTTTCACATCAGTAGATAGATTACCAATTTTCGATCTTTCTTTAAGTGGTCTTCCAAAAGATGAAACGCCAGTCCTTCGATGAAATCCATTCTTGGTCTCTTGTGTTCGTCATTCGCCATGTTATTAGCTACATAAATGACGTGAGCATTAACAGAAGCCATATCTAGAAATCGAAATAAGAGAGAAAGGGGCCATCTTCGGGTTTGTCTTGTAGTAGAGTAATTTGCGCACTTGTGGTCTACAGTATCGACACCCCTTTTAGTTTTATTGTAATCAAGTATTATATGTGGTTTCCCAGTTTCAGGATCAATTTCCTCTTTATGGTGCATCGAGGAAAGAAGCATCACACATTTATTTATTTTTGTTACATATGACACGAGGGTACAGGTATCCTGAAAACCAAAAATTGAACTTTTTAGCTTGCGCATTTTATTTGGAAGAAATTCTCTTGGGATAGCTGGCTTGTTTTTTTTCATCGTGCCTAAGAAAGTGATCCCATTCTCAAGTAAATACATTGCTAAATCCATGCTGGAATAATAGTTGTCTGTGGTTAGATTCCTATTAGTTTGTTTTATGGGCTCAACCAGTCCCTTTACCACATCTATGGCTTTATTTGAGGTTCTAAAAGATCCAACTGGTTGTAAGCCACAGTATATTTAAAAATTATAGGTGTAATAGGTTTTTGCGTTACACATTGCATATAGTTTGATTCCATAACGTCCTGGCTTGTCAGGCAAATAATGCACAAACCCACAACGCCCACGGTACGACTGCAACATCTCGTCAACAGTTACATATGCGGATGGGCAATAAGAAGACATGAAATTATTATTAAGTTGTGTGTATATGTTTCTGATTGGCGCCAGTTTATCGGTTTTCTTTCTTACTTATCTAGTCGTCAAGTCATCAAATCGAAGTGCCCGGAATAGGAAACGAAACCTATTTATTCCAAAAGCTGCCCTGCATATCATAATACCTGTGCCGGTAGTTTTCCATGCCCTTCTTGCGTCGGCCTTACAGCTTTTGTTAATTGAGAGTATATATAAAATTCCAAATAGGGCCATTATTTCTGTACGGGACGTTTCTTTTCTATCTCTCTCTCTCTCTCTCTCTCTCTCTCTCTCTCTCTCTCTCTCTTCAGCTTGTCATTTTAGTTTGCATATATTGGTTCGTCCACTTTACAACCTCATCAATCATTTCGATAGTAAACATTAGCAGAAAAGCATCCATTTTTGTCACGGCATTCCTCCCATTTCGAACTGGACCAGGTAAAATCCTAAGTATATTTAATGCTCTTGTTTTAGCGGTTGAAATTGCTAATGAGGAATTTAGCCAGAAAGTATCATTTTTCCTTCCTTGTCCGAAGTAAACTTCATAAGCTGTATCCATATATTCATTATTTTCTTCACCAGACTGTTCACTTGCATTGGAGTGATCATCATTTATTTGATTCTCCTCTTCATCAATTTCGCTTTCATCAGACAAATCATACAAAGGGCCTTGTTTATTTTTTCCTGCAACTGGTTCATTTCTTTCATCCTCTTCAAGTTCTTGTAATATTCTTTCAAAATCACTCTCTCGAACCACTTTATTCAATGTCGACCTGAAAATAAAGGTGTTACCGGGTGTCCCAAATTCTTTGTAATTGCGGGGTATCTCGGTTGTTATAAAAGATAGAAACTTGCGGTTGTCGCTAACCTTTGCTACTTTTTTATAAAACTTAAGATGGCGTAATCAGATTTTTTGTAACTGTTTTAGTTTGGGAGATACAGGGCGATTTTGAAAAGTGTGTCGTTTTGGACCCCCTCGATATCTCGGTTATCTTTAAAGATATCAAAAAGATTTAAACGCTATCTTATACATTTTTTTACGCCAAGTTCAGTGGCGTGCTCAATTTTTTTTTCGGGGGTACCGTTTTTAAGATAGGGGCCAAACATATAATTTTTTAAATGGGACACCCTGTATTTTTTAAGCTCAATAAATCCCATTTTTTTTCTCATTTCAGTGATATATATCACTTGACACGTAAAAGAAATGATGTAGATAAGTGTACAAAAAACTATTAAACTAAAAAAATAACATTTAGTATTATATTTTTGTACTTAAAAGGAAAATAAATGCGCACTTGATGTAAAAAATAAACAAACCTTTAAAGCTATAAAAAATTTAGGAGCTAAACAAATAGACCAGAACCGATTAACTGAACTAAGTAATTTTAACTTAACTTGTTTAATTACATGTCCAAAATATTTTCGAGCTCAGGAACTCTAAAGTATCCTCTCTTATTAATTTTAATGGGGGATTGTATTGACCCTAATACTTCATCCCACTCATAAAGCATTTCATCTTTAGGGTTCGGCCATTTCCACGACTTGAGAGATTTTTGCATTGCTGAAATAAATGCACCTTTCTCATCAAGTTCTGCTATGACACCAGGGAGTAATTCGCCTTCGTACTTAAATACAACGTATTCCCCAATTTTTTTGGCAACATCATTCCATTTAGCCTTTTTATGCAGAGGTTCGCCCTCTATGACAGCATTAAAAACTTCTTCTTTTTGATTTTCTTTCATCCTAGCCACAAATTCTTCTAGATATCTGTCTTCGTCGTCAGTATCTTCACATAGAACATTTTCCTTCTCAGATTCAAGTGAGTCTTTGTGTTTATGTGGTTTACTTTTTGGGTGCTTTTTTGTTATCATCTTTTTTTGTCGAGAAGTGCCAGGTGTTGATAATTGGTCAATAAAATTGTCTGCACTGACACTTTTACCTGGAGGAACATTAAGTTTCTTCCTCCTGTTAGATGAGGGGATTCCCACCCACTCAACTCTTTTCTCTTGAATTGAATGTAAGAAGGATTGATTAACATCCTCCTGATTAAGGGAATTTCTGTTAAGCCGTGCAAGAAGTGGATCTGCTGTGAGGTGATATAGGCCGCACTTTTTAAAGCCTGCTTTCAAATTGACTTCAACGTTTTCTGACAGCCCTTCAATTAATTTCTTTAGTAATGCAGGAAAATGAGATTTTTGTAACACTCCGGCTTATCCACTTGCTCCCGATTCCTTGTAGTTTAACAGAATTTCTCTCCATAGTCTCTCTGCATGGGTTGGGAATGTGCTAAATACCATGTTCCCATCTGATGACTGGTGGGTGGAGAGGTTGTCACAGAGGACTGTTTTTCGTTTTCAGAGATGGTACCAAGATAGTGTTAACCCATTCTTGGAAACTTGCTCCATCAAACCATCCACTTGGACTATTTGTGTAGCGACATTTAGCCGGTCCACCTTCTGTCCAGGTTGTCCATAATTGCGCGGATTTATACACCACAAATGGTGGCAATAGCTCCCCACTCGCTGTTCCACACAGCATTAAAGATGTCGCACTTTTTGATGTGTTCTGAATTTTTTCAATATATTTAACACCTCGTTTACAAATTACTTTGCACTTTCCCGGACCATCTGTCAAATTAGTCTCATCAAAATTATAAATGTCACTCATTTCTTTGGATAGGTATTGTATATATGAATTAATTGTATCAACATCCATAGCGGCCCTACTTTTTTTTATATTAGCTGCAAATCTTGAGGTAAGAATGGGGTGCCTTTCTAAAAAATTAGTAACCCAATCCCTTCCAGGCTTATCGTTATGGTTCATAAATGCTTGCACTCTTCTTCCAATTTTTTGCAAGTAACATGCTACTACATTTCTTAAATCCTCAGAAGTTAGGGGAAACCCATGATCGCTCATAATAATGATACAAAAAACAAATGAATCTTCTTTTGTAAATACAGCCGGATGGGCTGGGTTACTTCAATGCTTATTTTTCAATTT
Source organism: Vesta saturnalis (assembly GCA_036346205.1). Taxonomy (NCBI): domain Eukaryota; kingdom Metazoa; phylum Arthropoda; class Insecta; order Coleoptera; family Lampyridae; genus Vesta; species Vesta saturnalis. The sequence continues at coordinate 748,365 of JARFJB010001981.1, forward strand.
GTTGTAAAGAGTTTTTCGGCATATGCCATATGTGCTAGCAGCAAGGCGTTGTGACATAACAGATTTAATGGCGTTCAAGCATTCCTTTAACGTAGACTATGTGTAGTCAGCGTAGTTTCTACTTCCCAGAATTCTTTTATATCGTCATGGCATTCTGCAAGAATAAAACAAAATAAAATTTACAACCCAATTGACTGGGGGGGTTACTTTATGCCACATTAACATGGTGCAAAATAACAAAACTATTCAGAATGGAAAAACAAAATAATTTGTAACACTACAAAGTGATTATCTAATAGTTCTGTTGCATTTCAAACTATATAAATAATCAAAAGTTATGTATCATTTATAATCAGTTCTATCTTATATAATGAAATTAGTAATATAATCCTGATAGTAAGCATCTATGCTAGTCTTGCGTGACGTAATAGTCATATATGACGTCACATGCCACATGTACCAATAATTGTAAATAGTTACCTTTTGAATGACATCTCTTGTTTTACTTTGAAAGGTATTATACCTTGACTATTCAGTGATACTAATTATTCGTTAACGCGGTTTAGGTTGATTTATAGACAAAATGTAATAAGTACAAAATTAGTAGTTATGGCTTATAATGTGAATGAAATTGTATGCAACGGAACTGCCTTGGTTAATGAGATCGTCAATATCGAGTTGACTTATTTGACGAATTCTCTCAGTTGTTTCATACTGTTCAAGAAGTCAAACGGTTTTATACCTATGACTAAAATTCAGTATTGAATTATTCTTTAACGCGAGTTTAGGTCTACATAGACAAAGATGGTACATACGGTAGCAAAACAAAGTCACCATAATCTTAATAATTGGCATTGAATGTAGCAAACAATTTCCATGCAACGGAATGTCCAATCAAATTATCAACACCACAACAATAAGTCGAGGATTTTTAATCGTCGTTCTTAGAACTTTGATAAGTTTCATACCTTGACTATTCAGTTTAATTCTTTAACGCGACGTTTAAGTGTCTACATAGACAAAATGGTACATACGGTAGCCGACAAAGTAGCAGTTATCTTAATAATTGGTGAATGTAGAAACAATTTCCATGCAACGGAACGCCTTTTTAATGAGATCGCCCTATATCGAGGACTTATTTGACGGAACTTCTTCAGAAGTTTGAAGCAACCGGTAGTGTTCAAGAAGTCAAACGGTCTGGTCAACCAACAATGAGTGACGTCAAAAAAATCGACATAATTGCAGAAATTGGTAGTACACCCTACTTCTTCTACAGCCCAAGTTGCGTCTATCTGTGAAGTCAGTCAAAGGACAGTACATAGGGTGTTAGCTAAAAACAAATTTCATCCATACAAATTAAAAATGGTGCACCAACTTTCAGATGATGACCCCGACCGAAGATTAGAATTCTATGAAAATATGTCCAATCAAATTATCCAACACCCAGGCTACATAAAATCAATTTGTTTTAGTCCTCAATGGAAACGTTAACACACAAAATGTGAGATATTGGAGTGACACAAATCCTCAAATCTTTCGTGAAAAACATACTCAATTTCCAGAAAAAGTAAATGTTTGGGCAGGTATTTTGGGAAACCACATAGTTGGACCTGTTTTTCTCAATGCTAACTTAAGCGGTGAAGTGTATCTGGAGATGTTACAAAACGCAATTGAACCGTTAATTCTTGAAATTTTGGAAGATAATCTAGATGAATTCGGCAACTTGGAAATAACGTTCCAACAAGATGGTGCTCCTGCACACTATTATGGTGCAGTAAGACGTTACTTGGATGAAGAATATCGTGGCAGATGGATTGGACGACGAGGTCCGATAGAATAGCCAGCTCGGTCAGCAAACCTGGCACCATTAGATTTTTTCTGTGGGTTACTTAAAATCTAAGGTTTACGCTGCAGCACCTGGCAGTATGCACTTTTGAAACAAAGAATTGTTGAAGAATGTAGAGCAATTTCCGCAGACACATTTGAACTAGTACGACAAGAGTTTAGCAATAGGATGCTACTGTCAGGAATTAAGTGGAGCACATTTCCAACATTCACTATAAGAATTGGTCCTTGAATCTTGATTAATTAAATGCCAAACTATAATTTTAGAATTTATTTAATTTTTCTATCAAAATCAACCTAAACCCTAACAAAATTAGTATTACAGAATGGGTAATTTTAATACCTTTCAAACGAGATGTCACTTGCCATAAGGTACTATTTAAAATTATTGGTCACTGTGGCCCTGTGACGTCATATATGACTATCACGTCACTTGTCATGACTAGTTGAGAAGCTTATATCCGTTTATATTCACCCTCCAAATTTCATTAGTATAATTAAAACCGTTCAAAAGATACAAGGGGAGGAACTTTTGACTAGCACTATATATATATATATATATATATATATACAGGGTCCGGCAACAAGAGCGCCTTCTATATTTTTCGTTTCATATAAGCTAGATTAATAAAATTTGGGATAGGGTTATAGTTTAGTTTAGTGTGCATATTTTAAAATTATTCACGTGTATACAGGTTGTTTATTTAATGATGACCAAACTATAATAAAAAAAATTAAATGGAGCACCCTGTATATTATTACTTTTTTTTAATTTTACACATTGTTCCTAACAAATTCGCAATATATTTCCCTATCCCTAAATATAGCCGTTTTTGAGTTATGTCGATTCTATAACAAAAATTGAAATTACAGAAATAGCTTTGAAAATGTACCTCCTTAACCGTTGAAAAACAAAAGTTATCTAATTTATATCAGAACAAGTACACAGATAGAGCTTTCTTACAATGCAAAGAAAATGTCATAATTGTATACAGGGTGTTTACAATTGACTTGCCAACCAGACATTATTCCAACTAGTAAAAGTTTACTTTTTCAAATAAAACACCCTGTATATTATTCCGTTTTTGGTTTCTACATATTAACCCTTATCAATTAGATATACAATTCCCTATCCCTAAATATAGCCGTTTCCGAATTATTTTCAATTTTTCAAAATGTATAAGATTATTGGAACATTTTTTTTAATCAATGGCCGCGTATAAATAGAAAAAAAAACAGTGGAAAACAATTGTATTGCAAATTAAAAAATGCAACAGAAACTAATACACTATAATTATTAAAATTATTTCTAAAAATACAAAACTGATAAAATAAAACAAAAAAAATTTAACGCTAATCATTAGCGATAATGATTTATAATAATTGTTCAAAATATTGTCCGTTTTCTCGGATGCAGACCTAAAGTCGATCTTTAAAAGATTGTTCAACTCTACGCAACAACCTAGGAGTAATGATATGAAAAGCCTGTGTTATACGATTACACATATCTTCGGCAGTGGTTGGTGGTTCCCTATAGACAATACTTTTTATGTATCCCCATAAAAAGAAATCTATTCTTGTCAGATCAGGGGACCTGGCTGGCCACCTCACAGGTCAATTTCGCCCAATCCATTTATTTGGAAAGACTCTATTGAGATAATCGCTTACATCTGCAGAGTAGTGAGCAGGAGCGCCATCATGTTGATACCACATTGTGGCTCTAATATCAAGAGTAATATTTTCTAATAAGCCCGGTAAATCGTTACCCAAAAAGTTAAGGTACTTCTCACCATTCAAGTGTCGATCAAAAAAGAATGGACCGATGACATAATCCCGAACGATGGCACCCCAGACACTTAAAGACCACTTATGTTGATTATCAACTTGTCTTAATAAATGTGGATTTTCTGAGGAATAATAATGAAAATTATGTGTATTAACAAATCCATTCTTATGAAATGTTGATTCGTCTGTCCATAAAATATTATAACAAAAATTTGGGTTTTGAGGAATTTTTTCTCTGGCCCGGTTGCAAAATCTTACTCGATTATCGAAGTCTGTATCGCTCAATTCTTGGTGTAACTGAATATGATAGGGATGTAAGCGATTCTTCTTTAAAAGACGGCCTACTGATCTCTCACTTATACCAACTATTTCACTTATGTCCTTTTGGCTTCTGTGATGATCCTCTTCGATGGGGAGAAGAACCCTCAATTCACTATCTTCATTTGTAGAAGGTTTAACACGTTCATGTTTGAGTAATTGGCACATGAAGTTGCAATAAATCTACTCATAACTTTCTGAAACGATCTTGCATTTGAATGTCTTCTATCTGCATATCTTTCAGCATAAATTCTGCTGGCCAATAAACAGTTTCTTTCTGCAGCACCCATAACGAATATCATATCAACTAACTCATTTTGTGTAAAATTCATTTTATAAAAATCTTGATTACTAACAATAACACTCGTAAATGGTTAACTACAGTTTTATTTATTTACGTCAAACATTACATTTTTATAAGAAGCACACTCGATTTTAGAATTTTACTTGAAATTGAAGTAAATATTTCTTAAATTCTTGTTAACATGCAATGCCTCCAGTACAAAAATTGTAATTAGTCTTCTATCATAATATATTAGTTTCTGTTGCGTTTTTTAATGTATAATACAATTGTTTTATGAGGAGGAGTAAAGTAGACCCGGTTTACGGTACGTTTCCTTTGTTTTTTTAACTAAGAAGTTTAGATAGTTTCGGTATTTTTGATAAGTGACTCTTAATTGCATATTGTTTGGATTTCTTTTAACGGTTCTACTAAGTTGATCTCTATGCTTAATAGAAATTATAAGTTCTTTCGTGATCCATGGTTTTAGTTTTTTTTCATTTATATTTCTTTTCTTTTTTGTGGCACTTTGTTCTATGAGATTTTGCAGGGTTTGAATAAATTTTTTATAAGCTAAATTGGGATTGTGTTCATTAAAAATGTTCTCCCAAACTTCATTTCTATTTAATAATTGTTTCAGTATATCTATACATATTTTTTTGGTAGTATTCCCATTTATTTTTGATGATTTTGTGTATTTCTAGATGTTATACTAAGTAATGATCAGTCAGACTACTGTCATATATATTAAAAGATATAGCCGTTTCTGCTTTTAATAGATTGTTTATTTTTACATAGCAATGATCAATACACGTTTGGCTTTGTTTTGTTACTCTAGTTGGTTTATTTAAAAAAGAATTATAGGAGAAAGAGTTAAGAATGTTGAGATATGTTTGTGTATTAATGTTTGTGTTTAATATGTCAATATTTATATCTCCGATAAAATATTCTACATTCTGTTTACAAGTTATTAATCTATTATTTAGTGTGTTATAAAAAGTTTTTTTCCTCAATACATGGAGGCCTATATATGACAGTGATGCCTATTAAGATACCTACTGTTATATTTAGGTTGTGATCTAATATAACTGAAATTTTCAATATTTATAACTTCAAGTAATGGATTTAACTCTATTTGAATGTAAGTAATGAGACCATCATTTTGACATATTTTTGAGTTATTGTAGAATTGTTGATAATTTTTGATTTGAAACATATTAACATCTATAATTTCCCAAGTCCCGATAATACAATGACATCATAAATCATATTTTTACTTTTAAAAATTTCTAATATAACAAGAAATTCATCAAAATTTTTCTCTATAGAGCGTATATTGCAATGTAGAATTTTAAAACCTTCATTTACACTACCCTGTAAGTTTTTTTCCCAATCAGTAATTAACTTTGTGTCTTCTTCTTCTCTTAGATCTTCTTCCATATATTGTCCTTATTTTCTAGTGGTAGTTTATTCTTGATCTTGCTATTTGCATCTGTCTTAGATATATGGGACAATTTTCATCATTACATGGATGTTGTACATTCGTTACCATTTGTGTAGTGTTAATGTTTTTTGTATGCAGTTTATACAGTTTGGCACTTGTGCTTCACATTAATTTATATGATGAGACGCTGCACAATAGGCACATATTTGACTTTCCTGTTTGCACTCAGTACTCTTGTGCCCAAATTTTTGACATTTATAGCATTTCTTGATGTTCAGATTTTCTACAACTCTGCATTGACCCCATTCTAGGTTAAGTTCTTTGTTAATTATTTTTCGCTCTCCTCTCCTTATATTCCTTTTTTATACCTAACATGGTTGTTCTTGGATTATTCAATTTTAAAATATCTATCTCTAAGTCTTCATTTAAATTGTTTTTTCCCTGTTGTAGTAATCTTTCTGTTGCTTCTTTGGTATCCGTTTTAATAATTATTGTGTTCTCATTTTTTATATTTCTGATATCTTTTATACTACTGACAGTGGCATTGTTGTAATAATACATTTTTATGTGAGTAATTGAACAAAAATTACATTGATTAGTCATTAAAATATTAGAAATGTACATTTAGCTTAAATTTAATATAGAAAAATCAAAATGTATAAACTCATTATAAGAATAAAATGCTTTAACTAAAAGAAACTTTTTTTATAACTTTAATAAATGTGACATAATCTAATGATTTTATCCATTTGGGCAAAAAATTATAAAATTTTAATGGCGTATAGACTGGACCATTTTGGATTTTGTTTAGTTTCAACTAGAGGAAGGTGAAAACCATTGTTATTTCGAGTATCATGATGATGGATTTATGACTGTTTTGCGTAATGTGAAGATGCCAACATGAATATGGAAGGTAACATGAGGATTATAAACGAGTGAAGGTTGGCAACAATTCGTACCGCTCTACGTTGGAACTAATAAGACGTCTACAACAAATTGTTCTACTCCAAGCAATAATAACTTATGGCATGTTAATTAAAAGATCTTTAGAAACAGTATCCGACAATCTGCACAAAACGAACTAACTTGTTCGTTTAGCGAACTTGTCTAACGAACAAATTAGAGCTTAAGAACTTGTTCAAAATGATTTGCAAAGTGCAATTTGGGATCTACATATAAAACCAGAAATGTTACACATAAAGAAGTCAGTATATCATGAGGTCTGTCAGGTTGCGTTGACGCACCCTGTATGTAGGATGTTATAATGACGTGTATGACGTGTTTTGAGTGCGAATGTATTGAGTTTGAACGAAAAAAAATTTTTTTTTTGTGTATATGCATAATGTATGTGGGTGTATGATACGCCACTGGAAATGTAGGAGAAATATAATTCAGTATGTAGATACGTGTATTTGAATGTTATAGAGACTTTAGTGTTGGAATAATTAGATTCTGATGAATGTAAATGTGAAGAGAAATTTGTCGATGGGACGATAATGCTTACCACTGTATTGCTACTGTTTTGCTACCGTTAGGAATGGAATGTTTGAGGATAAATGAGTAATTTTGGTCAGAAGATGCGAAGTATAAGTGTAGAATGTTTTAGAAAATATGTAGAGAAAGATTGGGTATGTTTAAGTGTTAATTTCCGAAGGTTTTTGTAATGTTGTGCAATTGTTTTGAGAATACGTGTATGTATATGGGATTCGAGACCTTAGACGGTACTTATTTTTGCAAATGTTGCGGAAGGAGATCGAGCGCAGGTTGGAGATAAATGTTAAAAGTTGCGTAATGGTCCAGAGTGGCTACTGAATGAATGTAATGACGAAAAATGATTTCTTCATGAAGTAATTGTAAAATTTGTAAGTGAAAACAAATATGGCGATGTATTGTAATTACACGCGTGCTTGTATAGAGGGTAGCATCTATTGGAACTATGAAATTTTTTGAATGAATACTATTGGAGAATATAACGCGGAAGGAAGACATGTTTAAAGATGGATGACTGGAGGTATAAATAGGAAAGTCAGGGATTGAGTGAGGGAGTTAAGCTTTTTCGTTTTTGGCTGTTGCTTGTGGTGAAGGTTGGCGGAAGACGCGCGCGAAGGGTGTGTGATAGAATGGGATGGTGTTGGAGTTATATTTGTGAATTTTAATGAGGCAGTAATTGTTTAAACAACTGCGTTACCCGAAAGGGGATGAATCGTAAAAGACATTCATAAACAAAACAATAATAAAATTGAGATTGAAGATAAAATTAGTCTGTGTTTTTCTTCAAGAAAATAATAAGTGCGTAAGCAGATTTGAATAAAGATGACAGTTGTAACGTTAGTAGCGTCAAGGTTAGCGCGTGTTCTTGTACCGATATTCAGTTAAAAGTATTTATGAGACCACCTTTTAAGTGAACGAAGTGTTCGTTGTATATTAAGCCAATGTTTAAGTAACGTTATATGACATTGAAAGTTTATTTGTATAAGGGACTAAATTGGTGTAAAGGTTGCTAGAAATTTTAAGAGGCAACCAAACTTGTACAGACTATTACGTGTTATTGGACTACTTGTGAGTACAGAAAGGAATAAGTGTTTGTGAAATTGTGAAGCACTGGTTATGTGGCTTCATACAATTGAAGGATTACAAATGGACTACAAATAATTGATTTGCGGAAGAAAGAAGAAAGAAATCCGAGGATTAATGGACAATTTTAAGTAAGAAATTAGATTTAGGAATTTTAAGAACTCATTTAAGCCCGATTATCTTTTTGTTTAGTTTATTTGCGTATTGTTTAAATTATTAAGTAGTTTTGAAAGGAAGAGATAATCGTTCTTGAGTCTTATTGTATGGTTTGTTTTAGTAGTAAGAATGCAAAGTGGTATTTGGTGGTTTAACTTTCAACCACGCTGATGTAATTTATGTAGATATTTGTGTTTTTGTTTTATTTTGTACAGGACAATATATGTATTTACCGTTGATTGTTATTCTGTTGTTTATTTAGCCAGGTATGAAACACAGTTGTAACATTTACTTAATTGGTGATCTAGTTTTGACAATTTTAAAAGTAAGCTTTGCATATTTTAATTTTCAGATTTATGAGCGACCGGAAAGGTTTTATTAGCCAGGTCGATTGCAAAATTTTTCATGTTAGTTTATTTAACGCAGTACAATTAAAGACAAGAGTTTTGAGAAATTATACAGGTACGGATGTCTATTACGATTCAGAGAGATTATTTTGAAGTAACATTTATTAAGCCGAAGACATTGATCTTCTTTTATTTAGGAATTTCCAAAATTAATTACCGAATATTGGATGAAGAAATATTTTATTCAGTAATAAGTAGAAATTTAACGTTGTATGTATACGAGGGATACGCAGAAAATATTCAGTTACCGTATTATAACTTTTGTTTTGGATATTTTAGTTTACGAGGTGTATTCAAAAAGTTTTTAATAACCTGGGTAGTGCTAAATTTATTTGAGTTTGAGTTGAATTGTTTGGGACGAGTGTTTGTTTTAGAACCTTCGTATAGGAGTTTACCGAGTAAGCATGATCCTACTTTCCACAATCAAGTAGGGTTAATTAACATCCAGCTTAAGACAATTATTTTCGCAAGTTTTCGATTGTGGTGGCGCCTAGAGACATATTTTCCCGGACTGAGCTGTTTGAGTGTAGGTGTAAGGTGTTTGAGCATATTAATCATTCATTTTACTTATTATTTCGACCACGCCCATCTCCCTGTTAGTTGGCTTGGCAACCCGCTTACATTAGTAAGCATACACGACGTCTAGTGCGGTTTGGACGTGTAACAGGTCTCAAATAAATAATTAACTGTTCACTTTCTGCTTTGTTACGTTTTGATTGATTTGCAGTACACCAATCATTTGTTAATACAGAGAATGCTCTGCTTCCAAAATTAACTGATTAATATCACTACCATGAAACAATAAAGTTATGTCTTCTGCATAGAACTTAAAATTTATAACATACCAGTCACGTCATTCCCTTGCAGAGTAGGCAAAACAATCCCTTCCTCTTTTTTATTTTTAGTTGCAATATTTCTGCATGCTTTCCTATTGTTACATACTTCCCTAGTTTCCGCAAGATTTATTTGTAAAACTGATCTTACTTTCTCTTTAGCATACATTCTACTGCATTCAACCAAGTTTTATGCGGCATACCTTACCCTGCCTTACGTCTATCTTCACTCAAATATATCTACTTTGTTAACCTTGCGTTGTTCATTCTTCTTCATTATACACTCATTGTTTATCTTAACCCATCTCCTGTTACCGCATGCGTTTCTCAGGAATCTCATGCCTACGGCATTTATTTTGCTTTCGTGCTTTTTTTGACATACATGCCTCACTTCCATACAGTACTGATGGGACAAACACGCCATTATGGATTACTCGTTTCGTAGCTATACGCTCATGCTTTCGTTTTTCATTATCGTCCATATATTTCCAATCATTTCCTTTCAACCATTGACCCGTTGTCCAATCTCGCCAGATATTCTAACTTGTTCCATAATTTCATGATACAGGGTAAATACTCTACTCTCCTTCTCACCTTCCCGATTAAAAACTACGATCTTTGTTTTGTTAACGTTTACCTTTAGGTCCATGTTCTCACAGACTATATCAAACTTCCTTATAAGACTGTGTCATCTGCACATACTAGAACTCGTACGTTTACGTCACCAACGATTACACCATTTGTATGGGTACATGCTGGCCTAACACAATTATCCATGTATAGATTGAACAACCACGGTAACATCACACACTCTTACCGCATTCTACTAATGTATTCACTCACATGCCCGGCTTCCATTATATACTGCACTTATTCCGTTTATTAAACATTACTTACGCCGTATTCATTTAATATTTCCGTGAATAGAGAGAAGCTCTCCCTGCTCACTCAATTGTACGCTTTCTCCAGATCTACAAACGTAGAGTACAGCTTCTTTTTTACACTGAAACACTTCGATCACCTGCTGGAGAGTACCATGTGATCAACACATCCTTTCCAGGGCATGAAGCCACCCTACACATCCGAAATGTTAGTTTGGGTAGTTTCACGTACTCTATCAATCAGTACTCTTCCAAATACTATTACCAGGGGCACTGAGCAGACTTATTCCTGTATACTTTTTGCAACCACTCTTGTTTTTTTTGCCCCTATACAGTGGTACAATGATCCTGCTCTTCCAATCATTCGGCACTTTTCCACACATAAGACATGCGTTGAATAATTCAGATAACCTTCTCAGAAGCTTTGCACCTCCATACTTTAGCACTTCACCAGTGATTTCATTCACGCTTGCTCCTTTACCGTTTTTCAACTTTCCTACCGTTTTCTTTATCTCATTTTACCCAATATCCTCCTCAGTTTCAATAATTATTCCTTCTACATTCTCCTTATTAAACTTTTCAGTCTTATTTTTCATTACCATAAGGTTTTCCGAAATATTCTTTCCAGCATTTCTTCACTTCACAATCATCTCATACTATTTCGTTGCTCATATTCATCACTCCTGCAGCGTTCTGTTTTGGGCAACATTTTGTATTTTTGACCCATTTCCAGAAGTTTTTTGTTTCCTTCCAAATCATTCTGTATTTTCTCACTGCCTCCTTCGATTTTTTGTTTCTTAATCTGCACACCTCATACAACCTCCAGCAGCCAGTGTCATTTTTTGCAACAATCATTGCTATGTACACGTCTTTTTTCTTACATACTGCCTTTTTTACCGCTTTATTTCACCAAACACATTTCTTCTGTTTACATTATAATATCTCTTTCACATATCTGCACGGCGCAATTGACAACACAGTCTTTCAAGCTTATCCACACACTTTCAATGTCATTTTCTTTTATTTGTTCGTTCCTCATTGCTTCATTCACAGTCAACTCTCTACTCACATCATCTGCATACTTCATTCTCGTACCATTATCTACCCTAATTCTGGACGTTTGCTTTCCTTCTCCAGACCCAATTTTGCCCTAAACTCTCGATACAACCAGAAAGTGGTGGGATCCCCACTCAGTTTTGTATATCTCACCAGGTTTTTAACCCATCATCATACACTATCAAGCCAATCATGCTTTAAATTTACCCATTTGTCATGTATACATATGCACATTTTTATGCAGTATTAGATACTAGCTGAATACCCGTGCTTCGCTACGGCATACAGCAACGTTGAATACATCAGTGGTTGAAACTGTTGTTGCGAAGTGAGTAAATTGCGTAAATGAATTTGTCACCAAACTTGGACAATGACTTGCTTGTTATTATTTTACCGCCATATATACATTATAGCAGTGTAAACATAACTTGAATTCAAGCGCCCTCTCCTTATTCTTATTTGATTTCAAGTATAGATGCTAACTTAAAAAGTCGATTGCATAACCTTCTATACTTACATAATATGCATATGTAGGTTGGAAGGTAAAAATTAAAACAAATTGCAACATCCCATCCGTTCATAACGAAAACAGGCAACATTGTAAAAGCAAAAACAGTAATCTATGTCAGAATGACGTTTAAACTTCATTTCAGATAAATATGTGAACTAAAAAAAATTTCAAAACCGCCCGCTTCTATAAAATATCAATAATACATTTTAACCATTTTCATTCATATTTAATTATTTTTTAAAGTTACCTTGCATTATATTAAGAAAGTTTATAAAGAAAAGTAATGTAAAATTAAATTTTCTTTAAAAAGTATGTCTACACTTTTTCTAATAAAATGAATCGTTATTCAGCGATATTGAAAAAATTTGAACTAACACTTAAATTATACCTTAGGAATTTCTTGGCCGCTAAATTACGTGTCGTATCAAAAAATTGCATAGAACAAGTGATAAACGTCTCATAATTTTAATTGAAGAATATGTGTACCAATTTTCGAGTCAATCGACCCATAGAATAAAGTTTCACAAAAGGTAGTGACTATAGGCACGTGAAAATTGACGAATTATAACCTCAATGTGTCTAAAAAAATGGAAATAAAAAGGAAAATTCAAATCTACGGTAACCTAGGTGGATTGTAGGGAATCGTAGCTTGGATCCTAGGTTACCGTAGATTTTAATTTTCCTTTTTATTCCCATTTTTTCAGACACATTGAGGTTATAATTCGTGCCTATAGTCACTGCCTTCACAAAAAAATTCAACCCCCCATTTCACCCTCTTAGGAGTGGAATTTCGAAAAACCCTTTCTTAGTGGGTACCTGTACCTCACAAAGAACACACCCTGCAAATTTCATGTCTCTAGGACCAACGGTTTAGGATTTATTTTCCTAAGAAGTCTGTAGAATATTATCACTACTTTCCTAAGGGCTTACGTAAATGTCATTTTCCCAATTTAACAGATCCTCTTCATTATTATAACTTTGAATCACATCTTTATGTTCAATTTTCATTAAATCCCTTCTATTTCTTTCTATAAAATGATTATTTTCCAACTTAATTCTAAATGATCTAGGACGACGGTTAACAAAATCAACTACAGTACCTTTGATCCATTTATGATTGAATCTTACAAGTATTACTTCGCCCACTTCTATAAGTTTCAACATTTTTGTCGTTTTATTATATTATTAAATTATCAAGTACCAGATGGCTGCCAAAGTATAAAGCTTTTGACGTTATTCTGGAATTATAAACCCATTTTGTAGCATTTAACAAAAGTGATAAATGTTATACCGCACGGGATTTAGAATCAATGTACAAAGATGTTTCGAATTTTTTATATCTGACATTCCTAAAACCAATTGTAAAGGAATTGTATATCGCAAATTTGGTTTTTCAAAACACAAATTCAGATTTTGTTAAAGTATACGAATAACAATAATAAAAAGTAAGAAAACAAGTCTACATTTCACTTATTCCACAAAAAAAGAACCATTTAATTAAATTATGACTGATGTTTTTCCGAACGCTTTGCCTTTTCCACCAATTGCTTACTTTCTTTAATTGTAAACCAAAATTGCTCGCAGGCGAGTCCAATATTGACCCTTAGGGGAAGGGCGGGCAAGATCGCATAGCATCTTTGATTTGCCTGTAAATGCCATATTTTTCAATCCAAGGCAATAATTTTTTTTCGTAGAGATGGTCACAAGAGTGTAGTTTGTTTTACATTAAAGAATGATTAACTTTCAAGAAACGTTTATTTTGAAAAAAATAAATTACAAAACCCTTACAAAATCCGTCTTGCCCGACCATGCTGGGCAAGATGGCATACAAATAAAAAAATATTTTGGACAACAAATAAAATAACTAGAAATAAAGAAAACAAGTTCAGTTTACACATATTTCGCACAAAAACGTTTTACCCTTTTGGTAATCCTGCACACTCGGCATGGGACCATAAACCACACGACTGGCACTTTAACCAACCCTCGCGACTTTTGGATCGGCTGTATAAGTCATTAAATATAAACAGGCACAATCATCTTCATCACTCTGACTTTCACCATAATTTATGTTATAACCATCATCGGAGCTATCATCTACAACCAGCTTTTTTGACTACCGCTCTTTTACTTTTCTTTGCTCCTTTAACTTTTCTCAGTTTCTTTTTCACGAAGTTCTTTTAAGAATGGGCTCTCTGTCAATACGTCTTGATAAGTGTTCTTGGTTTTACGTTTTGGGTTTTTCCTACAATCACTATGAGGTTTTGGTGACAAGTTATCTACTAATGTCTGGATATTCACAGAATTCAACATGGCTGATTGGGTATCATTTGACCCAGCTACAAGATTTCTAGTTAGATTGGAGGTTGAAGGGCCTGGAACACTAGCTTCTAGCTGATTTTCATCACATGGTATGTTCAGTAGGTTTCGACCATTATCAGTTTGAGGATTTTCAATGTCTGTAGTTAAACTGGGTAAGAACATATGTTCTGGGAATATATTTCTATTGAAAGGAGCAATTCCAGTAGCACGAAAGCCACTAAAGGCGATTGTGAGTGTAGCTGTCCTTTCATATGCTGTATTAAAAAGCTGAGCGATTTGATAAATCGTAACAGGACGACCCGGGTTCATTTTCATCCATTCTGTCATAGCCTGATTGTAGTACTTCTGCAGTGGCCCAAAAAAGGCCACGTCTAATGGTTGAAGCCGGTGTGTACAATGGGCTGGTAAGCAGAAGAGTACAACCGAATTTTCCTTCGCTAACTGCAATGCTTCTATGTTTTTGTGGCTCACATGTCCATCAAGAAGTAGTAGAGCCTTTTTCTCTGGCGTTGGCCTAACAAAGTAGATAAAATGCTGCATCCATTTAAAAAATAGATCTCCTGTCATGTAACCAGATTCATTGTAGAGTCTTAAGGTACCTGTAGGGGCTGCGTCGTACAAAAGCGCATTATATTTTTTGCGCGGAAATATAATTGCTGGGGGAACATAGGTCCCGCCAGTACTTACGCAAGCTACCACAGTAGTATGAGTACCTCTTTCTGCGCTAGTTACCGCACCTACTTGTTTCTTGCCTTTCCGGGCAAATACTTTGCTCGGTACTTGGACAGTAGTAATCGCTGACTCATCCATGTTGAATATCATCGTATTATCTATTGAATGTTCTTCCACTACATTCTCCAAGCTAGTGAAATATTTTTCTATTTGAGCTTTATTAAACGCTTCTGCACGCGCAACCGAGGTAGCCTCGGGAAGTCTCAATGAAATTTCAGGATTTCTGTATCTGAATCCCCGCAGCCAGGATTTCCCAGCCATTTTCTTTTGACGATTAAATGGATGACGCAATTTCATCTTCTCTGCAACTTTATAAGCAGGACGCAAACATCATTGGTTGTTAACCCAAAAAGCGAGACTCCAGTTCCAGTATATTAGCCACTATGGCTTTTCAGCCTCTTCGCTTAGTGCATTTTCGTGACAACCAAGATGTTTTGTGGTGTTAATTGCTATTTTGTTTTTATTTCCAACTCGGCGCCGTAATGTTGTTGCAGGAACATTAAAAGTTTTACTAGCGAGTGCCCAACCCATTCCTTTCTTTTTAACAGTGTCTATAGCTCGCGCCATGTTTGCTTCATCCCAGGTTCCCCTATTTGTTTTCCTTATATATGTGTAAACCATCTGCAAAAAAAGATTAGCGTCACTAAATTCTGTAACGGGTAGGATGGGATAGTGCGGGCAAGATGGCATACCGTGCCATCTTGCCCAGCAAATAAGTATGCCGACTTGCCCGTTTTGTCCGTTAAAACATTTTTCACAAATATGGATATTTAAAAAAGATAAAACGAAAGGAACAATACATCAATATAATGCCAATTACTTTACAATAACGATGGTATAAAAGAAATAAATAAATAATTAAATATATAAAGAAAAAAATGGTATTTATTAGACACTTACATTCGATCGACCTCACTTAGAACAACACAAACACGACTAACTTCCGCGTTGTTGGTGTAACTGATCTGCTGGTGCATATACGCACTGTTGCCGCTTTGTGCAATATTATTTAATAGGTATAGATATTTTTGTTGGGCTAGATTAGCCGGTAGAGCCAATATGCCATCTTGCCCGAGTATGCCATCTTGCCTGCCTTTCCCCTGCTTTCATCACACTCTCCAGGGTACTAATTTTTAATTGCGACTTTTCTTTTGACCAATATTGTCCGATCATGCTGAATATTCATTCACATTTGGCATTTGTCCCTGGAAGTGTGAAAATGAATGCAGTCAATTTTTGTAGCAACCGTGGTGTTATTTCATTGGTACTTTCCAAAATGGTTTTCCCTCTGGTGGTTAAAGACACCGAATTTTCTTCCCACTGTTTTAAATTTAATTCTAAGCATTTTATTATACAACAGTAAGAATCAAAAATATCATAGTCACTTATGGCAGACATTGGTAGTGATTTGGTTACATTAAAAAAATATACATAAGATTCTTTAAATTCCTCATACGAGAATTCCTTCTTGAGCATAAGAT
Organism: Vesta saturnalis; assembly: GCA_036346205.1. Classification (NCBI taxonomy): domain Eukaryota; kingdom Metazoa; phylum Arthropoda; class Insecta; order Coleoptera; family Lampyridae; genus Vesta; species Vesta saturnalis. Next base: position 764,990 of record JARFJB010001981.1, read on the forward strand.
ACTGCATCATTTGAAAATCTGTTCGCCCACGTTTCTAAGTATGTTATTATTGCAATATAAAATCGCACCACCATTGAATTCACGTACCATCTATCTATTAATCCTTCTGCATCAAGTTTTTTCAAAGCATTTTCAGCCATGAAAGGTATAAAAACGTTCGCCAGTCTATGCTTATATTTTGAAAGTAAGTTATACAATTCTGTTGATACTTCCACTGCACTTCCTTCAATATTTTTCACAGTTTCATGAAATAAATGAAACTAAGGGTTGCAGAAAAACCAACAAAAATCCAGAAGATTCCAATTCAAAAAAATTAACTATTACAACTGGTGCACTTAGAAAATATGATTTTAGAGGTTCAAATGTTGTAGGTATTCTGTCTACACATGGTGACAAAGACAGCCATCGTGTTTTGGAATGTGACAGTACCATTTTAAATTGGCAGTCAATAAAGTTGCAAAATTCTTTCAATATTTCTGTCCAAACAGCAAGTATATTAAAATTATAGTAAACTTTTAAACATGATATTTTCGATATCTATTGGAATTACCTTAGAGGTTGCCACAGAAAGAGCATGGTGTACTATATGAGTAGCACATCCTATTGTTAGTATATCTCTTTGCAAGGTGCTCGCAAGTTTTGCATGAACATTATTAACCGTTTTTTTGGAAGACATTGCACCAAAATTGACTGGTGCATTATCTGCTGAAAATCCGATTATTTTATTATTTAAATTGTAAAAATTTATATCCTCTGCAATTGCTTTTGTTACAGATTCAGCCGTTTCATTTGGAATCCTGTGAATTTGCAAAATGCAGGTCTTAATTTCTGATGAAGGATTTAAAATGCAATATCTCACTGCAACAGGTAAAAGTTTAGTTTTTGTGGTTTGATGCATCACATGATACCACAACAAAACTTGCTTTCTTCAAATCAGTTTTTAATTTACTTTCAGACCAATCATAAATAATATTATTAACAAGACATTTTGACTTCGTTCTTCCGCAGGTTATCTTATGATCACGTTTTTCTCAATAAATTTGAAGTGCAATCCATATCTCTAAATGTGAGATTATGTTTAATATTATGATATGACCATGTCAGTTTCGCTTCCTCAGAAGTCAAATCTTTGCGACAGAAAAATGATTCTAACTTTTGCTTGTATTGATTGAAAACTATTTCTATGTTTGTTTGAGCTTGAATGTTGCTCAATGTCAAACTTGCCTTTGTTGATAATAGACACTGTGGTGTAGCAAACAGTACAAAAAATGTATGGGGATCTGTTTTCACTGGTTTGACAAATGTATATGTTTCTTTAAAACTATCTTAAGAATTTACATTTCCCATGAGACATTGTGTGCTGCTACACATAAAATTAATACCAATTACATTACAAAACAAATAATTGTTTGTTTGTTATTTACTTACCTTACCTCAACCAACACAAATAAGTTACCTTAACTTAACCTCAAAATAAGACCAGTATGTGCATTTAGAAAAACATCAGTGTTAGAATCTGTCATTATCGACCAAGTGCGAAAAGAGTATATCAAGTTTCTTTCTGTGAAAAGTAAGAGTAAAGAAGATATTGTTTACAAAAGAGTATAAACTGTAAAAAAGAGTACATCTGGTCACCCTATGATAACTCTTAGTGTAATTTTACATTTAATTTGTACTTTTCTGGAATAAAGGATATGAGCATTGTTTATAAGCTTCTGCTGTAATTTTATTTCATTTTGTACCCTACAAATTGGAATTTGATTTGTACTCGAAATACACTAAAGATAGTATCTACAATCACAGTTGTAAGCAATTTATGGGCATTTTTAGAAATTGAAAACAAAAATTGTTACTCCACAAAGTATAATAACAATTTAATACCGTGACTAAAATTTCATGCGATTGAACACCACTTCCACAAATTTAGGCGATTTGGGCGACATCTATCGATGAATTCGGGGTCTAGTCGTTTTACATTACTGGCTGTTCATTTAGTTAGTAGTTTTTTCCACTAGTAAGGTTGGTACCACGTAAAAAAGCGAATGTAACCATAGAGCAAGACTGTGTAAAATAAACAAATGCGAATGTATTCTAACTTCAGCCAAGTCAATCTTGAACTTCTATTGGAACAACCAGGTCTTAAGTAACACTAATTCTTTGAAATGTCTTATGAGGTTGATATGAAACTTGTTAAAGTCGAACCTAAAGAAGAAGAAGGAATAAATTTACTTCTAACCCAACATCTTATGGTAAATAGTGATCAAATAAAAGGTGAAATTGATTATGGTTTAAGTAGTACAAAATTTAACACTATTTATATGGATGATGTGAATATCAAGAAAGAAGACATCTCTTCTCTAATAAAAGATGTGAGCTTGAGGGAATCAGTTCATATAAAGGAAAACAGTATTAAACACATCACAAATGTACAGTATGAACGTTATCAATTTAATAGTACAACAGTGCAAAATTTAAAACAGGACGCTTTAAAATACAGTTCTAATTTTAAATATAAATGTGACCAATGCAATTATATAGCAAAAAGGAAATCAGGTTTGAAAAAACATCTTCTGAAACACACTGACAGTTATGAATACAAATGTAGCCAATGTGATTATATTACATATTTCAAAGATAGTTTTAAAATCCATCTTAAAAAACACTCAAGTTATGAATTCAAGTGTAACCAATGTGATTATGTAACAAATCGCAAAAGCAATTTAATAATTCATATTAAAAAGCACTCTTCAAGTTATGAGTACAAATGCAATCAATGTGATTATGTGGCACATCATAAAAGTAATTTTCAATATCATCTTAAAAAGCATTCTTCAAGTCATGAATTTGAATGTGACCAATGTGATTATACAACAATTCGAAAAGGTAATTTAAAGATTCATTTTAAAAAACACTTTTAAGTTATGAATTCAAATGTGGCCAATGTGATTATGTAACAAATCGCAAAAATAATTTTAATATACATCTTAAAAACCACTCTTTAAGCTATGAATTCAAGTGTGACCAATGTGATTATGGAACAAATCGCAAAAATGATTTTAAAACTCATGTTAAAAAACATTCTTCAAGTTATGAATACAAATGCAATCAATGTGATTATGTGGCAAATCATAAGTGTAATTTTAAAGTTCATCTTAAAAAACATTCTTCAAGTTATGATTACAAATGTGGCCAATGTGACTATGTAACAAATCGCAAAAATAGTTTTAATATACATCTTAAGAACCATTCTACAAGTTATGAATTCAAGTGTGACCAATGTGATTATGCAACAAATCGCAAAAATGATTTTAAAACTCATGTTAAAAAACACTCTTCACGTTATGAATACAAATGCAACCAATGTGATTATGTGGCACATCATAAATGTAATTTTAAAGTTCATCTTAAAAAACACTTCAAGTTATGAATTCAAATGAGGCTATTGTACAACACATCACGAAGATATTTTTAAAAATTCATCTTAAAAACCATATCCGAAAGAACTTTGGCTTTGTTGTAATTGAGTTCACACATCTAGACTTTTGATCCCCAATACCCTATACTTTACTGTATAATTTGTGAATAGCGCCATTTTAATTTTTTATTATCTGTTGTCATCACTATCATTGTCTTATCCTTTTCTTGAAGTTCTCATCAAAATTTGGTTGAAGTCAGTGTGCAATTTAAGAAAACGGAATTGCAAAGCAAAATTGCGCCACATACTGCACTTTGCAATTTTTATAGACTATAATTAATTGCATTTTGAAGTTTTTATAGTATAATACCACAGCATAAAAAATTTTATGCTGTGATAATACTATAATAGGATAATAGGTACTATTTTAATAAAAAAAAATAAAATACTATGTAATTATTGAGGAAAGAATAAAGATATATTCAATGAATTGATAAACACTAAACAGTATATAAAATAATATTGATTTTAAACTTAACTTGAAGAATCTTCATCTTCAGGTAATTTTCTTTTATTGCAAGTATTTCTTCTCGTCTTTGATTGAAAAAAAGTGTCTACAGCTGCACTTGGTTTAAATTCCTTCAAAGTGGAACCATGCAGGGAAATAAATATTAGATTATTGATAGTTTCTGAACTTAATCTATTTCTAAAATCTGTCTTAATACGCTTCATTAAAGAAAATGCTCTTTCAAGTCTTGCATTTGATACGGGAATTATCAATAAAATATTTATTAAATATAAAAGATTCTCATACTGATTATTATAATTTTGCATTACACAACTCCAAAAATCAGTTTTTTTTCATATGTTTTAAATTTTTTAATACATAATACATAATATTTCATTTTTATGTAAATCTGACAATCTAGTGTACACACAATTATATAATTTGTCACAAACATCAACAATTTGTGTTTTAAAAGAAATAAGTTAAATTTGTTGTTAATCTTATTCCCTTATATTCGACATCTAAGTCCGAATCACTTTCACTATCAAACAAATTTATTGCTTGAGATAAATACAATGAACTGCAGTTTTTAATGTCACTAATGGCGGTGTATAAGTTTTCCAAAGAATTTAATAATATAAGCTAATCCACATCTTCAGATTGCAATGAAGCAGATAATGTTGACAACGGGTTTAAAAGTGCTTTAAACAACAGTAACCACGCAACAAACTTCACAGCTTTTACTTTTCTTAAAATACCTGTAATTTTTGCTTTATTCTTGTCACAGTCACATTTTGGTGCTGAACTATCGGCGGCCACAGTTTCAAGTTGAGTAATAATGACGGCAAAATGTTTGATAAAAGCTTCAACAGCTCTTCGTTTATGACAAACCAACCTAGTTCCGGAGATACGTAATGTTGGAGTATTTTGCGAATTTTCTTGTAAAATATCTGCAATTTCTTTAAACTGTCTAATGCGTTTTGGGCTTTTATCATAAAAATGATGAATTTCTTCTAGCATTTGAATCAAGTCATCAAAATAACTTCCAGTCACACAATCTTTTAAACTAAGTTCCAATCTATGACTAAAACAATGTACCGACACAAGCCATGGGCATCTTTCCTTTATAATAGCAGAAACCCCTTTTTTGTGCCCCGTCTGCTAAAAAGGCTACTAATTACAATTCAATGTCGCCAACACCAAATTCCTCTAAAGTATTAATAATTGCTTCAAATATCCCATTTGCATTAGAACTTTGCACTTCTGCTAGTTTCAGAAAGGTCAGCTTTGCAATTCCATCGTTACCGACATATTTTATGAAGACTACTTCCTTTTCAGTAGTATTTACGTCAGTACTACCATCACTGTACACAGAAATATACTTTGCCAATTTTATTTCATCTTTTAGTTCTTTTATAATTGTACTAGCAATACACTCAGTAAATTCTGCACATTTAGTCTCGGTATGGTATTGGGACCCGAGATCGACTCCATGTCTCTGTTCCAATTCAATTAAACTTGAAAATTTTTTGAAGGGTAGTTTTCTTTCGCTAAAAAGTATGCAATGTCTACTAACTTACCTACGCGATTTTTACTTTCATGAGAAACTGTAGACATCGACTTTCCAACGGGTGTTTGTTCAAAAAATTGCGTAATACACTGCGGTTTATTACTTTTTCCAACGGCGAAACGATGCGCATTTGTGTTAACGTGTTTAAAAACACTATCTTTTTTAATACATTTCCCTTTGTCACCATCAGCAAATGCTGAATTGAAGTTACGCAGAGTTTTCAAAGAATTCACATTTTTTTCTACACAGATCGCAGTATAGTAGTTCTACGGTTTTACGATCTGATTCACAAACTTCATATTTTAACCAGATTACCTCAGGATCGATAACATCGTGCCAAGATTTTACGGTATTAACTTTAACACAAGTCGACATTTTAACACTTCTTGCGACGCAACTGTACTAGTACTACTCTTAGTTACTTAAACGCGTCTATGCGTCCTTGAAAGCTAATGTGAAGTCGGTGGCCGGCGCGCTTCGTGCAAAACCAGTTATAGTTAAATTTTGCTCCTAAAAATGTACCGCAATTTTGCGATGCACATTTTTATTTCCGGGGCAATTATATAAAGTTCGCATCGCAAATTGCGATGCGATACCGCTTAAATTGCACGCTGGTTGAAGCACACAACATTAAGAACACCGCTATACAATGGTAAGGGCTAAATATACTTATAGTAGTAAACAATAATTTAAGTATTGGTGATGTCTATTTATTATTTTTTCATAAATTATTTGTGAACATTAAATGTCTTATCGTTTTTAAACTTATAGGTTAATGTTTAATTAATGACAATATTGTTCATAATGCAATTACAGGTATCGTCCTCAGTAAACGGTAGTATCTTAAGAATTACTTAAGATATTAGAACAAATTTATGAAATATGCATAGAAAAACCCCTTTAGAAACAAAACTCATATGCTCAAGGTTAAAAATTGTTTAATACTTCACATTGATCAGACACTTGGCACTAGTGTTTTAATTTGTAATTTGGCGGTAAATTTGGCTCTAAAATAGTGGTTATGGTAGATACAGCAAGATGTACTGTATGAAATTCTTTATATTTCCTTAATTATTCTTTATTTGTATTGTCAAGATGAATTTTAGTAATTTGTTATTATTAATGAAACACAGGAACGTAGAATAACGTTAACAACGAATATTCACATTTCGCACGGGTTGAAATAATCTTTTTATATTTAATTGTACGTAGTGGATACATAAACCATTTACCATTTGTGTAGTACTTAAATTAGGCAAGATGTGGTAGCACTTATCAGCGCTACTAGGTAGTATAACTATAAATACAAAATACACAAAGTATTATATATATATATATATATATATATATATATATATATATATATATATATATATATATATATACAGGGTGTTTCATTAAGGCTGGCCACCGGCCATATTTCAGAAACTAGTGGACATAAAAAGTGGAGAAAAAATTCATTATAAAAGTCGCCACGAGAAAATCCTGAAATTATTTTAAGTTCCGTAATTCATCGCAAGGGCGCAATTGAAAATTAAAAATAAAATTATAAATTTCTCCGAAAATTCCACATTAAGGCATACCTTTGGTAACATCGTTAGAAAGCTTAGACAATTCTGCATCATTTTGGTCTAAGGCTCATTGGCGTACCGACCTTAATAAGAGTGGGGAAGCTATTGAATGTGTAATCATTTAAATCGCTGTTATTTTTAAACGACTTATCCGATTGTAGTAAACCTAGGCTTGTTTAGAAGAAAAAGGTAAGTACTTTTAACTGTCGCATCCATTGGTACGCGATAGCTCATAATAAAATTGTTAGAGGGCGCAATTTGTAATAATACCAGTATTTTTGATTTTATTCAGAAAAATTAAATCATACGGTATAATTATGACATCATAAGCGGAAAGTAGCTTAAATTTGTAACAAAAACGTAAATAACGCAATTTGATATCTTTATTTGTTCCAGAGTTATGGCGAAAAGAAGACTTTTAACCGTTTAATTTAATAATTGATTGTTGCTATGGTTTCTTAAGGTGTATAGGTTGGATTAGTAATGAGGAATCTGCATTTATCATAGTCTGTGCCTCCCTTCACACTCTATCTAGGCTTAGGACTAGTCCAAACTAAGCAAATTGCAAAATTTGGAGCGTGTTTAGAGGCCAACGGGCCATAACAACGATATCAAAGTAATGATTGATTTTTGTTTAAGAAACTTTTCAATAGAATGGTACAAAATCATGAACAACTGTTAAAAAACTAGTGAAAATCTATAAATGTTCAAATTGACGGCCGTTTTGTAAAAAACAACTATTAATTCTTCTTCTGTACGTTTATAACATATAAAACTTCTAAGGCATAATTCTAATGTGGTGTGTTTTAAAATAATAATCTAATTTGCTGCGGAACAAAGTCGGCTCGTTTCCATGGAGGTAAATAAATTGAAAAAGTTGTCAACTTACTTAATTTTGATTGATGTTGTGTTGTAAAAATTTTTTCCTCATTAGTTTTGGGTTTCATTGTACCTTATCAGAAATTAGTGCTATCCTTCAAAATTTCGTATACCAATGCCGAGGCTTACGACATGCTTGCCGTGTATTATGAATGTTTTCAAAATGCAGCTATTGCGGAACGACAATACGCTATCAGATATCCTGATCGAAGGCACTACACTAGAAAAGTGTTTCGGCGAATGGTAACACGTTTAAGACAAACAGGAAATGTACGACGTATTCCACTTCCTGTCAGAAGACGTCGCATAAGAAATGAAGACAATAGTATTAATGTTCTTGCGTACGTAGAATCGAGCCTCACGTAAGCATCAGGAGATTTCCACAGAACTAGGTGTAAGTGTTGCTTCTGTGTTCAGAATTTTAAGGATTTTAAGCTGCATCCTTATCATCTAGTTTTACACCAGGCTTTATCAGACACTGATTTTGACAGGCGGCTCGACTCTTGCTATTGGCTGAGAGACATGTGTAGTGAAAATCTTCGATTCCTTTCCAAAGTTTATGGACCGATGAGGCTACTTTTACTAGCTGCGGCAGAGTTAATTTGCACAATATGCATTATTGGTCGCAAACAAATCCTCACTGGATGCGCGAAGTGGATCACCAAAACAGATGGAGTGTAAATTTGTGGTGTAGTGTTTTAGGTGACAGAATTATCGGACCATTTGTTTTCATGGACACCTAAATGGTGAATCTTATTTAAACTTTTACAAAATGACTTGCCCAATCTTTTAGAAGACATTCCCTTGACGTGAGAGCATCCCTGTGGTATCAACATGATGGATGTCCTTCACACTATTCCCAAAGAGTCCGTGATTTCTTAAATGTTAGATACCCAAATCGCTGGATGGGAAGGTAGTTTGTTTCTGGCCACCTAGATCCCCGGATTTAACTGTATTAGATTTCTACTTGTGGGGAAGAATATTGTTTACGAAACGAGACCAACCACCCGAGAGGACATGATTCACCGAATTGAAATTGCAATAAATTCGATTCCACGAGACGAAATCGAAACAGCTGTTTCCAGTACAAGAAGAAGAATTAATAGTTGTATTTTACAAAACGGCCGCCAATTTGAACATTTATAGCTTTTCACTTGTTTTTTAACAGTTGTTCATGATTTTTTACCATTCTATTAAAAAGTTTCTTAAACAAAAATCAATCATTACTTTGATATCGTCGTTATGGCCCGTTGGCCTCTAAACACGCTCCAAATTTTGCAATTTGCTTAGTTTGGACTAATCCTAAGCCTAGATAGAGTGTGAAGGGAGGCACAGACTATGATAAATGCAGATTACTCATTACTAATCCAACCTATACACCTTAAGAAACCATAGCAACAATCAATTATTAAATTAAACGGTTAAAAAGTCTTCTTTTCGCTATAACTCTGGAACAAATAAAGATATCAAATTGCGTTATTTACGTTTTTTGTTACAAATTTAAGCTACTTTCCGCTTATGATGTCATAATTATACCGTATGATTTAATTTCTCTGAATAAAATCATAAATACTGGTATTATTACAAATTGCGCCCTCTAACAATTTTATTATGAGCTATCGCGTACCAATGGATGCGACAGTTAAAAATACTTACCTTTTTCTTCTAAACAAGCCTAGGTTTACTACAATCGGATAAGTCGTTTAAAAATAACAGCGATTTAAATGATTACACATTCAATAGCTTCCCCCACTGTTATTAAGGTCGGTACGCCAATGAGCCTTAGACCAAAATGATGCAGAATTGTCTAAGCTTTCTAACGATGTTACCAAAGGTATGCCTTAATGTGGAATTTTCGGAGAAATTTATAATTTTATTTTTAATTTTCAATTGCGCCCCTTCGATGAATTACGGAACTTAAAAATAATTTCCAGGATTTTCTCGTGGCGACTTTTATAATGAATTTTTTCTCCACTTTTATGTCCACTAGTTTCTGAAATATGGCCGGTCAGCCTTAATGAAACACTCTGTATATATATATATATATATATATATATATATATATATTACGATAATATTAAATTGATATTTATACTTGGCTAACTAATATTTATAACTTAATCGTAACATGTATTAATATTTTATTTTTATAATTACTATTATTTATAATTATTTGTATTGCCCAAACTAACTTTTAAAAACAGTCGCATGTAAAGACTCATCAAAGGGGATAGGGTTCAATATTTAGAAGAGACTTTGTATTTATATGACAAAGTAAAGTATTATTTATTTGAATTATACTAAGATTTTGAATATTATAATTATAGTTAATTTGATTAATGCACATTGAGTTATTGCCCAATTATATTTTATTATATCTAACTTGTTCAAAGAAATTGAATTATAATTTTTAATTTTCTTCAATATATGTGTCACACCCTGTACATAACAAAAATTCTTCAAAATGTATACTTGGGCATGCGCTGTGAATACGCAAACATGTGACTTTTGATTACAAGCAAAAAGAAATTCGCCATACATGTAAGTATAAATACGTTTGAATTTATTCAATATTATATTAACCATTTAAATTTTAGACCAAATAATGTTCCCTTTGGACATGCATACGCGTTGTCGCACATCATGTTTGTTACAAAGCATGGAAATTATAAACACAACAATGAAAATATCAATGTCAACAATAAAGTACAAAATCATAACACTCACATAAAATGTCCTCCTTATATGGCCACTGATGATGAAGTTGATCGTAGAAAACAGCTCCTTCGAACTCCAACTCTGCTTCTCGAACATCCAAATTTGCTTCAATATTAACTGCTTATACGTTTACGTAAGTTTCACAAATGTTATTTTATTTATGATGAATCTTTATTTTTAGGATCATCACACTTATTATATTTATTTTAAAATAAATTTTGAAAAGCATGGATAGTTAGAAGGTTATTTTAAATTAAACACGCTTCCAGTAAATAAAATGTATAATGATGATAACACGAAGAGAACACAATTAAATATCCATAACAAACGTAAACAAAACAAACTTAAAAAAAATACAATGTCGAAACTGCAGAAATATTTTCACTTAATATCGATAACAACCGAATTTGATTTTTAAAAAGGTAAACTAACCTTAATTTATTATTTCCCGACAAATGACTATCACTTATGTTTTTAACACTTCCGATACTAAAATCGCACTTTGTTTTATCTAAAGTGACGTTATTTTGTTTAAAATAATTTCACGAAAAATTTGGCAACATCTTGCTTTAGTAATCTGTTGAAACAGAGAAAAATTGAGAGAGAGCCTACTCCTTCAGCACTTCTATTTATATGCAAAGGGCTAGAAACCAAAATCTTCGATTGTTATCAATAGTTACCTACAATGTTTCCTAAATTCTGATTGGCTAAAGCATTTTTAAAGTTACGATTTAATTTCAAAACCTCATAACTTTTGCCCCCTTAAACCTATCTTAAAACTAAAAACATATTCAGAATCTACATAAATTTTCCTATAAATTAAACCAAACACGAACTAAATCAATTATTAACCAAGTTGATTTTCACATTGAATTATTGATTTTAAGCTAATTTTATGTACTTTACAGGCCTGAATTGATTTCCACATGAATATGGGATGCTACTACACATAAATATTCATCGTATACATGCCTACGGCCAATTTGAAAGGAAAATTATTTTAATTTTTCAAACACCCTTAGAAACTAAATTTGACAAAATGGTCACAAATATAGTGAATTGTGACTTGAAATTGAGGCTACTTTATTATTTTTACCTCTTATAATTTATTTTAAACAAATCGTCTCAATCTAAAGTAACTTTTACATAAATTGTATGTGAGGAAATAACATAACCTCAAATTGATATTACAATTTTCAATGTATAATTTTACACTTTTAAACACTTTAAATGTATGTGAAAGTGTTTATTCTTAATGTTTATGTCTCAACTTAATTTATTTTAACACTTTTATAAGTTTATAAGTTCTTCTAAGACTAGTGCCGAATTGTTGCAAATCACTAACTTAAGGTCTGTAAATACTGATTAAACACAATAATTCCAGAACTGCTGGCTTGTTTATGTTTTATAGTTAATCACCAACGTAATTGTTCAGTTTTTAAGTAATTTTAGCACTTATATACGTTTATCGCACTAACACGAATGTTTTCATGATTCTTGGCTGCGTACATTTAAATTGTGACATTGATACCAGCCTAAATCTAGTTTTAACATTATTTTGTAAACTACAGTTGTACTCATGTCATTAGGGAACATTATGTTTAAATAAACTTACTAACTAAATATGAACTTGAATTAAATCATAACGATAACTAACATACCCTATACTTAAATGTAATATGCTGTCGAATATACTTATTTTAACATTTTATTATGAAATATTTAAATTTACATACATCTCAATGTTAATCAATCATTCTTATCTAAAATTATATATAACGAGATGTACCATTTGTACAAACTAAAGAAATTATTCACTATGTGACTTACATAGCTACACGAATGTAATTTAAATCATCTCAACATATATATATATATATATATATATATATATATATATATAAAGTGTGTCCCCGGATCGATTGGACGACTCGTATACAAGGCAAAAAATGTTTGACTTAAAATTTTCTTGGGGTCCAGCCCTGCTTGGTTTGAAACTAATTTGTGACATAATTTTAGTTTCGAAAAATAATTTTTTACACTAGTGACAAAATGTTACTAAAAAAGTTGGTCAGAATGAAAAATTACATATATATGTAAAGTTTTAAGTCTACACCAACTTTGATTTATTTAGGTTTTTTTTTGTTATTAACGAAATTTGATCAGAATTGAGAATTATGTTATTGTACAACATTTCCCATCGCAGATTCCATGAAACAGACCCCTGTAGAAAATAAAACAAACTTTTTTTATTGTTGGATAATCATCCTTCAACAATAAAAAAATCCAATCAAACAAAATTACGTATCTACTGTGAGTTATGATACCTAGTTTATTCTTGGTACATTCTTTATAAGAATTTTGTATCTGTTCCGAAGCAATTGTTGCGGTGGCGTTTTGATCATATTTTTTAACTCTTCAATATCATTTGGAATTCTTTCAGCATAAACTAATTGTTTTAATCTCACAAAAATCCATAATAGTAGATCAGGTGACCTTGTCACAAAATCTACTATTTCTCCCAATCCATATTTCGGCAAACTGTTCATTTCGATCGAAACAAGACGAGTAGAATCAGGGCAGCCTCATGCTGACAGTAACTCGTCTGTATTTGTAAAGGAAGTTCATCAATAACTTTTCAAGAATCTACGTATTCTGATTAAGGTTTCCTTTAATAAAAAAATTACTCAATAAGACCAAGTCTACATGAAACTGCACACTATACATTTATTTTTTTAAAGTATTGCCTTTCGGAATTAGTTTGGAATTGTGGATTTTCTTCGCTCCAAAATTATACAATTTTGAGACGAAGGGATGCCTTTTGTTTTGAGAGTAGATTTGTCCGAAAATATCTGCTCATGAAAACGTCGGTTGTTTAAGATTTCTTCTCCCAAAGACAAGAAAAAATCTAATTTTTACCTTCATCACAATTGTGCTTTAAATACATGGATGTTACAGCTTTTATAAATTCTTTGCAAATGTGCTGTGTTTATACCAGATTTGTCACTTCGCTTTCTCAATGACAATTTTGGATCGTTTTCTACCCAATTTAATGCTATAAATGCTGCAGCATCGTTTTCATGCAGAGCTTTCTTTTGTTTTTTTTAAATTATTATGATATATGTACTATTGCATCAGGATATTTTTCATCAAAAAGGTTAATTACAGAAGAAATCGATCTCTCGTCAATACCGTAACATTGAATTAAATACATTTTTTGTTCGCTAATCTTTTATTTTAAATAAAAAAAAATCAAAGTTGGCCTAGAGACTTTAAATTTTGCGTACATATGTAATGTTTCATTCTGAACAACTTTATTTAGTAACATTTTGTCATAACTCTTAAAAAAAAGGACTTTTGCTAATGTGAAAAATCATTTTTTTCAAAATTTCCAAGACACACTTGATTTTTCTAAACTAAAATTAGTTTCAAACCAAGCAGGGCTGGACCCCAGAAGCTTAAATTTCAAATAAAAAATTGTTTGCCTTTTACAAGAGTTGTCCAATCAATTCGAGGACACACTGTGTGTGTGTATATATATATATATATATATATATATATATATATATATATATATATATATATATATATATATATATATAAATTTATAACCCCCCTTATTAATTTATTTATTATATTTTTAATTTATTTTTGTATAATTATTATTTTAATTTTATTGTTATAATAATTTTAACATCGGCTAAAACTCTTAATTTTGAAAATTTATTCATCGGTAGAACTATGAGACTCATCAAAAGAGGATAGGGATCAAAATTTAGAAGGAACTCTACTTTTAACATTATAAAATAAATGATTATTACTTTGAATTATATTGCTTGTTTGAATACAATAATCATAGTTAATATGATTAAAGCACATTGAGATAATGTCCTATTCTTTCTATCGTATCTAAATTGATTAAGTAAATTGAATTATAATTTTTAATTCGCATTAATACCTGTGTTACACCCTGTACATAACAAAATTCTTTTAAAAGTATACGTGGGCATGCGCTGTGAATACGCAAACATATGATTCGACTACAACAAAAAGTGAAATTCGACATACAAGTACGTATAACTACGTTTGAATAAACAACAATATTAATATAAAACATTTAAATTTTTAGAACAAATAACATTCCCTTGGGACATGCATACCTGTTGTTGCACATCAAGATTATTACAAAGGATAGAAATTATGAACATAACCATAAAGTATCAATGTCACCAATAAGTACTCACATACAATGTCCTCCTTTTGTGGGTTACTGCTGCTGAAGTTGATTGAAGACAACAGCTCCTGCGAACTGCAACTCTGCTCCTCGAACATCCAAATTTTCTTCTAAATGAACAGCTTATACATTTAGGTAACTTTCACTATTGTTATTAGAATATTGACGAATCTTTATTTTTAGGCTCATCACTTCTTTTAAAATTAACTTCAAAATAAATTTTGAAAAGCATGGATCGTTGAAGGTTGTAAATTAAACACACTTTTGATAAACAAGGTGTATAATGATAAAATCACGAAGACAACAATTAAATATCCATACCAACATTCACAATATAAATTTAAAAACGAACAAAGTTGAAACTGCGGAAATATTTTTATAACTAATCGAAAACTTCCGATTTGAAATTTTTAAAAGGTAAACTAACCTTAATTTAATTATTTTTTTCGACAAAAGACTATCACTTGTTTTGTTAACACTTCCGATACTAAATCGCACTTTGTTAAATTCCCGAAGTGACGTTAATTTGTTTTAAAAATTATTTTCAAAAAATTTGGCAACAGCTTACTTTGGCAAGTTGTTGCAAAAGATGAAAATCAAGAGAGTTTGTGAAGCTAAAGCACTTGTATTTATATAATTTTGCTCGACAACCAAATCATCGAATGTTTTTCATAGTTACGAAGAATATTCCCTGAATTCTGATTGGCTACTGTAATTTTTACATTACGATTTTTCTTTAAAGACCTATAACTTTCGCCCACTTTAACATTTCTTAAATCTAAAAACAATTCCATAATCTACATAATTTTATCTATAATTTGAAACCAAACACGGACTAACTCCTACACTTAATAACTACGTTAATTTTTACACTTATTTATTTAATTTACACTAATTCTATGAATTTTACAGGCCTGGAAACTACCTCTACATGAATAGGGGATGCTACTACACCCAAATATCCATCTTAAACATGCCTACGGCCAATTTGAGAGGAAAATTATTTAAATTCTACCAATACTCTTAAAAATTAAAATTAACAAAAATGGACATAAATATAAGGAATTATAACATAAATTTGAGGCTACCTTACTAGTTTTGCCTCTACTAATTTATTTTATACAAATTGTCTCAATTCAAAATACTTTTTACAAAAATTTTTATGCGAGGAGAAAACATAACCTCATATTGTTTTTTATAATTTTAATGTTAAATTTCACACTTTTAAACACAATAACTGTTAATGTAAGTGTTTAAACTTAATGTTCAAGTCACAAATTAATTTATTTTACCACTTTCGTAGGTTCAATAGGTCTTCTATGACTAGTGTCGGAATGTTGTCAATCACTAGTTTAAGGTCATAAACCGTTGATTACACACAATAATCCCAGAGCTGCTGCTTGAATCATGTTTTATAGTTACTCACTAATGTGCTTGTTGTTTTTCATAATTTTTGCACTAATATGAGTTAAACGCACTAATACGAATATTTTCACTAATCTTGGCTGCGTACATGTGAATTGCGACATTGATACAAGCCTAAATCTAGTTTTAACATTATTTCTGTCAACTACAACCTGTATCATATGTCGTCAGGGAATATTGTTTTAAAATAAACTTACTAAACTAAATGAAAACTTGAATTAACTCATAACGAATTAACGATAACAAACATACCCTATACTTCTATGTACTGTCGATTACTTATTTTAACATTATTAAAATTATATTAAGAAATATTTAACTTTTTCAAACATCTCAATGTTTATTAATCATTCTTATCTAGAATTATTTAATGAAATGTACCATTTCGTACTAACTAAAGTAAAACTTCACTATGCAAATTATATAGCTACTTGCACGTAATTTGAATCATCTCAACATATATATATATATATATATATATATATATATATATATATATATATATATATATAAGTGATTTAAATTTGGCAAAGTTGAAATTTTGAACAACAACAACATGCTGCGAGAAACCAAAAATTTTATTTCGTTTTCGAGATTTTTTAAAAGAACCAAAATGTCTCATTTTCGTTTTATTTTTCCTGACGTTATTTACAAAGATATTCAAAATTAAACAATACATTCTTAAGACA
The DNA here is from genome assembly GCA_036346205.1 of Vesta saturnalis. Classification (NCBI taxonomy): domain Eukaryota; kingdom Metazoa; phylum Arthropoda; class Insecta; order Coleoptera; family Lampyridae; genus Vesta; species Vesta saturnalis. The sequence goes on from JARFJB010001981.1 coordinate 781,999, forward strand.
ACTTTTCTTGCCTAAAATGGCGGCATCAAAATTTTAATACGACGTTTCGTCTTCGACCATCATCAACTTTTTATTTCTTATGCCATCTTGAATTCTTAGACCACTAAATAGAGCTTTTTTTTTGTGATTTCAAAAATGTATAATTTGCCTAACTTACGTTCAACCGTTTAGCTAATATTATCAAAAAAGTAAAATTATTGTTGATTTTAAAAAACGATCTAGATACCATTGCACTGTAGATGCGTGTACATATTGTTTTTTATTATCAAGATACCTACATTTACAAAAAAAAAAATTACTATTAACACATAATGTACTTTTGACTTATAAAAAAAACTATGAGAAACAAGTAAACGAAAAGAACAAGTAAAGCAAGAAAAATAACAATAAATTAAACTATTTTTAAACGTTTAGGTTTACAATAGGTGTTCAAAAAGAAAACCATTTTGTTGTACACACATATCAGCTCTTTTGATTACACTACGTATTCCTCATTGAATACTTCTTCGGGGAATATTTTGGCAGGCAGTCATAACACTATTTCGAAGTTCTTGGATGTTTTCGTAGCGCTGCTTATAAATAATATTTTTTAAGGTTCATAAAAAAATCTAGAGTAAGGTCAGGACTACGCTGGCCATTCGATAACACCTCTGTTACCTATCCATGCGTTTGGAAAATTTCGTTTAGATAATTACGAACTAAAACAGCGTTATTGGTGGGGCACCATCTTGCTGCCACCAAAGTTCTCTTAATTCGTTAAGTGGCATTTCTTCCAAATACCCCAGCATTGGTTCTCTTAAGAACTCTAGATATCTAACTGAATTTAACGTATCCTCATAAATAAAAGGGCCTAGTAACCTATTCTTAGTTAAACCGATCCAGACGTTAAACACAAAGCGAATTTGATCTCGGACTTGCCTGTTCTCTCTAGGATTTTCAGTTGCCCAGATGTGTTCATTATTGCGATTAAAAGCGCCTAAATTGTAGAAGCGACATTCATCAGTCCAAATTATTTTTCAACAAAATTCGCATCGTGGTTTGCTTGGTCAAGTAACCAATTGCAAAATCTAAGCCGCCTCTGGTTATCACCGATGTAAAACTTGACTTGTATGTATTTTATAAGGTTTGAAATTCGCCTCATTCAATGTTCTCACGCTGTTGTTTGGGATATTTAAATTTACAGATATCTCTCTTGTAGAAATAGACGGTTTAGGTTTACCTAAATTAAATCAAAACATAGATCTGTGACAAAAAAACATAAGAAAGACTTACTGTACCAGAATTTCCTCTTTAACTGCTAAAAGCCTCCCGTATTTCTCTTGATGCATTAAATTGTCCGTATTCTGACAAATTTCGGTGAAGTCTTAAGAAATAACTTTCGTTTGGTTGATTTCTTTCAGGGTACATTTCAAAATAGGTGTTTAATGTATCTCTCGAGTTTCTGCCTTTGGCATAATAGACTTCAACATGTCACGCTTTTCATCGTTTGAAAATGGCATTTTAAATACTAATACAATTACAACATTCACAAAAACACAAATACAATTACAGTACAGTACATATTAAATACAATAAAGAATAATCAAATTCAAAGGTATCTTGATAATAAAAACAATATGTACACGCATCTACAGTGCAATGGTATCTAGATCGTTTTTAAAATCAACTAATTTTACTTTTGATAATATTAGCTAAGCGGTTCAATAAGGTCAAATTATAATTTTTGAAATCAAAAAAAAGCTCTATTTAGTAAATTCAAGATGGCGGCCAAAGAAATAAAAAGTTGATGATGGTCAGAAGACGAAACGTCGTATTAAAATTTTGATGCCGCCATTTTGTAGCAAGAAAAGTTGTCTTAAGAATGTATTGTTTAATTTTGAATATCTTTGTAAATAAGGTCAAGGAAAAATAAAACGAAAATGAGATTTTGGTTTTTAAAGAATCTGAAAACGAAATAAAATTTTTTGGTTTCTCGGCAGCATGTTGTTGTTAAAATTTCAACTTTGCCAAATTTAAACCATCTATCTCTTACCGTTTTCGAAATCATGGTTAGCTTCAATTTGAATCACCTATATATATATATATATATATATATATATATATATATATATATATATATATATATATATATATATATATATATATATATATATACAGGGTAATTAAGCGGAGTGCTCTAACTCCTTACTATTACAAATACGAAAAATGTCTTATATAAAGTTGTCCACAGTCATAAACTACAGGTTTTAAAATTATTTTAGCAATGGTGGACTTCCGGTTATCGAAACTCATGCCAACTTTGTTATTTTAAATAGACAACCTATATATTATTACATTTTGAATTCCTCGTTGAATTTAAAGGTCACTTTAATAACCATACTATGGGTCTACGTCGCATTGCTTTGAGTTATTTGACATTTGTAGAAAAATGACGTTTGCAGTGTCTCGAAAATTTCAATATCTCGAAGACGGATACAGGTAGAGATGTGGCTTTCGTTTTTACTTCAAAAGGGTACCGCATCATTCTCATTCATTGCCAAAATCTTGCTTTTAGAATTCAATAATTTCTATCGCTGAAAATAATTTTTTCAAACATGGATAACTGATTTTTTAATGGAAACCCATATTTTCTTACATCAGCGGATAGGAAATTAAATTTCCTTTCCATTGTGTAACATTATCGATATTTTGGACTGATAGTTTTCGAGACATTCACATTTTTATCTAATCTCAGTGTTTATTCCGCATTGCCGCGGTGCTTTGGAAAACGTTTGTCAATTGTTTTAAACAACTGATAAGAAACGTCAGTTTCTCGAGCTTCTGTTGTGCTTTGCTGTCTTGTGTATCAGTTTAAGTGTTTCTACAAGATATTTCCATTAAAATGTTGTTGTTCGACGCAGAGTTGATCGACATGACTTTCATTCTTGGAGAATGCCAAAGAAATGCGTTACTGGCGTCAAGGATTTATGCGGTACGGTATCCTGAACGAAGATTTCTATACAACAAGATTACCCGCCAATTTATATATATATATATATATATATATATATATATATATATATATTGCGATTGTTATAAATAGGTATAATAGAGGGGGTAGAGTTGTATCGAGTTCAAATATTATATCGTATGCAAGTTCAAATAAAGTTGAAGAAGCTGTACATTTGGTTATGAGAAAATACAATATACGAATATAAAAATATGGTTTCTATACAACAAGACAGGCTTCATGGGGTTTGCAAATGATGTTGTATTTATAAAAGCATTGAGCTATAGCAGTAGCATGTTAAAAAGGTCAACACGATGCATATTAGTGTGTAAGTTCAATTTCGTTAAAGATAAATAAGAAATTTCACATCTAAATCAATATAATTAAGCCATTAAACACATAACCTCAATTAGTATTTTATATATATATATATATATATATATATATATATATATATTGCGATTGTTATAAATAGGTATAATAGAGGGGGTAGAGTTGTATCGAGTTCAAATTATACGAATATAAAAATATGGTTTCTATACAAAAAGACAGGCTTCATGGGGTTTGCAAATGGTATATTCATAAAAGCATTGAGCTATAAGTTCAATTTCGTTAAAGATAAATAAGAAATTTCACATCTAAATCAATATAATTAAGCCATTAAACACATAACAGATTACATGGAGTACAATAATTCTAATGTGTAGAACATGTATAGTAATTGGTATAATGCATAAAAACTCTGCGAACTATAAAAAGGGTAATGGTACGAAGGCGTTATGTTAATAGATCCTAGACTAAGTGTTTAAAAAGTGCTTAAGAAGTTAAAGTGCCTTAGAAACATATCTAAGAACTTGAACATTACATGTGTAATGTGATATTAACCATATAAATACAATTTGTGTACAGAAACTTACAAAATATGATAACAATATGAAAGTGTGAAAAGACAAAATTAGAAACTATAAAGTACAGATAAACAGTGATTGTGTTAGAGACATAGATAGGAACATATTATATAAACATTACAAGTGGTATAAACTTTTAAAACGCAAGTTTAAATTAAATTATGTAAAGTTAGGTTAAGTACAATAATTAAGAAGTTTACAAATTTATAGATTAGTTAGGGCAAGATAAGTTCAGAATAAATTATAACAGCATATAACAATAGGTGTCCCTTATTTGTGCAAAGAAATTAACTTTAAATATGTAGTTTAAACATAAATTTAGAAAAGTTAGCTTAAGTACATAAAATTAAGGTATGAAAATAGAAACTATGTAAAATGGGTAGAGATAAATGTATTCTTATACAGTTTTTTATGTAGAAGCTGAGTATATCATCAGTTTAGTTGTAAAATAAAATATTTATTAGATATTAGTAAATTTAGGTATAAAATTTTCAAAATGTAAATTCATGAAGCGAATTATAGCATGTGAGGTGTCTATTTATGCAGAATTTTGTCCCGAGTTCAAAAATGTATTTAAAAATCAAATCCGAATTGAATTGAAAAAGTTATAGCATAATTTAAGTTTTACTTAAATTAATTTTTTTGTTTAGACCTATCGAATGCCAGGATCTTTTGTATGTAATGTGAAGAAAAAATTGAAAGTTATGGTAGTTATGAGAAAGTATAAAAGGAATTGCTCCTAATTTCTCACTCTCTTCTCTTCTATTTTTTTTGTGGCTAACAAGTCATAGTGCGAATAGTGCATTTGTAAACATGTAAGTTAAAATTTTCGTTAACACTACCGGAAGCGAACCGCGAGCAACGTAGAGTCTGAGATTTCAGAAACAATCGATATAACATATAATAACATTTTAAAAACTAAGGTTACCGGTAATAATTTTTGACACTATTGTTTTGTTTCATTTCGAAATTTTGTTCAACATCGGGTGATGTGCAATTTTTTTACTTTAATAAAATTCGTCTGTTATTTTGGATGTGATGTTTATTTTTTCTTAAAAGTAATTGAGGTTATAAAACAATTTTAACTTTAAATCGGTATCTAAAATAAAAGTGTTATCGATTATAAAAGTTTAAAAAATAATGTCACAAGATTAATTCGAAAATGTAATAAATATCTAAATAAAATAAAGGTGCAACTGTAAAAGAAAATGAGTACATTACCCAAGCGCAATGTATTTACCGCAAAGAAGATTTACCACAAGTTAGTGAAGCTGGATGAATGTATGGAAATTACGCAGCACCAATTTCTACAGGAAGGCAGCATCATCGTTAGATGGAGTGAAGTTTACATCCAATGTTAACATGGAACAAGCTTAAGGTCACCATGTAATGGAAATTTCGAAAATACATGTGATTTATTATCATAACCCAATAGATTGTATTGATTATTCTTTTGATGTCCCGTATGTATGTATTTTTTTTTGATTTTCTGTATAATTGTTGTGCGACGACGTGTATCAATATCTGGAAAGGTAATGAACAAGGGTAATCATAAATATAATAATTCTAATTTTGATTAAAGTAAAATTGTACTTACTAAGAATAGATCATTGTTTCGAATTTTGACAAGCTACACATTTAATTTAGCAAGGACGCAACGCATGCGTACTTGATGCAAAATTCATAGAAGTCTGGTACACGTTATAAAAAAAATTATTGTATAGAACTATTAAATTATACACAGGAATATTTCCTTCTGTGAAATAAAATTTTAAGATTTCACGTTAACATTTCAATTTAATAATAATGAAAAAGTTTAAGAGTTTTATTTTTATTTGCCTACGAAATTCATATTGAACCCTATCCCAAGTAGAGATTCATTAAGTTTAATAATAATTATATTTATTCAACAACAAAAATTATTTGGCCAGAGCAATATATATATATATATATATATATATATATATATATATATATATATATATATATATATATAAGGTGTCCACAAACTCTTTTCACAAAAGAAAACTGCAGATTCTAGAGCTGATTTTATGTGGCTTTAACGTAAATTACCTTAATACAAAAATACTTCCTAAGAGAGCTGGAGCTCTTGGAAGATGGCGCCCTAACATGGTTTAATTCAAATATCTGCAAAAATGGTTTCCGTTTAAATGATAGCGTTTTGTACATTTATTTAGTGGAATATGCCCAATCGTATGGCGTGAATATGATTTTTTAGTTGTACTCATAAGCGCCTCGTTTGGGCGGGGCATTGGACATTGTTATTCATAAGTTTTTTATTTTTTAAAATTTCGAAATTTTAACAAAATTCAAAATATTTCGATTTTTTTATAAAAGAATGATACTCTTGTCTAGTCACTACAACGCACCGTTTTCGAAATAAATCGATTTGAACTTTTCATGTGTTAATCATACTTTTATAAAATTAACTAACGAATTCATTTACAATTATGAAAGATGGCTATTGAAAATAAACAAAATAACGTCAAACTACTCTCATGTCATAAATTAATTTTGCTTTAGAAAGTAAGAAATAAACTCGGGTAAAAAATAATCGTTTTTAATACAAAAAATGTTGTATACATACAGAGTGTAAATACTAAGTCGTAACACATCTATACAACAATAAAAATAAAATGCAGGGTGTTTAATGGTTATCTGGACCCAGGAGTATGTAAACACTCGGCAATTGCCTGTTACAATTATAACCAAGGCTATATTACCAAATATAAATATGAACAACAATGCTACTTCACCCAAATGCAAGAGTGAGGGGGCACTGTACTGTCTTTTATTTTAGCAGAATTCAGCTTAACGAGCCCGCGTGCGAATGAGATACCTTTGCAAGACAATGTTTGATTTTTAATACGTTGCATAGGCTTGTAAAATTATTTGCGGCGCAGCGACGATTAATTGTAGAGTAATTTTTGGGAAACTTACATTAAAACCTACACAAAAAGAAAACAACGAATTAGCGTTTTAGTTTTGCTAAAAGGTACACGACAAAATATTTATAGACCAAACGGTTTACAACGGGAGTTTCTAATTAAAACAATAAAAGTAATGCAATCCGGCTCAATCAAAAGTTCAACCAACTGCCTTCCCCTCCGATTTCAAACTAACTATATCTACAAAAAATTATTACGTTGGAACAGCTTTACATTTATTATTAAACGACATCTTAATTTTAAAATTATGCATTCGTCCATAACAAGCCCTACATTTAGGTCTCAAGTTTCAACGTACAAACAATGATCCCTTTGGATTTGCGCTGTTCCGCCTTAATGAATTATTAAATCAGTTACATTTTTACATCAAGAGCGCTCGTATAGAAATTTTCAACAATTCGTCACCCCAGTTTTGGCAGAACACCTGTTTCTCTACCCTAATATATGTTTCCTTTTCCTGTTCAACCTTTACTGAAATATCAATTACATACATCCCCACATTTCTTACATAAAACATAACATAAAATATTCCGAAAACATTTGCAAATTACAACGTATTATCAAGGTATTAAAAATCCACTAATTATCATTTCCATCGCGGTAACAATGACGATTGGACAAACGTTTACTACAATAATAAAATTTTCGCGGAGCGCTACCTACAGTATAAATTAGTGTTTAGCTGTTTTGTAGTTTGCATAAATTATTTTTTTGCTCTTTTGCTCTAATTACACGTATAAAAATGAACACTTCCCAAAATGTAGAAGTTCTTTATATCCTTTGGTTTTTGGGGATGCGAAACGAAATACGCAGGAAGTTCGAAGATTATATCGAAGAAGACATCCACATCGCCAACAACCAAGTGTACATATCTTTAGAAAAGTTTGCAGACGTTAGGGGAAAATGGATGCTTTCATAAAAAAAATTGCTGGAAACTAACAGATTTCAAAGAACCCCTGTACTTGAAGAGAATATACTTGAAACGGTTGAAAACGATCCTTCAGTAAGCACTCGAGTAATAGGTAGAAGGTTGAATTGCAATCATATGACAGTTTGGAATGTTTTACATGATCTACCCGTATTTCAGACAAAAAGTGCAAGCTTTGGAACCTGGAGACGTTCAGCCAAGACTATTGTTCTGTCCTTGGCTTCTTCGTCGTTGTAATCTGCAGATAAACTTTCAAAAATTTATTTTGTTTACGTATGAAGCTTGTTTTACAAGAGACGGAATATTTAACTCGAGAAACATACACGTGTGCGCTGACGAAAATCCCCGTGCAACGTTTATACGAGTATGGGCTGGTATTATATAAAATTATGTAATCGGACTTTATCTTCTACCACACCGTATGATGGCGAAAATTACCATACTTTATTAGATACTGTCTTACCAGAGCTTTTGGAAGATTTGCCATTAAACATCAGGCAACGACTCTGAGTTCAACATGATAGCGCGCCAGCATACAGTACACAGGTAATTACGGCATTGCTGAATCAACAATACTCAAATATGTGGGTTAGGAGGAACGGTCCTATTTTATGGCAAGCACGGAGTCCAGACTTAACCCCACTAATTTTTTTTTTCTGGGGTTATGTCACGACCTTTGTATGCGGGCACCAGTAAATGCAGAGAAAGAGTTAGTGGTAACAATAGTGGCTTCAGCAGAGGATGTTAAACAAAAACAGGCAGTTCTTTTACAAGTTTCCGCAAATATTAAAACGCGTTTCAGGGCTTGTGTTTTGTGTCTGTGTTTGTGACTGTAACTGTGAGTGTGTGCGTGCGTGCGTGTGTGTGTGTGTGTGTTTGTGCTTGTGACTATATTTGTGCTTGTACCTGCGTTTGTGTTTACTTTTGTGTATGTGCTTGTTTGTAAAACCAACTTTCATAGGAACCAATTTAGAATTAAAGTGTATATATGACAATATAGGTTTTTCTTAAGGTGTAAGTTAAATCAAATCGGTATCTTAGAATTGAAAGTTGGTGTTTGCAAGCTGTAATTTAAATCAAATCAACATCTTACGCTTGTATCGTGTTTTGTGTTTACATTAAATCGGATAAGATTGGCAGAAGCTGATTTCAAATCAACATCCTACTTATACATTGTTTTTGTGTTAAATCGAATAAACTTGACAGAAGCTGATTTCAAATCAACATCCTAGACTTGCACATTGTTTATGTTTTCGTGTTAAATCAAATAAGGTTGGCAGAAGCTGATTTCAAATCAACATCCTAGACTTACATTGTTTTTGTTTTAAATCGAATAGGGTTGCCAGAAGCTGGTTTTCAAATCAACATCCTAGACTTGCATCTTGTTTTTGTTTTCGTATTAAATCGAGTAAGGTTGGCAGAAGCTGATTTCAAACCAAGATCTTATACTTCGAATTACAAGACTTAAATTATAATAAATATTATCAAATCAATAGCTTAAGGATGAATTTTAAATCTTGCCTCTGTAATTAAGATGTTTTTGATAGAAGCCATATTATTTAGTGATTAATAATCGGATTTTAATTAAAAATCTGTTTATGAATTTGATTAAGATTCCGCACACTTTTTTATAAAATTCGCTCTAATTACAAGACTTAAAACATCGCATTGATATTTCAAACACCGCTCACCTTTTACGTAATTAACTAATTACGGGATTTTCCAAACACGTCAGATGTATTTAAATAGTGAAAGCATATTGTTGGTTACATAACTGGGGAAATCTAGAAAATATTACTTTATATTAATGATTGGGGAAAACCGTTAAGTACTTGACATTGTCTATATGTAAGGAAAACACAGAAAAGTGAATGTGGCTTGACTATATATATATATATATATATATATATATATATATATATATTATGGATGATATAATAAAATTATTTAAATTAAATGTGATAATATTTGTACCACGTATGCATGTCAAATATTTATAAGATATAATAACATTTAAAATTATTTAGTAAATCGTAATGTGTTTCACTACGACTTCACAACGTTGTACCATTATATGCATAGGTATACTGCACAAATATCTGCTTTTTTACTTTCCAAAAACACTTTAATTTATTTATTACATTTATAAATATAATGATTTACTTGTAGGTTTTTATCTTCAAAAATACCACAATTTTTATCAGCATCCAAAATTATTATAACTTGCACTTTCCATTTTAATTTCAATTGAATAATAATATATAGGCAATTTGTTTAAAATAATTTTAATTTTAATGAAATAATTGAAATAGTTTTGTTTACATACAATTAAACGACATGAAAATATCACCCGAAACTAGAATTACGTTAACCTTACTTTTATTACAAAAGTGAATTTCACTTGTTTCATTACATAAAATTTTTAAAGGTTATACGAACCACATGGATGATCATAAAATTTTAAGCATGTACACATCAAGTGACATGTTCACACTTTGGAAAGTGATAAGATAAGATACAAAAATTTATGCCACTTCCTTATATAGCTTCTGAACAAAACCATATCATCTTAGCAAAATTGCCAATACAAACATAAGATTGCTTAATTTCCATTGGTTAATCAGTTCACAAATTTACAAAACTTTCTTATGAGTAGACAGATCTTAAAACTATAATAATTTTTTCTGTGCAAAATTCCCTATCCATAGGTACCCCACATGACATATTTCCTTTGAAACTTCTTATTATATACAAATTATGACTAATATGCAAATTTTCATATACAGATTTACTTATAACTAAATTAATCTAATTCTTACAGGAAACTACAAACAGAAATGGATTTTATCTCAAGCCCTACGGCATGAATCGTCATAACCTGGTTTATAAACTTTTAAACTTAAATCACACCTGGAATGTTAATTTAAGTCGTAACACTTCCTAAACACACGGATAAGTAAGTTAATAACATAATCTTTGTTCAATGTCACTTTTAAAATTAATAATTTCTATGAATCTTGTAAACTTTGTTCTGAGTCACCAACTTGAAAATGTCCTTTATACTTTGATCGATACAATTTAATCTCTTTTTTGTCTTAGAATGGTAGCATATTATGGTACTAAACTAGTATATTGTGATACAAAAATGTAATACATGTGTTTTATAGATGGAATACATATTTTACTACTCCGAAGCTACTCGGAAACTATAAAAATGAAGAATAACGCTGTTTAGCCATGATAACACTTATATTTATGAAATATGGTATAACTAGCTAACAACATGTTCTACATTCACATTCGTACTTATTTTTATGTTAATTTGCACCTAAACCGTTTGCGCTTTACATATATGTTTATTTCAATTCAACGTAATTAATTTGTGTTTAATGTCTCTTTTAACCTGAACTTATATTGTTCTAATGCTGATATTTAGCTTAACTAATATCATCTCAATATATGTCTATGTCAAAAACAGCCAAATAGGCTAATTACTGTTAAAGATAAAAAGTTTAAAATGGTATCTGAAAATTTATTGTGTTCAAAGAAGGCTGCAAAAGATGGGTCTGAATAACTACAACGCCAGATGGCTCAAGAGACTGACGTAACCAATAAAATATTCGTAAGTGGTCGTTTTTGGTTTTATCCCTCTATCTTATTTTAATTTAACTGATTTGATTAATTGATTTGATCGGTTTACGAGATTGAATCTCACACTTATTATCAGGATTTCCGCCCTAACAATTACAACAATTACCTTTAAAAATATACCGCTAGCGGCCGTCTGCATGAATAAGGCACCTCAATCGGCAGACCGCATAAATAAGCGACCCCAATCGGAAGTTCACGTCAATAAGTGACCCAATCGAAAGTTTGGATCAATTGTTGGGCCCACTCAGAGGACCGGATCAATTGCTGGCCCCACTCGAAAGTCCGGATCAAAAAGTGGACCTATTCTACTTTTGATCTTGCAAATACACAACACTAAATACTGTCGCATATGTTATGAAAAGATACGCGGTCCGGCAACGCCGCGGTAGTTTTTGTTCTAAGGATTGTCATGTCAGTAAAACATTTATGTAATTTTAGAACTAAATAAACATCTTTCCAAAGTATCGTGTTTGGATTAATCAAACTCCTATATAGCTTATAACAAATACATAACATGGTGGCAGCGGTAAAAAGAGTGTCAGTGTAAAAATAACTCTCTGAAATTAGAGATAAAAGTGTACGTTTAAAAAATTGTAAAAAAAGCCATAAACTTATTCCTTTGAAATGGCTGAATATCCTGAACAATGTAGAGCCCTTGAACAATTCGAATTTAACATAATAGTAATCGATTTTAAATCATCGGGCCAAGAGGATTTTATTGTTCTAGTAGACTACTATAGTAAATTCACTATTGTCAACAAGTTACCTAATAAAGCAGGATCAACTATTTTATTAACCCTCAAAAATATTTTTTTAATCAACGGAATACCATTAGAGATATATTCTGTTAATGGCCCTTCCTTCAATTCATATGAATTCCAACAATTTGCAAAAAAATATGATATTCTTCTAAACACTTGTAAGCCCCAAATACCCCCGCTCAAATGGCACGGTTGAACGAACCATCCAGACAGTAAAAGGTCTGCTAGTTAAGGCCTATCAGGAAGGTGAGGATCCATTTCTAACAATTCTGCACTACAATATAACCCCCAAACCAGATCTTACTGCCCCATGCCAATTACTGATGGGCCGGAGGCTCAGATCAATAATGCCAGTCAAAACAAACATCCCAATACCTAACTTTCCAACGACTGGTGTAAGGGAGGCACTTGAAAAAAGCCAGTCGAGATAAAAGATATACTACAACAGAGATACGAAAAAGTTGTCAACCCTCTACTTCAAAAAGGAACCAAGCTATTGTCAAACGCCAATCAGGCCTTGGAGACTACATTGTACAGGCTGGTGATGGCTAATATCGAAGAAATCGATCATTCCTGAAGCTACTAAACACCTCTAATTCTTCTAAATCCACCCATCATTCAAGTGCCAAATGCACATTACTCAAGTGCAAACTCCACCCATTATGCACGAAGAAAACTTTAGGTGTACTAGAAGTGGACGTACAATCAAATTACCACAAAAATTAAATTTATAATTAATTGTTAAAGTCATTAAATGCGTGTCGCATATGTTATGAAAAGACACACGGTCCGGCAACGTCGCAGTAGTTTTTGTTCTAGGGATTGTCATAGTCATGTCAGTAAACCATGTATGTAATTTTAGAACGAAATAAACATCTTTTCAAAGTATCGTGTTTGAATTAATCAAACTCCTATATAGCTTATAACAGATACATAACAAACACTAACTATTAGCGCAATAGAAATTATTGATACTAGTAGCAACTGAACTATTGGTAAATAAATTTACAATATGTATAGTTTTATTGTTAATTAGATTACGGGCCTGTCCCCAGGACGGTACATTGTTAACAAAATAGCATATTCACAATGTAAATTTTATTTTCTTGCTTAATACGTGGAATATCAATTACTTAATTTAATGTAAACTGCAGTGCAGTACAAAATTTAATTCCTGCACATTAGAAATAAAAAGGATTAATACAATTAAGTATACTATTTCAGGTTCATATATCAAAATAATATAGAATGTGTAGCCATCAAGATAGTGCATAGTAGCGCCGGGGAGAGGTGTCTCATGGCGGACTCGAGAATGGGGATATACTTATTACTGTGAAATACATCTGTTTCCCTTGATCTTAGTGAGAAGTTCCCACTTAAAGAAAGACGGGTTATAATAAATACTTCTGCTATATATTTTAAATGCAGGACTTAAAAACGTATGTCGATTCTAAAGGCGCATGACGCTGTCAGATGTCTTCTTGTCTATTTAACCTCAAATTATTCTTCGTATTTCGTTTCGTATAATCGTATCGTGTTTTGTAGTTATAATAATGTATCTTTCGCTTCGTAATTTATTAGTTTCCATTGCATTTGTAAACAACAGTTTTTTTCAAAACAATTATTATTAATATCCACTAGTACGAGGTAAGTTTATATGCAAAATGTATTTCCAATTGACAGAATGCATTTCTTTATTTTGCAGCAAATAATGATGTCATTAAAAGGTAAATCTTTGAAAAGCCAAACTCAAGTATATACTGCATTATTTCGAGATGGAACACGATAACAGGGGGCCAAGTTTACCTTTCACTTCCATTATCGAGGTACGCTAATAATTTTCACTATTTAAATTTATATTTATGTAATATTATGTTGCAGGGAACTGATCTCGCATGCGGCATTTCCGAGAAAACCGTAACTCGGGCAAAGGCAAGAATGGCTCTCGCTTTAGAATATGGGAAATCGGCGCCGGATTCACCGCAAAAACATAGGCTGCGTTTGAAGTCGAAGTCAGAGGATGTCGATGAATACGCTAAAGACATTTTGAAACGAAAAATTTACACCATGCATGCAACTGGTAAATAATTCAGAAATTAGTGTTGAAATGGAGTTAATCACTGTTTAATTTTGGGCTCACATATTACTATCGAAAAACTCCAAACTGACCTTAAAGAAGATACAATATTTACCTTCAGTAAAACGAGTTTGAAACAATTGTTACACAAAATTGGTTTTGAATTCAAAGTTGACGATGGAAGAAGGCGTTTAATGGTGCAGGTGCTCGAGCCACGTTTTTGTAAAATATTTTGCTAATAAAAGTTGTGAAATTAGTTACGATCCTGTCTTTTTGGATGAGACGTGGATTTTTAGTCGAGGAAGCGTTCGAGAATCATGGCATGATAATGATTTGAAAACCACAAAAAACAAACCGCTAGGAGAAGGGAAACGGCAATTAAAATAGTCCGATTTGTTAAAAATATTTTTAACCGAACAAATTTTAGTTTTATCGTACTGAGTGCTGGCAACAAGGATGGTTTTATACCTAATTCATCATTGGTATTTTCCAGTAAAAGTAAGACAGCAGACTACCACGATAATATGAACGCTGATTTATTTCAAAAATGGTTTCAAGAACAGCTTTTACCAAATTTAGAAAAACCAAGTTTGATAATTCTTGACAATGTCAGTTATCATTCTACATTAGTAGAAAAATTACCTTCAAGTAGTTGGAAGCAAGAAGATCTTAAATTTTTAGGAAAACACAACATTCCTCATTCGAATGATATGCTGAAAGTGGAATTATTACAAATTGCCAAGGATTTACAAGTTCCAAAAATATATGCAATTGATGAAATCGCTCATCAATGGGGACATCCAATTTTACGTTTACCTCCGTATCATTCAATTCAACCCTTTGTAAACAGTATTACAACAAAAACGTTGGAAGACAGGGCTTCGGGGACGAGAATGTTTTATCGATATAAAAGGATTCATTAAACCAAGTAACTGGAGAACTGTGGTAAAAGTGTATTTTACATGCTGAAAAGGAAATAAGCCTGTGGTGGGGCGTTCAAAAAAGAGCTGAGGAAATGATAAAACCTCTAGTAGATGTCCAATATTTGAATTTAAAGCAAAAATTAGAATCTGTTCCTTTATAACATTGTAAAGAATTATTATATTTAACATCTACCTCTGTAGCTGTACTTAGGTTTACATTCGTTATATATATATATATATATATATATATATATATATATATATATATATATATATATATATATATTAAAGTAAGCATAATACAGGGCTAGAGTTGTCAAGCGTATATTCTCTATAGTGTCAAATTTAATTAGATTTGAGAATGTATACAGTTCATTTTAATAAGAAAATTAGTAGACGAGAGGGAAAATATGGTTTTGATTTAACAAAACAGGCTTTGTGGGATGTGCACGAGTTTGTTTTATTCATAAAAGCAATTGAGCTATACCAGCAGTGTGTGAGGAAGGTCAAAAATACATTTTGTGTACAAAATTTACCTATATAAATGTGTTAAACAATATGGATTTCTGAGATGACAAAGTTATGAACTATGGATTAAAAGTAAACAGTATTTGTGTTAAAGACAGTTATAAGAACAGGATAAATTAACATTTCATGTGATTTAGACGTTTTAAACGCAAGTTACAAGTAAAATTACATTAAGTTAGGTTAACCCTAGAATACTACAGTATCGTAAATTTTACGCCGCTCGGTTTTGTTCGTCCAAATTCATAAGGATGCGATTATTATTTTAAAGCCCGCCTTTCAGTACATTCCTAGTTAGTATTGTTCTTGACTTACGTGCATAAACATCGGTTGGTCTGTATTGCCTTATTAGTGTTTCGGAGGCTTCGTCGTAAATTTTACGAGTGAATAGTATTAAAGTACATTTTTTCTAAGGAGGCGGAATTAATATTTTCCAAGTAAGTTTATTATTTACATAATTCTTCTGTATAAATTGAATATTATTTCTTTGAAGAAAATGGCGTCATGTAGTAAGGCTATGAGCGGACAAGAAATACAAAATGAAATTGAAAAGATAATGAAAGGGAAGAGGATTCAAATTTGGATTTATTTGAGGATATGAAGTGATTGGGAAGAAATAGATCAACTTGAAATTGAAAATGAGTCCAGTGATAGCGATGTTCAAGAAATCATGATTATGGAAGATACTTTTGGGATACCTGAACATAGGAAACTGGAAGCAACAGTTGAATTATCTGAAAATTCGGTAACATCAAACGAAGAAAGCAGTAGTTCATCTGAAAATATGCCGCTGGCTAATCTATGCGGTGCAAGCAAAGAAAGCGTTGCGAAATACCTGAAAATCGACAAGTCTTCAAGGAAGAAACGGACACAAGTGGTCTACTAAAATTTCACAAAGATCTAAGCGAACGGCTAAGCGAAATATCATTCATTTTGTGGCAGGATCTAAAGTTGAGGTTGAGAGATATTCAAATATTTCAGAATACTTTCTTCACTTTTTTCGGATGAAATTTTACAGCCAATTATTCAGCACACTAACGAAGAAATCGCCAACAATCTAAGAATTACATAGATAATACATCATTTGTGTCAGCATTGGTAAAAAAAAATTATTAGCTTACTTGCTATTTTGGTTATGTCAGCTGTAAAGAAAGACAATCATCTGAATGCGAAGCAGATGTTTGATTCTACAATATGTGATCATTTTACAAGTCATGTATGAGTTGCGAGCGATTTATTTTCTTGATAAACTGTATCCGGTTTGACGACAAATCAACTAGAGCTGAAAGGGTGAAGAAAGATACGTTTACGCATATTCGTCAAATATGTGATGCTTTCATTACAAAATGCAGAACGTCATACACTTCCTCGTCATATTTGACAATAGATGAACAGCTTTTAGGTTTTCGAGGAGATGTCCGTTCAGGATGTATATTCCTTCTAAACCCTCAAAATACGGCATAAAATTGTGATGCTTTGTGGTTCTGCCTCAAAGTACATGATTGACAGCCCTATTTGGGAAAGTCAACAGAAACAGGCGTTACCTTTGTCAGAATATTATGTGAAAGAATTAACCAAATCTGTCCATGGTAGCAACAGAAATGTAACCATGGACAACTGGTTCACCTCTGTACCGTTAGCAGACGAACTTCTAGATCATTATAAACTCACCCTTATCGAAACAATTAGAAAGAATAAAAGAAATTCCTCCGGAAATGTTGGAAGTAAAGGGGCAGAAATTTTTTCATCGATCTTCTGCTTTGACAAGAACAAGACACTAGTGTCTTATATGCCTAAAAAAATAAGCTTGTGTTATTATTATCGACTATGCATGAAGCTGAAATTTCGGAAAGGAATAAAAACCGGCGATAATTTTGAATTACAATGAGACGAAATCTGGAGTGGACACTTTTGACCAGATGTGTTCAAATATGTCTTGTAGTAGGAAAACAAGACGTTGGCCGCTTTGTTTTTATGGAATGGTTAATGCTACTTGTATTAATGCCTATATTTTGTATTGCTATAATAATATGAAGAAAACAAAAACCCTTACGTTACCAGTTTATGATTGATCTAAGCCATCAGCTTGCCAGGCATTGGATGGAACAAAGATTGGATGTCAAAATCTGCGCCGTGGTCTTGCCAGACCATAGGAGAAATCCTTAAAATCGACGTTAGTCCTAATAGGGAATCATATACAGAGGTAAATGAGCTATGTGTTTTACTGCAGCCGAATAAGACGCATGACTACTACTTATACAATGCAAACACCCAATTTGCGAACACCGTGGAAAATGGTGCACTGAGTGTTGGCACGACTAGATGTTTCTGTTTTGTAAATCGATAAAATCTGTTATCAAACGACTGTAGAATAAAGATCCATTGTTATATTGAAAAAAATAAAACGTAAACTTCATTTTTTTGCGTTTTCTTGAAGTGTCGTAAAATTTACGACACAATAGTATTAGCGTCTAATAAAATTATAGAAGTATTCCAGGGTTAAGTACTATATTTAAGAATTTTGCAAATTTTTAGTGTTTTTAGGATAAGTTAAGTTTAAAATAAATTATAATAGCACATATTAGTAGGTTCCCCTCGTTTTCATAAAGAAATTTACAATACACAAGTAATATGAACATAAAATTTAGGAAAATTGGTTTAACTACCTAAATATAAATATGAAAATGGAATTTCTGTTAAAATTAAGTTAAATGATTCGAAATAAATGTATTCTGATATAGTTTTTCATGTAGATTCCGAATATGTAATTAGTTTAGATGTAGAATATAGATTTTGTTAGATATAGGTAAAATTAGATTTTAAACTATCAAAATGCAAAGCTTCGAAGCGAAATAGGGCTTATGGGGTGTCTTTTATGCGGAATCTTGCCATGATTCCAAATCTGTATTCAAAAAGCAAATCCGACTTGTTATAAAAAAGTTATAGCATAATTTGTATTTTAGTTAAGTTAACAATTTTGTTTAGACCAATCAGGTGCTTAGATTGTTTGTGTGTAATGTAAAAAAAAAGTTGGCAATTTGGTATCCAAGTGAAAAATATAAAAGGAATTGCTTCTGATTTCTCACTCTCTGTGTTCTCTATGTTTTCTGTTTTTTTGTGACAAATAAGTCATAGTGTTAATAGTGTTGGTGTTAACATGTAAGTTATAAGTTTCGTTAACATTTTCGGTTTTTGAAACGCGATCAACATAAAATCGAGATCTCAGAAACAATTGTTTTAACCTATAACAAAATTTAAAAATTAGGTTACCGAGTATAAGTGTCGATTATAATATAATTCTTTCAAATTTGAATTCGTGTTCAAATATCGGTTGATGTGTTTTTTTTATGTTAATAAATTCATGCAATTATTTTGGATTTGATGTTTGTTTTTCTTGGAAGTGACGCAGAGTATTATATAACCTGAATTTCATAACGGCATATAAATTAAAAGTGCAATCAATTAAAATTGATGATATGAAAATAAAATATAATTTTAAATTCGAAAAATCTTGTAAATATTTAAACAAACATCTAAACATACAGTTTAAAATAAAGTGCTTATCGAAAAATATTTGAGCAATATCACGTTACCACGAGGAAGAGTCGTTCATCAGTAATTTGGATTTGGATGAAGTATGGAAAATTAAGCATCATCATCATGAACAGCAAAGCAGTGTCATCATCACATTTGAAGAAGTCTACATCCAATATTTTAATATGGAACCAGCGTAATGAAAACATCATTTGGAAAATGCAGCAACACATGTGAGTGAAATTTTACTATCATAACCCATTATTGCATTGATTATTCTTTTAATATCCTGTATTTTTGTTTTGTTGATTATGTATAAATGTTTGTGCGACAGCATGTTATAGATATCTGTAAAGTGAATGAACCGGTGTGATTATCAACATTATAATTTTATTTTGAACAAAACAAAATTGTACTCACATTTTGTAGATCATTTATTGAAATTTTTGACAGGCTGCATTTGATAAAGTCAGTTAGAACGCAACGCATGCGTTATTGTGCAGATTCAACTAAAGTCTGTTTCACACAGAAACCATTTAGTATAATTTACAATTTATTTAACGTAAACATTTCTATGAGTAAAATAAAATTTTCTATAATAACCCGTTTACTATATAAATGCAGTTATAATTTTGTTGACCCGGTCTCGGTTCTGATAATCGTTTACAGTTGTACAATATATTTTTATCACATGACTACCCACACTAGGTGGACTTTACATGCCAGAATAAGCGCGAACAGACCTTAAACGAAATTCGACTTTATTTATACGAGTGGATGGGGATTTTTAAGACCTTTAGGATGCTAAATCCCGAGGTATTCGAACAACAATTTTATTTAAATTTAACAGCGCGGCTTAAATTTGAAACTAACCTAGAAACATTGACGATGTTTTGTTGGTATTCGAAATTACTAACTATATGAACCAATAACGCCATACGTTTTTAAAATCTTAAACCATGCTTTACTAAAAGATGAGTCATAAGACACCTCTCGTCGGCCCGACTTTACATATACCATCGGACGAAAGTAGAGCGACAAAGTGCTCTTATTCTTTTGAATTAGAAAAATAAGTTATAGGGTTTTAATTCCCAGCTGATTTTTGTTAAATTTTAACCTCTCAATATTATTGATAATTCACAACATTTTGGTACACTTTACGAAAAATGAAAATATTCAAATATAATCTGTGAAACGAAGTGCGACAAAAGTAAGTGTATTTGCCGGACTCACTACGTTCGTCCGTCAAATCTACAGATTCTCCACAAAAAGTGTCACTTCAGCTCCTTATAAAATATTTATTTTTGTTTATGACATAAATACAATCTTTCATTCACCACCTCCCTACTTATTATTTTTAACCCAGCCACTTCATAACTTATACACTACATTGCTCTCCTACTTATTACAGATTTAATTTATTAGGGGATTTAATTAACATACCGGATCGTGTCATTCTGGGCGATGTTTGTTTCAAAGTAAGATTTGTGCCTAGATTCAAATTACTAGCACAATTTGGACCATCACCAGAATTATCACCATTTGGAAAGTTTACATCAACTTTAACTGTACTGCTAGATTTATCCCCAATACTAACGTCAGCTGACCTATCTGATGATGTATCAGTAGCTGCCCTATCTTCTATACTTGGAACATTATTATCATCTATTGCCTCATGGCTGAAACATGGAATTACAGACTCATTCCTATTTGTGCGCATATGATCAGTGAACAAATCTAATATTGTTTAATTCTAACCAGATACTTTCACTATCTTATTCTGCCATAGTTTTGTATACTTATTGATGACTAAAAACATTTTCATTTAACTTAAACAATATTTGTTTTCTGTCCGAACTTCCTGACTTTATGGACTTGTCATGATAAGAAGGTTTTAACAAATCAAACTTAGTCCTTGGTCTAAATTTAAATGCACATAACGCTGATGAAACAGTGCTCTAGGTGTGAGTGTTTTGGTAACTAAACAAAAAGCTATGCAAGTTAGACAAAATTATATCTTCGGAAATATCATCCTCTCTCAGGCCAAAAAGTGCCTTTTTTAAACCATTTTTTACCGTTTGTACCGTTCTCCCCGCTAAACCATCACTTTGTGGATGGTAAGGAAGGGACTTGATAGGTTTAATTCCATTGGCCTGAGAAAATGACACAAATTCGGTGGAATTAAATGGTGGACCGTTATCAGAAACCAATTCGACTGGAAGACCAACAGAAGAAAAAATATCTTTCAATTTCAGAATGGTTTTCGATGCACTGGCACCATTTTTCATTAACTTGATCTCTATCCACTTAGAATTCTGGTCAACCAATATTAAAAATGTACATTTAAATTTGTGAAAGAAATCAATATGAACTCTAAAAAAATTACATGGAGCTATAGGCCATGCAACTTGTTCATTCTTCGTTACATTGTGACACCTTTGACAAATATCACATAAATATATAAACTTTTCCACCTTTGCCACCAACAGTATGAACGAATAGGCATTTTGGATCTAACAATTCCACAATGTTGTTCGTGAACGAATTCAAGCACTTCTCTCCTTAAGACTCTAGGAATTACAACCCTACTACCAACCAGAACACAATCCTGTTCTACAGATAATTCATGACGCCTCCTAAAATAAGATTTCAAATTCACATCACTAACTTTATTGGGCCATCTCGAAAAAATGAACTCTTTGACTTTTAAGAGCAACAAATCTTTTAATGTTTCCCTACTAATGTCATTACCATTCAGTCGTACTTTCTTTACTAATTTAAATGAATATATTGAGTCAGGAATTTCAGACTTCTCACCATAAGGTAAACCAGACAATCCATCCGCATGATTTATTAACTTCCCACTTTTATACTGTATATCATAATTATAACCTGACAGAAACACAGCCCATCTAGTAATTCTTGCAGCCGCTGTAATTGGAATACCTTTATTTTTTCCAAAAATTAATACCAAGGGCTGATGATCTGTGATTAACGTAAACTTTTGTCCAAATAAATATTTATGAAACTTACGAATAGCAAAGATGATGACTAACACCTCCCGTTCTAAATTACTATACCTTTGCTCTATTTTTGACAGTGAGCTGGACGCAAACAAGACCGGTTTATCAACACCTTCGACTGTGCCAACTCCATAACCATTAGCATCACACGTCACAAAAATAGGTAACGTAGGATCAAAGTGAACAAGCACACTATCTGCCGTTAGCAACTCTTTACTAATTCAAAAGCATCCTCACACTCTTGGGACCAATGTTTTGTCAGTTCCATATTTTTCTGACATAAATTATATAAAGGTTTTTTTTTTAAATCCACACAAATCCTGATCTCTGAATGTTTGTTTGGGACTACTACTATAGGACTGGCTCAATTCAAAAGACTAACCTTTTTTAAAATTCCTACATCTAACATTTTCGACAATTCTGATTCAACTTTATCTCTTAATGCAAATGGCAGGTCGTATGCCCTATGAAACACTGGCTGAACACCTTTCAAATTTAATTCAATTTCTATATTTTTAATACTTGACCTCTGATTTACACTGAACACATTTTTAAATTGACGTTTTAAATTAGAAATAAGACTTGACAGTTCCTCTACATTAGACTTTGATTTTATTTCTCCAATCACGTACTAGCGGAGAGAACTTATGATTGCCTCGTAATATTACAAGAGGTAAATTGAAATTTTGACTACCCAGATTGACAGTTAGCTGAGTTTCCCCTAGAACACTGACGTTTTGACCAGATAATACTCTTAACTCGTACCTAACAGGGTAAACTACCAAATAACATAAAGTTCAAAATCATTTACACGCATTACCGAGCGATAGGCTCCACTATCAATTTCAAAAGTTATTTTTTTTTCTCTATTACTAAATTTATTTTTACCGGCTCATTACTATCGGAATCTACATTCGATAAAAATCCTATATCTAAAGAATTTGACTCAGAATCACCTTCCGATAATTCAACATTTGTTTCTCCTACATTATGGACATTGCCATTTCTGCACATTTTACTGATATGACCTTTCTTCTTACAGATGAAGCATTCCCACTCTTTAGCCGGACACTTATCGGAATCATGCTTCCTCCCACACCGAAAACAAGCTTTCCATTTACCTGACTTCTCACTTTTCTTTGAATTACTCTTACCTCTCCAACGAACATACATCTTATCAATACTGCCTGGCAGAGTTGCATCGCCGATGTCGACATTCATGGACCTAACTTGTTCTTCCGCTAACTCCATTGAAAGTGCGATTTCATAAGCACGATCAAAAGTTAACTCGAATTCCACAGACTAACCGATCTCTGTGACACTCAAAACGGAACTGATCAAACTTACAATACTGCGAGTAACTTTTTAGCTTGGTTACAAACGACTTAATGCTTTCGTTAGACTCTTGAATAAGACTCCGAGCTGGGTAGATCGAGAGCAAGTAGGTCCTTTCATATACCATAAACTTCACCACCTATTAAGATTAGAAATAAAGGAACTTTCTTGTCATCTTCCACACTATTGCAGATGAAGAGTGGTTCAAGGCGTTCTAAATACGATGATATTTGCGAGACTTTAGGATTGAACTGTTCAATAGACCCTATTAACGACATTCTTGATTAATGAATACTGACCAGCTAACTGGCGGAACTACCACGTACGCACAGTTAACTTTTTTTAATTTCAGACACGAATTAATATTACTACTTGCACCCGAAGAATAGACATACCTTTCACTTTTTTACGTCACAAGCCTCCGAGCTGTGGGACACCTCACCTTTCACTTTTTACATGCCCACGTGGGGATCGCATTTTTTCACCCCTATGGTTTCTTTTCAGAGGCCATTTTCAACCCTTGATGGAATTTTCACCCTAATTAGAGTCCTTTTGGTTGTGTTAAAAACTTTTTTGTCAGTTCACACACTGTTAATTAAATTATTATGTAATTTACCAATGGTTTTTTTTATTGTAATGAAATGCTGAGTAATACAAGAAAACGGAATCGAGCACTATAAATATAAATACACCATTTAAAACCTGCGAAAAGGAAAGTGTGTAATGCTTTAAGACTATTAATTTTTTTTGTATTCTTAATTAAATTATGATGAAATTTATGTAATTTACCAAAAGTGTTTTTTTATTGTAATGAAATGCTGAATAATATAAGCACACGATATCGAGCACTATAAATATAAATACACCATTTAAAACCCCCGAAAAAAAAGTGTGTAATGCTTTAAGATTATTAATTTATTTTTATTGTTAATTAAATTATGTAATTTACCAAAAGTGTTTTTTTATTGTAATGAAATGCTGAGTAATACAAGAAAACGGAATCGAGCGCTATAAATATAAATACACCATTTAAAACCCCCGAAAAGGAACGTGAGTAATGCTTTAAA
Organism: Vesta saturnalis; assembly: GCA_036346205.1. Classification (NCBI taxonomy): domain Eukaryota; kingdom Metazoa; phylum Arthropoda; class Insecta; order Coleoptera; family Lampyridae; genus Vesta; species Vesta saturnalis. The sequence goes on from JARFJB010001981.1 coordinate 806,689, forward strand.
ATTATTAATTTTTTTGTACTGTTACTTAAATTATGATGTAATTTATGTAATTTACCAAAAGTGTTTTTTTTATTGTAATGAAATGCTGAGTAATATAAAAACACGAAATCGAGCACTATAAATATAAATACACCATTTAAAACCCCCGAAAAGAAAAGTGTGTAATGCTTTAAGATTATTAATTCTTTTTTATTGTTAATTAAATTATTATGTAATTTATGTACTTTACCAAAAGTGTTTTTTTATTGTAATGAAATGCTGAGTAATACAGAAAAACGGAATCGAGCACTATAAATATAAATACACTATTTAAAAACCCCGTAAAAAAAAGTATGTAATGCTTTAAGATTATTAATTTTTTTGTACTGTTAATTAACTTATGATGTAATTTATGTAATTTACCAAATGTTTTTTTTTATTGTAATGAACTGCTGAGTAATATAAGAACACGGAATTGAGCACTATAAATATAAATACACCATTTAAAACCCCCGAAAAGAAAAGTGTGCAATGCTTTAAGATTATTAATTTTTTTGTACTGTTAATTAACTTATGATCTAATTTATGTAATTTACCAAAAGTGTTTTTTTAATTGTAATGAAATGCTGAGTAACTAGTCCGCAGAATATAGCACTTTCAACATAGGAAAAATTGTTATAGAAACACACATACGTGTACATACGCTTATATGAAAGTCTATTTATAGTGCTCGCTTCCGTTTTCTTATATTACTCAGCATTTCATTACAATAAAAATACACTTTTGGTAAATTACATAATTATTTTACAAACAATAAAAAAAAAATTAATAATCTTAATGCATTACACACTTTTCTTTTCGGGAGCTTTGAATGGTGTATTTATATCTATACAGTTATCTATAAGAGGAAACATCTAAATTTATTATGCATGCATATATTCGCATTGTACGTTTATTAATTACTGTTGTTTTATATCATACCACACTAAGTTTTTACTCAAACATTGTAAGTTTTGGCATATATATATATATATATATATATATATATATATATATATATATATATACAGGGCAGTCAGTTTTTATAGACAAACTTTAACAGAGATAGACACATGTTTCTAAAGAAAAGTTCCTATAAACATATGTCGTAGAAGGCTTCGTTTCCGAGATACAGGGTGTTGAATATAATTTTTTCTCAAATTTTCATTATAACTCATAAACGAATGCTTAGATTTTTTCATGTTGAGATAATGTCTATTAATTAAGGGCATAAAACAAGCGATAAGAATGTTCACAAACTTGCACAGTGGCGAGTGGAGGTGCTCAACTTTCATAAACAGAACTTCTACGCCAATGACTATTTTAAAAAACTGTTATTTTCATTATCTACATACAGTTTAACAAAAATAATGTACTTTTCTGTTTCGAAATTCCTGTGCGTTTCGAGTTATTTTGATTTTTAGTGTTTGATATGGTACTAAGTTAAGTAATGTGCTTTATGTGAATAATTGAATATAAAGTTTTTAATAAAAAGATATAATAAAACATGTATTTGAAATTTTAAAGAAACGATCGTTAGGTACTAAAATGGCTCTAAATGTTTTATTATATCTTTTATTAAAACTTTATATTCAATTATTCACCTAAAGCACATTACTGATTAGTACCACATCAAACACTAAAATCAAAATAACTCGAAACGCACAGGAATTTCGAAACAGAAGAAGGTACATTATTTTGTTAAACTGTATGTAGATAATGAAAATAACAGTTTTTAAAAATAGTCATTGGCGTAGAAGTTCTGTTTATGAAAGCTGAGCACCCTCCTCCGCCACTGTGCAAGTTTGTGAACATTCTTATCGCTTGTTTTATGCCCTTAATTAATAGACATTATCCAACATGAACAAATCTAAGCATTCGTTTATGAGTTATAATGAAAATTTGAGAAAAAATTATTTCAAACTGTATCTCGAAACGAAGCCTTCTACGACATATGTTTATAGGAACTTTTCTTTTTAGAAACATGTGTTCTATCTCCTGTTAAAGTTTGTCTAAAACTGACTCACCTTGTATAATATATATATATTATATATATATATATATATACAACACATGTTTATACAGTGGTCGTAATTTTATGCTCATAACTTCGAGGGCGTATTTTGCTTTAAAAAATAATATAATTTTCGATATAAACATATATCCAAAAATCCTTCGTTTCAAGATGCAGGGTGTCAAAGTTTTGTAAAATTTTCGATTTTTTTAATAGCTTCCACAGTTTTTCAGATATTGGTTTGAAATTTGACAAGTTATTACCTTATCAAGAAGAATTAATTTGAGTATTTAAAATTTTTTTTAATTCTACAGGGTGGTCCATTTTTGGGGTTGTCGTTACCTTAATCCCCCACAAACTTTTTTGTGGTACGCCCCTGGTGTATTTTGATTGCAGATTTAGATTTCTTATTCATTTTAGAAAAAATTGTGTTTCTTGAGTTTTTTTCGTAAAGTGCATGATTTTCGAGATTTTTTAACTTTAATAAACGAAATTACAAACACCAATTATTTAATTAACTACAATAAATATGTATATAGATATTATTTAAAATTTTATAAATTTTGTTCAAAATGAAATCCATTTGAATTAATGCACATTTGGCAACGACGATATGTTGAGTTTACAGCATCGGATAATTGATGTGGTCTATTGCGCAGGGTCTCACTGCTTCCTCGATCCTCGCATGTACCTGCTCTTCTTTATCAACTTGAGTGGCATATACTACGTCTTTAAGATAGTGTATTTTGATTGCAGATTTAGATTTCTTATTCAATTTAGAAAAAAAATTGTATTTTGAGTTTTTTTAGTCAAGTGCACGATTTTCGAGATAAATGAGAAAAACTGTTCAAAACCATAGGAATTTTAGTTTACCGCTTTTTCGCATTTTTCTCAAAAACAATGCGTTTCTCGAACAAATGTAACTTATGAATAATTGTTTAAATGTAATTGACATACCAAGTTTTTTTTTAAGTCAGTGTCGCACCCCGAACAAGTTTGGGGGGAAAAGAGGTTTTGAAACCCAAAAAAAATAGGACACACTGCTAGTAAATCTGCGAAGATAATTAGAGTAGGCTATGATGCATAGCAATCATTTGATATCTGATATTTTTGACAACTTAAAACGTAAATAAAGTTTAATTGCGTTTGCGTGTAAACAATTCAGTTGAATTTATTTAAGTGTTTACGTGTTTTTTAAAATGCCTAATGTGTTTACAAACGCCGAATATGCGGACATACATTTTATTTACGGTTTCACTAATGGAAATTCTTCTGAAGCGGTTAGGGAATATCGTTGGAGATTTCGCAATAGAAGACAACCTGACATAAAAGTGTTCAGGGAGGTACATCGTCGATTTAGAGAAGGTGGTTTAAAAAAAACGTAAGAGATCATGATATACGGAATGACAGACATAGACCTGAAATATTGCGTTTGTTTAACAATAATGATCGCTTAAGTTCTCATGCTGCTGCAAGACAACTGAATGCTCAAAACCTACGGGTATCCAAAAGTTTTACGAACATTGCATAAGGATAACAGAAAATAATTTCACTTACAACCCGTGTACCATCTAAGGCCTGGAGATGGTCCAAAACGAATTGAATTTTGCAACTGGATTATAAGATCGGTTGAAAGAGAAAACTCATTTTTACTGAAAATATTGTGGACGGATGAGTCTACATTTACTCGCCGAGGGGTAGTAAACTACAATAACCTCCATGTTTGGAGCATTTTTCCTTCCTCCCCGGGTAAATTCACAAGTATTTTTGAATTTTCTAGAAAATGATTTGCCCATTTGTTTGGAAGATGTTCCGCTACATTTAAGGCACGATGCTTGGCTACAAATGGATGGTACACCAGCACATTTTGGAGGAAACGTACGCGAATGGTGCGATATAAATTTTCCGCAAAAGTGGATAGGACGGTTAGGAAGAGATGTGGATCATGTACCAGCAATAGGGCCAGCCGCCTAGGTACCCCGATTTGACCGTTCTCGACTTTTTTGTGTGGGGGTATCTTAAAGACGTAGTGTATGCTACTCCAGTTGATACAGAAGAGCAGCTACATGCGAGGATCGAGGAAGCATGTGAGACCCTGCGCAATAGACCACATCAATTATCCGATGCTGTACGCTCAACATATCGTCGTTGCCAAATGTGCATTAATTCAAATGGATTTCATTTTGAACAAAATTTATAAAATTTTAAATGATATGTATGTACATATTTATTGTAGTTAATTAAATAATTGGTGTTGTAATTTCGTTTATTAAAGTTAAAAATCTCGAAAATCGTGACTTTACGAAAAAACTCAAGAAACACATTTTTCTAAATTGAATAGAAATCTAAATCTGCAATCAAAATACACAAGGCGTACCAAAAAAGTTTGTGGGGATTAAGGTACACACCCAAAATGGACCACCCTGTAGAATTTAAAAATTTAAAATACTCAAATTAATTCTTCTTGATAAGGTAAAACTTTACCAAATTTCAAATCAATATCTGAAAAACTGTGGAAGCTATTAAAAAATTGAAAAATTTTACAAAATTTTGACACCCTGTATCTTGAAACGAAGGATTTTTGGATATATGTTTATATCGAAAACTTATATTATTTTTTAAAGTAGAAAACACCTTCGACGTTATGAGCATAAAATTCGGACCACCCTGTATATATATATATATATATATATATATATATATATATATATTTGCCAAAACTTACAATGTATGATAAAAAACAACAGTAATTAATAAAAGTACAATGCGAATATATGCATGCATAATGAATTTAGATGTTTCCTCTTATGGATAACTGTATAAATATAAATACACCATTTAAAACCCTCGAAAAGCAAAGTGTGTAATGCATTAAGATTATTAATTTTTTTTTATTGTTTATAAAATAATTATGTAATTTACCAAAAGTGTCTTTTTATTGTAATGAAATGCTGAATAATATAAGAAAACGGAAAACGGAGCACTATAAATACACTTTCATATAAGTGTATGTACACGTATGTGTGTTTCTATAACAATTTTTCCTATCTTGAAAGTGCTATATTTTGCGGACTAGTTGCATTTCATTACAATTAAAAAAACACTTTTGGTAAATTCCGTGTTCCTATATTACTCAGCATTTCATTAAAAGTAAATGCAATTTCTCAAAATGTAGGGCACTTTTGAAAAAATCGAAAACCAATCATAAATAATATTATTAACAAGATATTCTGACTTCGTTCTTCCGCAGGTTATCTTACGATCACATGTATTTCTCAATAAATTTGCAGTGCAATCCATATCTCTAAATGTGTGATTATGTTTAACATTATGATATGACCAGGTCAGTTTCGCTTCCTCAGAAGTCAAATTTTTGCGACGTAAAAATGATTCTAACTTTTGCTTTGTATTGACTGAAGAACTATTTCTTTGTTTGTTTGAGCTTGAACGTTGCTCGATGTCAAACTTGTCTTTGTTGATAATGGACACTGTGGTGTTGCAAACAGTACACAAAAATTTATGGGGATCTGTTTTCACTCGTTTAACCAATGTATACGTTTCTTCAAAACTATCTAAGAATTTACATTTCCCATGGCACATTGTGTGCCACAAATAAAATTAATACCAATTAAATTACAAAACAAATAATTGCTTGTTTGTTATTTACTTACCTTACCTCAATCGACACAAATAAAAAACAAAGTTAACTTAACTTAACCTCAAAATAAGACCAGCATGTGTGTTTAGAAAAACATCGATGTTAGAATCTGTCAGTATTGACCAAGTGCGAAAAGAGTATATCAAGTTTTTTTTTGTAAAAGGTAAGAGTAAAGAATATATTGTTTACAAAAGAGTATAATACTGTAAAAAAAGAGTACATCTGGTCACCCTAAGATAACTCTTAGTGTAATTTTACTTCTAATTTGTACTTTTCTGCAATAAATGATATGAGCATTGTTTATATGCTTCTGCTGTATTTTTATTTCATTTTGTACCCTACAAATTGGCAATTCGATTTGTACTCGAAATACACTAAAGGTTGTATCTACTGTGATAGGATCACGATTTTCTAGCGATTTACCGTTAATTTTTTTCTGTCGAGTTGAGCTTTATGGATAAATTTGTTTTACGCGTGTCGCGACCTTTAAGAATGGTATGTTTCGAGCTTAAGTTTTTTTTTTGTTTGTTTGCGAATTACTATTCCGCAATTTAAGGAATTAACTATGATAGGAATTAGGGTTGAAATCGTCGGTAATTGGTTTCTAAATTTATTGAGTTTTTTTCGTAATAATATATTTAAATTTGGAGAGATTGTTTTCATTATTATTCCCCGATTATTGAATGTGAGTAACGTATTATTTGTATATAGTTGTATATAAGTTTAAATAATGTTTATTTCGTTTGATTTCCTTAAAATTTAATAGAAAGTTTTGTAAAATTAAGTAACTTAAAGAAAGAGTGTAGATGTAAATGTATTTGATATCGTTCTGGCGACAAGAAGTCGGTTAATTGCAGTGGTTCAGATTAATATTGAGTATGTTGGTTTTGAGTCATAAAGATAGAATGTGGGACTAACTGCTTGAACTTAAATGAAAATACAGAGATACTTTTCACGTTGATTCTGCTGACGTTTGGAATTTTGAAAATTATCGAGTCCTTACGGTTGAAAACGAAGTTTATGTTTAGGGGGTATCAAATCTTCTCCTTCCGTTTCTTAATTGGTGGAACTAAATTAAATGAGATTTTTTTGAGTGGTGGATTCAAAATCCAAGATGGATTTTGGTAATAATTGGGATTCTGAAACTGACGCCTCCCGAGTAGTAGTACGGTGACGTTTGTTGTTACGGCTTAAGGGGTTGATTAAAACGTTGATATATTGGACCTTTTGGTGTTTAACGAACGAACTTTTGTGTTGTGAGGGTAGTTGTCTACTTTTTGAAGAAAACCTGTGAAGGGATTTTAAGTGAAACTGTTCAGTCACCAAAGGACTAGACCTAGTGCCCATTTCTATTTTACGTAATCAAGTTACCTGGAGATCACCGTCGTGTTATATTAGTGCTTCTGTGACCTCTTTGGTTTATGTCGCTTTTGCGGATTTATTAAATTAACGTTCTTGAAGTGCCACTTAATTGCCGTGCAGGGCGTGTTGAAGTACAAAGAAACTTTCGCAGAATACTAAAATTATAGTTATTTAAATAAAGTTAACAATCTTTTGGATTGGTAGTGTAAAGAAAACCGTTTAAACGATAAAAATTATCGAGCAAGTTGAGCGCACAATTAACTATTTTAAAAGAAGTTTTTTTAATTAATGCAGTAACATTTTACCGAGATTCAATCAAGGAATCATTTGAGTACAAAAACAAATAGTCAACCTTATCACTCATCATCTGGTGTCAGACTAGGGAGATTCCGTATCCGTAGTAGCAGTAATCGATCACCTGGTTCATTTTCGATTGTTGTAACACAGAAGAGGTGCCATTTAGACAGTAAGGTAGTATAACATTGTGTTTTATTTAGTATTTACGAGATTTCTTGTGTGTGTACCTCGAATTATTTGTTTTGTTAACGAAGGTTTAAAATTAAGTTGTTGCTTTGGTTTATTTATTGTAATTAATCATAATTCTGACGCTTCGCCTTCACACCCTTCATCTTAGTATTAAAAGGCAATTGACCCTGAAGTAGTGGGTAAATAATCCACGAAATATTTATGTTAAACAATTTTAGTACGGCGTTACGCAGAATTCTGGCCAGACCTCCCGTCGCCAATTAAGCATTTGTTATTTTTTTTATATTCGCATTATCGTATGTTTACATGTATATTGTTTTCTTATCTTATTACAGCTTTATTTAGGTTTTATAAAATTGTTTTAATTCTGTGAAAACCCTTTTGTGTTACATACAAGTTTTTTTTACAAATTGCAAGTTTACCGGTAATTTAGGAGCTTAAGTTTTAACGTAACGAAGTGACAGTTTTTTTATTGAGTAATAGCGTTCATGTTATTCAGTGTTTTATTTTACTTCTATTTGATTACTAATTCATTTAGAGTGCATTCAACAAAGGTGATTTTTTTGTTTTGTTTTGATTATTATATAATGCCTAATTATTTACACTGAGATGTAGTAACGTAACGTAACATTATTGAGTGATTAACACGCTTTTATTTGTCAGGCGTGTAGTGCTATTTTGAAGCCCTATTTCAGGTGATTTGCTGAGTTGCTGTCCAGTACACCCGGGATTGATTGCGGGTAGGTATGCGTATGTTTTTTGTATGTTTAGACACGCTATGTACTCGTAATTTTGGCACGACGTCCCTTATTTTGACTACCAAACATTCTGGCGCCCTAAACCGATCTGATTACGTCTTCATCCCCTACTTTGACTTACGTACGATTTACTATTCTGGACGTGCAAAATTTATCAACATCATACCCATTCCCATACGCTGACTAGTCGGGGCAAAAAGGCCAACTTTATCTGTAATCCCGTTCTACCACCCGTTTATATCGTTACACTACAATCACGGTTGTAAGCAATTTAATGGCATTTTTAGAAATTGAAAACAAAAATTGTTACTGCACAAAGTATAATAACAATTTAATACCGTGACTAAAATTTGATGTGATTAGAACAAGACTTCCACAAATTTAGTCGATTTGGGCGACATCTATCGATTAATTCTGGCTCTAGTCGTTTTACATTCCTGGCAACACTGTCACAGCTGTTCATTTAGTTAGTAGTTTATTCCACTAGTAAGGTTGGTACCGGGCAAAAAAGGGAATTAAACTAGAGAGCAAACTCAATGTATAAAATAAAAAAATGTGTATTCTAACTTCAGTCAGGTCAATTTAGAACTATTGTGGTACCACGTGTTTTCAAGATAGAACCGATGATCAATTTGAGCATTCTGTGGACATAATTGGAACAAACAGGTCTTAAGTAACACGAATTCTTTGAAATGTCTTACGAGGTTGATATGAAACTTGTTAAAGTCGAACCTAAAGAGGAAGAAGGAATAAATATATCTCTAACCCAACATCTTGTGGTAAATAGTGATCAAATAAAAGGTGAAATTGATTACGGTTTAAGTAGTACAAAGTTTAACACTAATTTTATGGATGATGTGAATATCAAGAAAGAAGTCATCTCTTCTCTAATAAAAGATGTGAGCTTGAGGGAATCAGTTCATATAATGGAAAACAGTATCAAACACATCACAAATGTACCGTGTGAACGTTATCAATTTAATAGTTCAACAACAGTGCAAAATTTAAAACAGGATGCTTTAAAAAACAGTTCCAATTTTAAATATAAATGTGACCAATGCAATTATATAACAAAAAGGAAACAAGATTTGAAAAGACATCTTTTAAAACACACTGCCAGTTATGAATACAAATGTAGCCAATGTGATTATACTACATATCGCAAAGATAGTTTTAAAATTCATCTTAAAAAAATCACTCAAGTTGTGAATTCAAGTGTAACCAATGCGATTATGCAACAAATCACAAAAGTAATTTAAGAATTCATACTAAAAAGCACTCTTCAAGTTATGAGTACAAATGTAATCAATGTGATTATATGGCACATCATAAAGGTAATTTTAAATATCATCTTAAAAAGCACTCTTCAAGTCATGAATTCGAATGTAACCAATGTGATTATACAACAATTCGAAAAGGTAATTTAAAGGCTCATTTAAAAAAACACTTTTCAAGTTATGAATTCAAATGTGGTCAATGTGATTATGTAACAAACCACAAACATAAATATAATATACATCTTAAAAACCACTCTTTAAGTTATGAATTCAAGTGTGAATAATGTGATTATGGAATAAATCGCAAAAATGATTTTAAAACTCATGTTAAAAAACATTCTTCAAGTTATGAATACAAATGCAATCAATGTGATTATGTGGCAAATCATAAGTGTAATTTTAAAGTTCATCTTAAAAAACATTTTTCAAGTTATGATTACAAATGAGGCCAATGTGACTATATAACAAATCGCAAAAATAGTTTTAATATACATCTTAAGAACCATTCTTCAAGTTATGAATTCAAGGGTAACCAGTGTGATTATGCAACAAATCGCAAAAATGATTTAAAAAAAAACTCATGTTAAAAAAACACTCTTCAACTCATGAATACAAATGTAACCAATGCGATTATGTGGCACATCATAAATGTAATTTAAAAGTTCATCTTAAAAAACACTTCAACTTATGAGTTCAAATGACACTAATGTGATTGTACAACACATCACGAAGATATTTTTAAAAATTCATCTTAAAAACCATATCCGAAAGAACTTTGGCTTTGGTGTAATTGTGTTCACATGTAGAAAAGATTTGATCTCCAATACCCTATACTTTACTGTATAATTTGTGAACAGTGCCGTTTTAATTTTTTATTATCTGTTGGCATCACTAGCATTGTCTTATCCATTACTTGAAGTTCTTATCAAAATTAGGTTGAAGCACACAACGTTAAGAACACTGCTATACAATGGTAAAGGCTAAATATACTTATAGTAGTAAACAATAATTTATGTATTGGTGAATCCTATTTATTATTTTTTCAGAAATTATTTGTGAACATTAAATATTTTATCGTTTTTAAATTTATTTATAGGTTAATGTTTAATTTATAATAATATTGTTCATAATGCAATTACAGGTATCGTCCTCAGTAAATGGTAGTATCTTAAGAATTACTTAAGATGTTAGAACAAATTTATGAAATATGCATAGAAAAACCCCTATAGAAACAAAACTCCTGTGCTCAAGGTTAAAAATTGTTTAATACTTCATTGATCAGACTCAGACACTTGGCAATAGTGTTTTAATTTGTAATTTGGCGGTAAATTTGACTCTAAAATAGTGGTTATGGTAGATACAGCAAGATGTACTGTGTGAAATTCTTTATATTTCCTTAATTATTCGTTAAATTTAGAGTGCATTTTTGACACATCATTTGTATTATCAAGATGAATTTTAGCAATTTATTATTATTAATGAAACAGGAACTTAGAGTAACGTTAACAAGGAATAATCAAATTTGACACGGGTTCAAATAATCTTTTTATGTTTAATTGTACGTAGTGGATGCATGAACCATTTAACATTTGGTTTGAAACTAATTTGTGACACAATTTTAGTTTGAAAAATCATGTCTTGAAATATTGAAAAAAAATTTTTCACATTATATATATATATATATATATATATATATATATATATATATATATATATATATATATATACATATATATATATACATATACCGATGCCCACGAGATCACTTTCCGGCTGCAATTTTTTATTTTTCCATCGATTTAAATGAAACTTGACAGGTTGTTACTCTAACCAAATGTCATTTTAGGAATTTTGACAAGCATTTGACTTCCGGTTTCACCGAAATGACCTTAACTTTTGATTTTAAATGACACCCCTGTATATTTTTTGTTTTTCGCATTCTGGAGGTCATTTTACGGCCGATTGCGTAATATTTAAATCGATTTTTTTCCAAATGTAATTTTAAAATTGAATTTTATTTTCTCAGCCAGAGTGCCATGACCATCTTAAAATCATTCTACATACTTAACTCACTTCCAGGAAAATGCAAACTCACTTTTATCTTTGTTAACTTTTTTACTAGAACGTTCTAAACTTTATTTTCGCTGCATTATGGGCGCGTCTGAAAGTTGTTTTTAAAGCAGCACAATTTTAATGCATTGCTTTGTGTATTTTCCCAATTTTTTCAGACAACGATTGAACAATATTTATTTTAAAACAGAGTGTAATAATTTTAAACAGTATTAAAAATAATTTAAAAAAATTAATAACATTAACAATAATATAACATTAACAATAGGTATTAGATTATAACTTTTGGACCTTTTAACCACCAATTAAATTTTCAAAGTGCTGCCTTTCCACCTCTTGACATTTCCTAACACGAAAAACGTTTTCTACGACATTCCTAAGCATGTCGGGGGTAATGCTAGCAAATGCCGCTCGTATACGGTTTTCTAAGATGTTAAGTGTTGTTGGCGGTGTTCGGTAAACAATCTCCTTAATATGGCCCCACAAAAAAAGTCAAGAGGTGTAAGGTCAGGCGAACGAGGAGGCCACCGGATCGGTCCACGGGTAGAGATAACATGTTCTCCAAATCCTTCTTCTAAGTAATTTCTCACAACAATAGCGTTGTGAGCCGGCGCACCATCTTGTTGATAATAATTATTTATTTCCAACGGCAATTCCTCCAAAAAATTTTCAATTTCATGTTGTAAAAAACCCAAATATCGTTATGCATTTAAATGCCCTTGGAAAAGAATCGGTCCCACAATACGAGAACCAATTATTCCAGCCCATACATTTACTCCAAATATCTCCTGAAAATTACCTTCAATCATTCGGTGTTCATTTATCGTTGACCAATATCTTGTATTTTGCCGGTTGAACATTCCATTATTGGTAAATCTCGACTCGTCAGAATACAAAATAGAATTGGCTAGGCTATTATCGGCATCGTTATGTTCCAAGAACCAGTTGCAATATTCCAGTCTTCTAACAAAATCTCCCTCGTACAAATCTTGGTGAAGCTGGTACTTAAATGATTTGTATCCATGTTTCTTCAAGATCATTCTTGCTGATTCTGCGCCAATGTCTAATTAAAAGGCAATTTCCCTTGTGGATGCTGTGGGGTTTTGAATGACATATGCTATTACATTTTCTTCTGTTTGTTCATTAATAATAAAATGTTGTTGCAAATTATCTGGTTCTTGGCGCATTTTTCTTATAAGGTAGATAATGTATTGTCTTGTGGGATGATGAAGACGCTCAGGATATTCTTGCCGATAAACTCGTTCGGTTTCCGCTGCATTTTTGGCACAATGTCCATACATAATAAGTATATCAACCTGATCACTCTTGGTAAACATTTTTGTTAATTTTATAATTAAACTAAGTACAAACTTAAATTTTTAAGTAAAATATTAGATTTATGTTAATAAACAACAACCTTTATTATTACCTGTCCAACTTTTAAATTTACCATAGTGTTTCCATGGCAACCTAGCCACCTATTGTTTTCATGGCAACTCTGATGTGATGTGACATAGGAAGTGTATTTTATTAATGAGTAAGACTTAAATATAAAAATAAAGATGTTTTAAATCGAAAATGGGTAAAAATGACAAAACGTGTTATACGTCATTAAATTCGTTTTAAAATACTGCATTTAGTAGTTTTATGAAAGTGGTATGCTTTCATTTAATTTTTTTGAGCTACGGCAAAAATAAAGTTTAGAACGTTCTAGTAAAAAAGTTAACAAAGATAAAAGTAAGTTTGCATTTTTCTGGAAGTGAGTTAAGTATGTAGAATGATTTTAAGATTGTCATGGCACTCTGGATGAGAAAATAAAATTCAATTTTAAAATTACATTTGGAAAAAAATTGATTTAAATATTACGCAATCGGCCGTAAAATGACCTCCAGAATACGAAAAACAAAAAATATACAGGGGGTGTCATTTAAAAATTAAAAGTTAAGGTCATTTCCGGTGAAACCGGAAGTCGGAAATGCTTGCCAAAAATTCCTAAAAATGACGTTTGGTTAGAGTAACAACCCTGCCAAGTTTCATTTAAATCGATAGATAAATAAAAAAATGACAGCCGGAAAGTGATCTCGGGTGCACCCCGTATATATATATATATATATATATATATATATATATACAGAGTGTTCAATCTCAAGTGTATACCACATGATCAAAATATTTAAGTTGGTACCACTGATCGGTTGGTAAGAAGCTGTATTGCTGTAGCTACTCTAGAGCATGGTTCGAGTAAAAACTACGATCAGTTTCAAATCTGTATGAAGGTCATTAACTTATACATATTATAAAATATTATCCTAATTTAAATAATAACTATTTTGTATTTGATTAGATTGCATCCCTATAAAATACAACAAAATAAATCAAATATTATTTAATGATTGGATTAAATCATTACAAAATAATGAATCTTAAGTATTTAAATGTTATAATTTCATTATAAATAAATAGTGAATGTGTCGAGTTCGATTGAAAACGGCATGACGATTAAATTCGATATCACAGTTTGAAATTCAGAATATATAATTTGTCTTGATATAGACAGTTTGTAAATAACTCAAGAAAATACCAAAGTGAAAAACGAAGGTATAATATGAATAGACTAAAACGACTAAGACCACACTAAAAATCCAAAGCAGCCAACTGCAAAACACAACAATATTAACAACTAGGGATTTTGTCATACCACTACAGTACATTGAGATTGATCACGTGTATATATATATATATATATATATATATATATATATATATATATATATATAGACAAGTGATCAATCTCAAGTGTATACTGATCAAAATATTTAAGTTGGTACCACTGAAAGGTTGGTAAGGCTGTATTGCTCTAGCTACTCTACAGCATGGTTCGAGTAAAAACTACGATCAGTTTCAAATCTGTATGAAGGTCATTAACTTATACATATTATAAAATATTATCCTAAATTTAGGAATAAAGACTATTTTGTATTTGATTAGACTGCATCCCTATAAAATACAACAAAATAAATCAAATATTATTTAATGATTGGATTAAATCATTACAACATAATGAATCTTAAGTATTTAAATGTTATAATTTCATTATAAATAAATAGTGAATGTGTCGTGTTCGATTGAAAACGGCATGATGATTAAATTCGATATCACAGTTTGAAATTCAGAATATATAATTTGTCTTGATATAGACAGTTTGTAAATAACTCAAGAAAATACAAAAGTGAAAAACGAAGGTATAATATGACATAAACTAAAACGACTAAAACCACACTAAAAATCCAAAGCAGCCAACTGCAAAACCCAACAATATTAACAACTAGGGATCTTTGTCATACCACTACAGTACACTTGAGATTGATCACGTGTATATATATATATATATATATATATATATATATATATATATATATATATATATATATATATACTGTGTAAAGTTTTAAGTCCCTATGCCAACTTTGATTTATTTAGATTTTTTTGTTATTAACATTTCCCATCACAGATTGCGGTGGCGTTTTGGTCCTATTTTTTAACTCTTTAATATCATTTGGAATTTTTAGCATAAACTAATTGTTTTAATCTGCCTCACACAAAAAATCCATAATAGTAAGATCAGGTGACCTTGCAGCTCACAAAAATCTACTGTTTCTCCCAATCCATATTTCGGCAAACTGTTCATTTAGCGAGCAGGAAACAAGACGAGTAGAATGGGCAGGGCAGCCGTCATGCTGACAGTAACTGGTCTAACGTATTTGTAAAGGAAGTTCTTCAATAAACTTTTCAAAAATCATGTACGTATTCTGATTAAGTTTCCTTTAATAAAAAAATTACTCAATAAGACCAAGTCTACATGAAACTGCACAATATACATTTATTTTTTTTAAGTATTGCCTTCTGGAATTAATGTGGATTTTCTTATCTCCAAAATCGACAATTTTGAGACGAAGTGATGTCGTTTGTTTTGAGAGTAGATTTGTCCGAAAATATCTGCTCATGAAAATGTCTTCTCCCAAAGACAAGAAAAAATCTAATCTTTTACCTTCATCACAATTGTGCTTTAAATGCATGGATGTTACAGCTTTTATAAATTCTTTGCAAATTTATACCTGTTTATACCTGATTTGTCACTTCGCTTTCTCAATGACAATTTTGGATCGTTTTCTACCGAATTTAATGCTATAAATGCTGCTGCATCGTTTTTATGCAGAGCTTTCTTTTGTTTTTTTTTAATTATTTAATTTTTGCACTATTGCATCAGGATATTTTTCATCAAAAAAGGTTAATTACAGAAGAAATCGATCTCTCATCAATACCGTAACATTGAATTAAATAAATTTTTTGTTCGCTAATCGTTCATTTCCAATAAAAAAAATCTAAGTTGGCCTAGAGACCTGAAATTTTGCATACATATGTAATTTTTCATTCTGAACAACTTTAGTTAGTAACATTTTGTCGTAGCTCTTACAAATAAGAACTTTTGTTTGTGTGAAAAATCTTTTTTTTTTCAAAATTCCCAAGACAGGTGATTTTTCTAAACTAAAATTAGTTTCAAACCAAGCTCAAATTTCAAATAAAAATTTTTTTGCCTTTAAGAGTCGTCCAATCAATTGAGGACACACATATATATATATATATATATATATATATATATATATATATATATATAATTGATTAGTATCATTTGTCTAGCTCTTACAAATAAGACTTTTGCTAGTGTGAAAAATCTTTTTTTTAAAATTCCCAAGACACAGGTGATTTCTAAACTAAAATTAGTTTCAAACCAAGCTCAAATTTCAAATAAAATTTTTTTGCCTTTTACAAGAGTCGTCCAATCAATTCGAGGACACATATATATATATATATATATATATATATATATATATATATATATATATATATTACATATATATATAAGGTAATTAAATCAAATTTAAATGTGTTATTTGGTCCTATAATTTCCCTTAGGAATGGCGTATGTACAGATTTCAATTCAAGTGTCCTCTACATTCTGCAACCGACACAGTCATAGTTTTCACTTCACTAAGTCATTAATGGTTGTCAGATAAACAGCTGATTTTGCGGAGATTTCAAATTGAGGTTAAAAATTTCGGTGCCGGTTATATTACATTACAAAACTTATTGAGGTAAATATCAATTTTAAACAGTTATATCGGGCCTATATATAGATTCAAATCACATATTATAATAAATACATTCTTTACCACCGACTTATTTGATATAATACATTTGCCCGAAAGAATTTTGTTTTGGGGTTAATGTAACATAATTAGTGGTAAATGTAACAGTCTGTTACATTTAAATTAATATATATATATATATATATATATATATATATAATAAGGTTTGCGGTTTAATAATTTTGTTCTGCTTGTTGTAGGCGTCATGGTCGAAAATATGTCAAAAATCGCAAAGCCCAAAATACAATGAACATGACTTAAAAATGCCTTGGGAAGTAAAGTCGTGCCGCATGACTGCTTTTAAAGCTGCTAAACAGTTCAACGTGCCATACTCACTGTCCACATAAATTATAAGGTGTGGTAAAATAAAGAAAAGTAAAGGGCGTTTAACAGTTTTCTTACCAGAGTAGAGACTACATTAGCTAACGGAATTAAAACATTAGAAAATGATTTGGGCTATCCAGGAGTGAAGTTCTAAGCCTGGTAGGTCGTTTTGTGAAAGCTAATAATTTGTCAACCCCATTTAAAAATTCAACACCAGGGAAGATTGGTTTCTTGGCTTTAAGAAGACGCACAATTTAAGTATAAAGAAGCCCCAAAGCGTCGAATTTGCAAGAAGGAAAGCTACGGATCCATTCACTATTTATGGTTACTTTGACCTTCTGGGAAACCCTAAATACCTTGGGCATGAGATAAACCAGGTAGTATATGGAATCTTGTTGAATCGAGTCTATGTATAGACCAACTAAAACTAAGGTTGTTGGTGAAAAGGGTAAATCCGCCTCGCGGATTACGAGCCCAGCTAGAGAAAACACAATTGTTTTGTTACTAACGCAGCCGGGGAAAAGCACCTCCGCTTATAATTTATAAAGTTGCAATGTGGGATCAGTGGTGTGCCCAGAAGGAACTGGCTATCCTGGAACAGTGTATGCAGCCTCCAAAAAAGGCTGGATGGAAACAGAAATTTGTAAAAACTACTTTGAGCGCACCCTAATACCATCTCTTGGAGAAACTCGTCCAGCTCTTATCATATACGATGGCCATTCAACGCATGTAAGTCCTGAAGTAATAGAAATAGCTATCCGAGAGAACAACAATATTGAAGCTTCCACCCCACAGCAGCCACCTCCTTCAACCCTTGGACTTGTCCGTTTTTAAGTCCTTCAAAGACAAGTGGGATGCGAGATTAGTAGCCTGGCAACGGCAAAATGTTGGTCGTAAATTGCCAAAGTCCATCTTTTCAAAAAATTTGGGAGAAACTTGGGATAAATTATCTCCCGAAATAATTCAGAGTGGATTCGCTAGAGGTGGAATTTATCCATTTGATAGAACAGTTATCCCTGAAGAGAAATTCTGTTCCGAAGCTTGACGTCGATGGCGTCGGTTGCAAACTGATAAGCACACCATTACATCGGACCAAGCTGAAAACGAACATGTAACAGCAGACCATGATCAGACTTTAGCTGCTACCGTTTTAGAATCGCAATCATCCAAATCGTACCATGATCAGACTTTAACTGCTACCGTGTAAGAACCCCAACCGTCAACATCGTTACACACAAATATCCTTAACGAACCTTCGACCTCCACTGCCGATACAGTTCTAGAGCCTACAAAAACTTTCGAAACGTTACTGTTAGAAATGGTTAAACAAATTCCTCGCCCCGAACATACCAAGAGACAGAAAGTGGGCATGGGCTCTGAGATTTTAACAGAAAACGACGTATTAGAGAGACTTAAGGAAAAAAAAAACAGAAGGACCAAAGAAGGAAAAACGCAATAAGCGACGTAAAAAAGAAGAGTCAAGTAGTGAAGAGGAAATTGAGGACGAAATAGAATACAGAGATTCAGACAATGATCAAGAATTTTTAGAAAGTGTTGAACGCGAAGCAGAAATACAGAATCATGAAGAAAATTACATTTCAGGTGGGAATCTGGATAAAGAGAAATGGGTTTTGGTAAAATATACTTCCAAAAAGGTTACCAAACATTTTGTTGGTAAAATAAATAAACCAATTGAAAATGATTGGGAAGTGAAATTTTTAAAACGAGTTGTAACTAAACGTGCAGATACAATTTGAATGGTCCCATGCCCAGGACTTAGACACAGTTGCTGAAAGTGACATTGTAAAAATATTGCCGGAACCTATGACTGACAGAAGAGGTTTATTCTATTTTAATATTTATTTTGATGGTTTTAATATCTAATAATGTTTCCTTATTTAAATTTTCTACCCTTACCTGAGTAGATTCCTGCTACTGTTATTTTACGTTTTATTAAGAATATAATTATTTTTTACGTTCTTCCTGCTGTTATTGTTGCGTTTTAGTTAAAAATTATTATTTTTTACGTTCTTACGTCGTTCTAGATTGTTAAGTACTTACTTACTTAAAATGAGTAGCTAATGATTTATATTTGCTTTTTGCGTTAGTCAGTATTTTATTGAAAATGATACCATTAATCATATTTTTATTAAAAAGTTGGTAATCCTTCAGTTTTAATGGAATTTAGTTGAAATAAAACATTATGAAGTAAAAACCGCTCTTTTACATTTGCCCCGTTTTCAAATCTATAGAACACCTGCTGCAAATACAGGCAGTTATTACATTTGCCCCATTTGTTAAATGTATTTGACATTATTTAAAAAAAAATATATTGTAAAAATGTAGTTTCAGTTCATTAAGAACACGAAATCGAGCATTATAAATATAAATACTTTAAACCCAAGGAAAATGTGTAATGCATCACGGTTATTAATTTTTTTTATTACTGTTTATAAAATAATGATGTAATTTACGAAAGTGTATTGTAATGAAATTTCATAATATAAGAAAAAGGAACTATAAATAGACTTTCATATAAGCATGTAACATGTGTTTCCTATAACAATTTTTCAATGAAAGGCTATATTTTGCATAGTTTGTTTATAAATATATATATATATATTATATATATATATATTATATATATATATATATAAAATTACTTTCAAACTTTACTTTATAGTAAACATACGTGTACATACGCTATATGAAAGTCTATTTATAAGTGCTTCTTTTCTTATACATATTATATATTTCATTACAATAAAAAAACACTTTTGGTAAATTACATCATAATTTTAAACAATAAAAATTAATAATCTTAAAGCATTACACGCTTTCTATTAAATGTTGTATTTATATTTATACAGTTATCTATAAGAGAAAACATCTATTTTCATTATGTATACAAATATTCGCATTGTACTTTTATTAATTACAGTTGTTTTTTATCATACCACACTAAACAAACTAGTCCGCAAAATATAGCACTTTCAAAATTTGAAAAATTGTTATAGAAACACATACGTGTACATACGCTTATATGAAAGTCTATTTATAGTGCTCGCTTCGGTTTTCTTATACTACTCATTTCATTACAATAAAAATACACTTTTGGTAAATTACATAATTATTTTATAAACGATAAAAAAAAAATTAATAATCTTAATGCATTACACACTTTCCTTTTCGGGGGTTTTAAATGGTGTATTTATATTTATACAGTTATCTATAAGAGGAAACATCTAAATTCATTATGCATGCATATATTCGCATTGTACTTTTATTAATTATTGTTGTTTTTTATCCTACCACACTAAGTTTTTACTCAAAAAAAAAAAAAAACATATATATATATATATATATATATATATATATATGTGTGTGTGTGTATATATCAAATTAGTCCGCAGGGTACAGTACTTTCAAATTTGAAATTTTTATTATAGAAACGCACATACGTGTACATACGCTTATATGAAAGTCTATTTATAGTGCTCGCTTTCGTTTTCTTATATTACTCAAAAAAAATGTAATTAAATTTCCTATCTAACAATGTAAAACAATGTATACCTTTCCATTTAAAAAAATCAAGTTATCTATGATTGAGAATCTTAAACTTTGCATTACGATATCTCGAAAATTAAAAAAGATAATATTACTATTTTTACGATTTTATGTAGCACAGTCTATGAGTAATCAACCATTAAAATTTTAGTGTTACACATTTCTCAATACGGTTGTTACAATTTTCCTTCAACCTCTAAATTTTCAAAAATTGAATGCAGCGCCTAAATTGGCGTTTAAGATACCTCAATAGTGAATAAAGTGCCCTTAAAATTAACCAGGGAATCCAAATTTATAATAATATACGGTATGTTCCATTTCAAAAAATATAACTTTGTGTTGTAATACCCTGTACACGAGTAGTAATTTTTGCGAAAATATTTTCCAATTGTAACCCGAAAGATCCCACACCATCCTGCAATAAATAATTTTGAAAACGATATTGTATAAACTTATAAAGCTTCGTCCACGCACTATTGGCGGACCCTGTATATATATATATATATATATATATATATATATATAACAAATTAGTCCGCATAATATAGCACTTTCAAACTTTGAGAATTTTTTGTAGAAACACACATACGTGTACATACGCTTATATGATAGTGCTCGCTTTCGCTTTCTTATATTACTCAGCATGACTGTTTATAAGCTTCGCTGTCGTGTTTCACTTTGTTCTCAAAAAACGAATTTGAAAATTCGATTTTAACCTATATATGTATTCATAGAGTAAAGTAAATGCAAATTTCTCAAAATTTAGGCACTTTTAAAAAACCGGAAAGTGCCCGTGAAAGTTGAGGTTGCAGGATAATGACTATCTAAAACCTTTTCTGCCGTGTTTCCTTTTTTAAACGAATTTTTTACATAGGATGAATGTAAATGCAAATTTCTCAAAATTTAGGGCACTTGAAAAAAACGAAAAGTGCACGTGACTGTAGAGGTTTGTAAGATAATGACTGTCTATAAGTTTCGCTGTCGTGTTTCCTTTTTTTTTTTAAACGAATTTGAAATTTCGATTTTTTTACATACATACGTATGCATAGGATGAATGTAAATGCAAATTTCTCAAAATTGAGGGCACTTGAAAAAAACGAAAAGTGCACATGACTGTAGAGGGTTGTAAGATAGTGACTGTCTATAAGCTTCGCTGTCGTGTTTCCTTTTGTTTTTAAAAAACAATCTGCCTCAACTTTCATTTTTCTTATTGCCGCCATATTGGATTTTTCGATTTTTTGAAAGAGCGCAATATTTCCAGTTTAGTGATGTCTCACAACTGCATAAAAGATTAGAGTTTCATCGAAATATCACACTTTCTAAAGTTAGGTCTTATTTAATTAGTAGGCCATGATTTATTTGTCACAAAATAACATTAATAAATAATGTATAAAATTCTTTGAATTTTCAATGAAACATGAAATTAAATAACGACCTCTCAACAAGACAGATGTTTTGCGACAAATTCCCAGCTATGAGTGTGTTAAAATAAAGCCAGAAAAATCGTCATTAATTTAATTAATACTTGAACCTTTGAACAACCTACAATAAATTACAATTACAATTAATTTACAGATTTGCAAAATGACGTCCATTTACATCGAGACATTTTTGACTTGGTGACTGTTTTTCGTACAACCCTAGAAGTGTATTTCCATTAACACTATTTCTAAATGTATCCAAAACTCTATGTCTCAGGATTTCTATGGTCGCAGGAGGATCAAACTCTAGACCTCATTCTTTGTGTGACCCCAGAGGTAGAAATCCAAGGGCGAAAGGTCAGGGGATCTAGGAGGCCAAGATATTGGACCATTTAATGCAATAATTCTTTCATCAAACTGCTCGTTAAGAAGTTCCTGACTTGAATGGTGTTGTTCGACATCCATCCTGTTGAAACCAGGTTCTTCTGAACTCATCTTCGGTGAGAGTAGCTCGTAAAGCCGGCACAACCTGGTTTCCAAAAGCTCTAGGTACCTCTGTCTGTTTAAGTTATAGTCAAACAAAATGGTCCTAAGTCGATTTCCTGCAATGATTAATAATTTATAATACATAGGTGCCCAATTAAAATAGGTAAGTTAGATTAAATTACCAATAATCCCACACCAAACGTTTCCAAATCTGTCTGTAGACGTCTCTCTGCCACTTCGTGAGGGTTTTCTACAGCCCAATGATGAATGTTGTGCTTATTAAAACTTCACAATTGTAAACCTATCTCATCAGACCACAAGTATGTTAACAAAATCGAGATTTTCGTTACACATTCTAGTATACCACTCGCAGAAGCGCATTCGTCTTGGAAAATCAGTTTCCTTAAGTCCTTGAACTATTGTGGGTTTGTATGGATAGTAGTTATTCTTTTAACACTCTTTGTACCGTTGATTTTGACACACGAATTTCCCGTTCTACCGTTCTTACCGATGCACTGGGGTTTTCGTTGACAGCTTGTAAAATGTTTCTGTCACGATTTTCATTATCAATATTGTATCCGCTTTTAGGTTGTTCGAAGGCCCCATAGTTAATTAAATTAATTACAATTTTTCTGAAGTGGGTTTTATTGCGGGCCGTCGTTCGGGGTACATCTCCAAATACCTCGCTGAGGTAATGTCGGCGTTTCTGTTTGACTGCAAGTAAAGCGCTAACATGTCAAACTTTTCTTCATTTGAATAGGGCCATTTTCAACAGGCTTTTACAATTTGTGTGTCACGTTTATGATTTTAATGACAGAAAAGCGTACTACTTATGAAAACACTTCTTTGAATTATTTAACGTCAAAGTCAGAGCCCCTTATATGGAAAAAATGAAACCCAATTTTACTGACAAATAAATCATGTCCTACTAATAATAATAAATAAGACCTAACTTTAGAAAGTGTGATATTTCGATGAAACTCTAATCTTTTATGCACTTGTGAGACATCACTAAACTGGAAATATTGCGCTCTTTCAAAAAATCGAAAAATCAAATATGGCGGCAATAAGAAAAATGAAAGTTGAGGCAGATTGTGGGACACGCCATCTTATTCGTCTTAAAAAAGTGTCCGAATAATCTCACATTGTGACAGCTGTCAAATTAACCATTTCGGATTTACTGGCGAAAAACGAAATCCGCCATTTTCGGTTTTCGCCGATATTTTCAAAACCAATTGACCGATCGTAAATCTGAAACCGGATATAGAATGCTCTAAGCTTCCTCTAAAACTTTCCCCATTTAACCTTTGCAGTAAGTATAACAGAAGCCGAGATCCCTTTATAGAGAAGCGAATTTGGGACACATTGTATAGTATGCATAGGGTAAAAGTAAATGCAAATTTTCAAAATTTAGGGCACTTTTGAAAAAATCAAAACCAATCATAAATAATATTATTAACAAGATATTCTGACTTGTTCTTTCAGGTTATCTTACGATCACATGTATTTCTCAATAAATTCGCATGCAATCCATATCTTAAATGTGTGATTATGTTTACATTATGATTGACCAGGTCAGTTTCGCTTCTCAGAAGTCAAATCTTTTGGAAAAATGATTCTAACTTTTGCTTTGTATTGACTAAAGAACTATTTCTTTGTTTGAATTTGAATGTTGCTCGATGTCAAACTTGTCTTTGTTGAAATGGACACTGTGGTGTTCAAACAGTACACAAAAATTTAGGTATCGTTTTCATCTTTGACCAATGTATACATTTCTTTATTAGAATTTACATTCCACGACAATTGTGGTAAATAAAATTAATACCAATTAAAAAAACAAATAAATTGCCTTTTGTATTGTTACTTAATTACCTCAACGACACAAATAAAAACAAAGTTAACAATTAACCTCAAAATAAGACCAGCATGGTTAAGAAAACATGATTTAAATCTGTGTATTGACCAATGGAAAGAGTTTATATCAAGTTTCTTTTTGTAAAGTAAAGAAAGAAGAATTGTTTACAAAAGAGTATAATACTTAAAAAGGAAACTGGTACCTAAGAACTTAATTTAGTTAATTTTATTTAATTTGTAAACCTGCAATTTAAATGATTGAGCATTGTTTAATCGTTGCTTTTAATTTCAAATGTGCCATGCAATTATTGAAAGAACAAATTTTAAAAAATTTAAGCAACTCAGTTAAATACAAATGTAGCCAAGTAATTTAACTACTATAGTGTTTTAAGATCCATTTAATTTGGCATTTTGAAATTGAAAACCATTTATGCAACAAATTTTATAATTTAATTCATGACTTTAAAGCAATCTTAAGGAAAAGAACAAGATTCAACAAATTTGTGTTTGGACAATCATAAAGGTAAATCGTTTAATAACAAATTCTTAACACTTTGATGAATGAATGTAATGAAGAAGTTTATTCCAACAAATTTGGAAAGGTAATAAAAGCGATTAAAAACTTTTCAAGAGTTTAAATCAATGTATATAATAAACAAAGGAATTTTAAAACAATTTAAATCTTAATTTAAATCAAATGTGACCAATGCAATTATGACAAATCAAAACATAATTTGAACAACATCTTTAAAACACCTCAGTTAGAATACAAATGACAATGTGATTATCACATCGAAAGATATTTTAAAATCCACCTTAAAACACTAAAGGAATTCAAAGACCAATTAAAACCCAAAATATTTAACAATTATCTAAAAGACTTTGAAATTGATATGGTTTAATATAAAAAGTTTAATCATAATTTGAATATGGATTATAAAATTCGAAAAGGTATTTAAAGTTAACACTTTTTAATTTAAATGTATTTATAACAAACCACAAATTAGCATTTAAAACAGTTATTAAAAAATAAAAAAACATAATAAATTTACAATAATAAAAACAACAAACAAAATTTAAAACAGTATTATGAATTAGTTTATCACACTTTATAAAATTTGATCCAAGCAAATTTTTTATAAAGTTTAAACTTTGGAATTTTTTAATAAACTAATTGTTTAATTGATACAAAATCCAAATGTAAATATATTATAACAAAATCAGTTTTAATCTTTTTAAACTTTCATTACGACAGAAAAGACAGTAGAATGCAACAATCATGTAAATAATTTAACAATTTTAAAAAGTCTTCAATAAATTTCAAGAATCATGTATTTTGACTTAAGTTTTTTTAATAACAAATTCTAAAAGACCCAAGTCTGTGAAATGAACCATACATTTATTTTTAAATAATTGCTTCTGAATTAATGTAAATGGGTTTCTTTCAAAATTTCTCAATTTTGAGACAAATGTCGTTGTTAAGTAGATTGTGAAAATATCTTCATGAAAATGTCTTGTTTAAAATTTCTTCAAAGACAAAAATCTAATCTTTAACTTATAACAATTGTGCTTAAATGCAAGTTAAGCATAAATTCCAAATTTATATTTTAACAGTATTCTTCTAAAAATTTTGGATCTTTCAATTAAGTAAAATGCGTGCATCGTTTTATGAGAACTTTCGTTTTAAATATTTAATTTGTACTATGAAGGATTTTTTAAAAATTTAATTCAAAGAAATGAAAAACCTAACATTATTAATCAACCTAATTTTTTTCAATAAAAACTTTGGTGATAAATTTGCATAATATGTAATTTTTCATTCTAACAATTTATTATAACATTTTGTCTCTTCAAATGTTTTGCTAGTTTCTTTTTTTTAAAATTCCCAAGACAGGTATTTTCTAAACTAAAATTATTTCAAACCAAGTAAATTTTAAAAATTTTTTCCTTTTACAAATAAAAATTGGGACAAACTAAATATTTTATTATTATATATATATTATTTATATTTATAATTTATTATAATATATTTAAAATATATTTATTATATATATATATTTTTTTTAATATATTATAATATTTTAATAAACTAATTAGTTTCAAGCCAAAGTAAATCATAATCGTTATCGGTTATCCTTGGCGCTTTGGACATTTTATTCATAATTTATTTTTAAAATTTCAATTTTAACATAAAATTAAAGTTCGATTTTTATAAAGAATGATACTTTGTCTAAGAACGCGTCGTTTTTAAATAAATCATTTAACTTTTCAGTAGAACCATTACTTTTATAAATTAATCTTCTTTACAATTATAAGATTATTAAAATAAACAAAACAATTCTAACTAAACTTCCATCCATAATTTCATTTTTTTAAAAGTAAGAATAACTCGGTAAAAATAAATCGTTTTTCAAAATGTTGCTCCAATTAATTAAAAATTTTGACAACTGAAGATCGGTCTGTTGGAAAGAAGCTAGGATAACAATTGCTCAACGCAAACACACCATCAAAACAGGGCAAAACATACTACACAAAACAAGAAAAAACCTAATACATATATATATTATAAATATATATATAAATAATTAATATAAATATATATAATAAATTTTCAAAGTAGTATAACCATTTATTATACCTTATTTGTCAACCCCTAACTTCCAAGACAATAATATCCGGACATGGAACGATACCGAATTGAAGCAACATCCGGCATTTCAGAACCTCTTCCTATTTTATAAAAAATAATTTTTGATATTGCATAAAGGAAATAATTTATTCCCTAATGGTTAATAAAGTAGTTTCGAAGAATTTTCTTATTGCGTCTATCACGGTAAATGGAGAAAATAATTATGTATCAAGGATACGAACGGTTTGTGTACAATAGATCATACTTGCCGTTCTAGGAAATTGGAGGTTTCTTGGTTAATAAAATATCAATTTGTCACTTAATTTTAAAGGGCTTTCTGTTGAAATTTTCTTTTTCAAAATGATGCAAATAATTAAAGACTAACAATTCTTCCAGATACTCATAAGCCGAAAATAAATAGCAAAATTAATTTTCAAATTATTACTAAGAAGTCATCTTATAACTTTGGGAAACACAAATAAAGCATTATTTTGTTTAATAGATAATATTCGTTACAATTTGGCAAATTATAAACAACAAATGTGATGAAATATACATTGCAGTATGTTTTTACGGACAACATTTGTTCAATAAATAAATCCGTATATCATAAAATAGAAATGATGTAACCTAAGTCGAGTTCCGATCACAAAATGATTTTAAACAGCATTCGTCACAGTACCAAAGAAATCCTTATCCTTCTGGAGACGCAATAATAACGTTATTTGGTTTGTATACATACAATGTAAATTAAGTAGTAACATCTATACAACAATAAAATAAAATTTGTTTAATGGTTATCTAGACCCGTATGTAAACACTCAATTTGAATTACATTTAACATATAGTTATAGACTTCAACAGTTGCGTCCAACTGCCTGAACCAAATCCCCATGTGGGAGTTACATTATAGCAAGGGAAATGTATAGGAGAACTTATGTTATAAAAAGTAAGTAAGTCTGTGATCCGAACCGTAGACCTCTGAACAACAAACGGGGACCTTAACCGCTCAAAAGGGCCAAAAACCGGACCGGTTACAGGGTTTATAAACCTAATAAAGATCGTAAATAAAACAGTATATCTATATAGCGTACGAAACACACCTCAGATCACTCTACAAACACAGACATGGTGGGTTCTTTACGGACGAGAAAAGCAGTAGTGAAAAAGAAACACATGTTGAGGGGTCTATGTGGGGAGTTACTATAAAAATATATATACGTCTGCACTCTTTGGTGTGTGTGTGTGCAGAGATGAGAAAAAGAAAAGATAGGTGTTGAGGGTCTATGATCAGTTATTATAAAATATATGTCTGCACTCTTTGTACATGTAGAGAGAAGAGAGAGAGAGAGAGCGAACGAGAAAAGCAGAGGTGAGAAAGGAAGACAGGGTGGGTAGACCTCTGAAGTAACTAACGAGGACCTAAACCATGCGCCATAAGGTTTACGGTGTAAACGTAGAGATCGTATAATCAGTATATCTATAGCTTAGCGTAGGCATACACCCTCAGATGAATGTTTCCACTAATCACATTTAACCAGACAAATTAGCTGTCAATCAGATGAATAGTTATGAGAATACTATCAGGAGAGGGGTGACTAATGTATAAATACGCTCATCAGGTACTAAATGACTTAGTTTACTTTTATTGCTACCGTACACATCGGTCTCATCGTAGTGCACATGGCTAATTTTGAAATTGTCAGTGAGCGTTATATGAACATAAAGTTTCGCTCAACCAAGCGAAAATTTTTTTAAACTAAAGAACAGTACTGGAAAGCTAAATGTGTTAGATTTGGTAAGAACAGGAGTTAATCAAGTTATTACATACATTATGTCATCGGTTAACCCCGACGATAAAGTGGGGATAACCTTTCACGAAAATTTCAAATTTAAACTACCGGGGTGGTTGAGTTTTCGTAAAGCATCCGAAGTGACATTTGGCTCTGTGTGGGGTATTTTGGAATCACTACTGCAGAGTAATACTGAGCACACGAGCACGGACACATTTCATATGGAGGTAACGTGTGTATCACGCCAACAGGGAACGGAAGACAGCGAGGTATAACAATTACAATGAAGAATCAACCATGCGACGTGGAATAATTACTATACGCAATGAAGATAACTTATGTTTACCGCGAGCATTAGTAGTGGGTAGAGCCTTGCAGATAAAGACCCGAGATATAATGACATTAGAAAAAGGATGCCAACAAAACTGTTTGCGCTAAACTTAATAGAAGTCGCTAAGGTTACAATTCCGTCGTTTAACCCCGAGAAAAGGTAGAAAATTTCAGCAAAATTTCAAATTTAAACACGTTTGTTAATTCAGATATAATAATTAGGTAGAGGGTATACTTACGAGATAATTAAACTTTGAATACGGATATTTATAACAAAAAAATTTGATGAATCAACAAAGGAGAAACACCAAACAAAGTTTACGTTAAAAAAATTACCCGGTAATGTAGGTTATATTAAATTTATGTTGTACACAGAACCACCTTATGCTAATAACCTTTCAAAAGAACAGGAACATTTTGGTTAAATTAAACCTTTCGTGTAAAAAAGTGAGAAAGACATTTTATAGGGTAAGTTTAAGTAGAACCTGAGTAAAAATAAGAAAACGAATTTTAAAAAAGATCCCTCTAACCGGGGTAAAATCTGGTGTAACAGATTTCTGTAAAGAGGAAACCCATAGAGTAGATGTTAAAGTGGAGGATTAACCAACAATTTATCAAAATTATAAATGGAAAGGAAAAATTTGAAGGACAGGTCTACGTCAAATAAGTTTCATAAAAGGAAATCCCTCTATGATATTAAAGTAAGCTCCCAGTGCAGATAGGTTTCAGGAACATTTGGGCTCGAATGTAGCTATTAGGCGCCAACAGGAAAGTGAACATCAAATTGGGTAAGCCCTAGGAAAGATGTTTAAACCGAGGATAAGATAGGAAGGTTGTGTTTAACAAACTTATTAATAAAAACAAATTAAACTGTATGTAAAGCACCTCAATAATTGTAATATCAGTTATTAAACCATTCTTGTAACCCAATTATAGTATACCTTATTATAGTCCAACTCAAATGAACTCAATATACCTTATTAAGACGTATAGCTAGGAATCAGAATGTCGACTTATCTGAAACAATAAACAGTTGTGAACAGAGCTTTGTCAATCAGAATAATGAATATGTTTATAGAATTCCAAAGCGATGAAAAGAATGTTAATTTCGAGTTCGTATACAGAAACCAGTTAACTCTAACCTTTAAAATAGGGAACATTTGTTTAATCTAAAATTTTAGCAGTATAAATTCATTTATTTGAAAAAAATGTTACAACATCGCTAACGCACACTAATACGTGTTTTTGTCATTAAGTGAATTCAGAATAAAAACTATATGTTAAGGTAACATATGGACAATTTTAATGATGTTGATGATTATATTTGTAATTACCAGGTTAATAATTGAATTAATTGTTTTATACACATATGTTTTTATTGTAAATTAGTTTTTTAAAAATACATATTTCTGTGTGTTTTAATGCTATAGTTCAAACTCAACAAAATTTTCAATGTTATTAAAATTCATCCTCAACATGTTAATTATGTTATAAAACAATTAATTCAATTATTAACGCTGGTAATTACAATATAATCAACATCATTAAAATTGTCCATATGTTACCTTAACATATGTTTTATTCTGAATTCACTTTGAATGACAAAAACACGTATTAGTGTGCGTTAGCGATGTTAGTACGATTTTTTTCAAAATAAATGAATTTATAGCTGCTAAAATGTTTAGTATTTAAACAAATGTTCACCTATTTTAAAAGGTTAGAGTTAACGGTGTTTCTTTACGAACTCGAAATTTAACGATTCATTTTCACCTCGCTTTGGGACACTTCGCGTATAAACATTTATTTCTGATTGACAAACATCTGTTCACAAACATGTTTATTGTTTCAGATACAGATCGACGATTCTGATTCCTAGCTATACGTCTATTTAAGGTAGGTATTGAGTTCATTTGAGTTACTTAATACAGGTAGGTACTATCAATTGGTATACAATGGTAATACTGATATTACAATTATGGGTGCTTTACATACAGTTTATGTTGATTTATTAATAGGGTTAAACACCAACCTATCCCTATCTTATCCTCGGTTGAAGACACGGGTCATTCCTAGGGCTTCCAATGTGCAAGCAGCTGTTTCGGCTGTTCGCTCGGTACATAGTACATTCGACGCCCAAATGTTCCGAAGGAACCTATCTGCACTGGGACTTAGCTTTAATATCATAGCCAGGAATTTCCTCATTATGGAAAGCTGTCATTTGCGGAACCGCCTTCAACTATTTTCCTTCTCCATTTCATCAATTTTGATAAATTGTGTGTTAAATCCTCCCACTTTAACACTCTACTCTTATGGGCTTTCTCTTACAGAAATCTGTCTACACCAGACCTCTGTGTAGCGCCCTTGGATTATGAGATCACTTTCGTTGGTAAAATTCGTTATTCTTATGATTTTCAGCTCAGGAATATCTGGATTCTTAAACTCTCACGCTATAAAGATGTACTTTCTACTTGTAATATTACAGCTTATAAGGTTTAGGACTTTAACCAAAATGTTCCTACGTATCTATTTGAATAGGTTAGTTAGCAGTAATGGTGGCTTCAGTACGAACATCGAAATTTAATATAGACCGTACATTACGCAGGGTAGAGGTGTGTGATTTTAACGTCAAACTTTGAAAATATTGAGTGCTTGTCAAATGCCTTGTCAGTTGATTCAGTCGAGAATGGGTATTATTCGTATATACAATATAAGCCGTATTCACATACCCGTTTAATTACCGTCATGCGTCATTACCGTATACCGCAAAATACATACCTAAGTGTATTATAGGTCGGTGTGAATTAAGGCAACCGTAGTTTAAATTTGAAATTCTGCGTGAAAGGTTATTCTACCTTTATCGTCGGGGTTAAACAACGGATTATACGTTCAACTAGGTGAATGTCAGGATGTTTAACACTTTGAAGTTCCAACTCATAGATCCGACCTTGAATCTCTTCATACCGACTATCGTGTGATGTAGATGATTGGGCTTGAACGTTTTACTGCCGATATTCACAAATAGACAGACAGACAGACCAGCCAGATCAGACAGACCAGCCAGACCACTGATCAGTCAGACTAGCAGACCAGACAGACAGACCACTACAGAGTGCAGACGGTATATTTTATAATAACTGACCACAAAGGTTCCCAGCATGTCTTTCTTTCTCACCACTGTTTTCTCTCGTCTCTCTCTCTCTCTCTTCTGTCTCTCTCACACATGTACTACAGAGTGCAGACGTATATATTTTATAATAACTGCATATAGACCCTCAACACCTATCTTTCTTTCTCATCTCTGGTTTCTCTCTCTCTCTCTCCTCTCTCTCTCTGCTCTCTCTCACGCAGACACACTACAGAGTGCAGACTTGTATATTTTATATAACTGCCACAAAGACCCCAATGCGTGTCTTTCTGTCTCACACTGTTTTCTCTTCTCGCTTCTCACAGACACACATACATCAGTTACGTAACATCTCTAAGCTCGTATTTGGAACTGTGCTTGTAGGATAACTATTTTACGGTGATCTGAGGTGTGTCTACGCTAAGCTATAGATATACTGTTTATATGAGATCTATAGGTTTATAATGTAAGCGGATTGGTGGCAGCTGTTGAGGTCCTCGTTTGTTATTTCAGAGGTCTACGGTTCGATTAGAGTAATTCCTTAAGTAAATATGTGCGAGTGAAATAAGTGAGAAACGAGTATGCTTTTTTTTTCTTTATTTAAGATTACATTGAATACATATACGTAGTTTTACATACATCAAAGATCTATAAGTTATTTTAATATAGTCTTTCGATTTATTTAAGTCTATAACGTACTATTGCAACATTCCAATTCTAATAGTGAAAACATATAAACATTCATGGTTTATTCTCGTTTTGAACAATGTTTTGATCTTAATATCTATTCTATTTATTGGTTAAACATTCCAACAATATAATACACCTGTAATATCCTAAAATCCGATTGTATTTACACTAACTGGTACAATAACACTTTATTGTTTCACACTAAATCATTTTCGTTTTCTTATATCCGTATGGTATCGTGTCGTAGTTTTCTATCCTGCGACGTTTGTTGATGTTTAATCGGAGTCTTTTAATTTCAGGTTTTGTCACGAGTTCGTGGTCCTGTTACCTAATGACGTTAGTAGAAGTTAAAATTTCATGTTCTGTGTCATCCACTAAGTCAATTAAGGATTCTAAGTTAACTTTTCCTAAATTTTCATAGTTAAGGGTAATTCCTTTACTTTAATCGTTTGCTTTATCGCCCCATCTGGTAAATAAACTTTGTAGCCGTATGTTTTCGGTCCTCCTGACGCAAACTCGGTGATATAAGACCCACAACCGTATTGAGGTTCAATTTCATCGGTAAGATCTCTAACATATTTCCTCGGTAGATCCGGTACCTTCTTTTGAAATGTAAATAACAGAATCAGTATCGTAATATAGCACCTCTCTCCACGCTTCGAGATACGAGTATAATTTTAATCGTGCTTGTGTGGTTACGTAGGCTGCTATTACGCAGTTTACATTAAACAAGGGCTCAGCAGCCTCTTCCGCGTATATCCAGTTTACAATTAGGGTGTCCTCGTTAATTTCCTGTATATGATTAACTTCAACTGATGGAGAAAACATTAAATCGTAAACTCTTTGAGTATTAATAATTGAAGTTTTGCTTTGATTTTCGCGTTGACCAAATTTACCCCAGAAACTATTTAACATAAGCTTTGCTAGAGATCTAAGAGCTGGATTTTTCTCAATAGAACCGGGTTCGAGCTGTACACCCTCGTTGTTAAGGAACTCTGCAATGTAAAGGGTCTGGTCTTCTTGATTTGTACAGTTAGATGGCCACCCTGAGGCCTCTTGCTTCATCTTTAAGAACATATTTATGAAACCGGAAAATAGACCGCCTGATCTATCTGTTTTATCATACTGTGTTGTGTCATATGACCAGATTTCTTGTATCTGTACTATATTGTACCCTCTTTGACGGCTTACGATCTCGTCTGTACACCATGTACCGTGAAGTGTTCGTTCCTGAATATCATGCAAGCATTCCTCGGTACTTAGTCTCTACACATGTGCGACAAAGCGGAAACATAAGTTTTGATGTATCTTCATAGGAGCACAGGATGGTAAAGATCTTGAGGTGGCAGAATTGAACACTTAATTATACCGCTGGGAAGGCACGCCTAGTAGTAAACTCGTCACACTCCCAACGTATACCCGTGGGTGACCAGTTGGAAACTTCCCATATTTACAAACCCAGGGTACAACGAGACACGTCGACGTATTTAATTCTTTCGCCGGGTTTGCTACATATTTTAGTTTTGTACACCCGTTCTACCACCATAAATGCATCGCGTGGGTTAAGAGGGACGTATCTTATCAGGGGTGATGTTTTAAGTATAACATTTTGGGTTTGTTTTAATTCTAGCGAAAATTTACATCCCCACATTTCAGTGACGTAATATCCTAAGTTTTAAGACGGAATACTTTTGATTTAGTATTTTCATATCTCTGCTCCATGGTATCGTGTGGATTGTCAAACAGCTGTGCATCGCGCCGTGTTGTAAAGCATATAGGACAACCGTGATAGTAGCACCCGTAAAACTCAAAACTTCGTTTGATGATTCGCAATAACCGTCTCTCAAACCATACGTCACATACTCTCTGTTTACCCGCGTGTTGAATAGAAATACCTCTGGTCCTCTTCCCAGACCAGCCATTGTATAGCACTTATAGATTGCTTGTCTACTCTCGATAACCAGCTTTGGGGATAATTCCTATTGTATCGGGTTGTAAAATCGTCTTCGGTACACCAGATTGCAAGCTGAAGCTATCGTAATGGCTTCGACAAACGGATCAACCAAACACTCCTTCAAAACAATCTTCTAAAGTACATGCAAGCATGTTTTAAGATGTCTACGTCGGACCGGCAATATTCTATTAACTCTTCCGACATTTTAAATATATAACCCTGTGATTGCGTTTCTTCATACCATTTTAAAAATTCAACTCTTTCTTCGGGTTTCATGGAGTTGGGGAGTAGTAATCAATATGAGGTAGCGACCCTACATACTCGGAGTTTGCTTTAATGTTAAATAGATGGGGAAATAACCTTTTCTTATACCCGTCGCTAATCCAAATGCCTTTGGTAGAGCGAGAGCGGCATAGGGAAGTAGTTAAGACTATCAATAAATTTTAGGTTATCAAATTTCATCATTAGTATTTTAGACCCTCTCATTATAATCTCCGGTTTAAGATGTGTGTTTGTTAGTGTGTGGTTTAAGATAAACTGGTGATCAAACCCTGGCCATTGTGGGCTATTACAACAACCTTTTGAACAATTTTCTTACTTCCAGCAAGTAACTAAAGATTTTGTTGATACAGTATTCACCTTGTAATATTTGTTCTCTAACACCACATCGGGGCATATAACTAGAGTGATGGTAGTGTGTAGCACGTAGACACTTGCTGAAATACACAAAGATTCGCCTCGTGAAGTTTTACTGCCGGTTTTTCGGGGTGAGATTTTCTTGACGAGTTTCTAAATCATAAAACAAAATAAAACGTCGTTATTCTCTTTATACGGGGTTGCTTGTCTAATAAAACAAAATGGTTTTCCGGTTTATGATCGTTGCATTGTTTAAAAACCTCTCCACAAAAATGAGGTGTTTTTCGGTTGTTAATATTAAATGTTTTTAAACAAACGCTGCATTTGTGTACTGTTGAACATAGACACCGTTTTTCTTCTTTATGGTTCAAAAGACATATGGAGAACGAAAGTTCTGCAGTCGTGGCAATAAACTTCTTCACTTAATTTTTCACAAACTGGAGCTTTCTACAGCAGGCATGTAGCTCCACACCTATGCCTATTTAAAGTATTGTACGGGATATGACACTTTTCACAGTAATAGCTGCAGCAAAATGCTGATGTTAAAGATTTTATAACGTTAAAATGTCCTTGGTTGTACAGTAATCTTATTTTCTTTTCCCCGGGTCGACATTCGAATAACATTTCTCGTCCCTTAGTGCCGTGTTGGTATACTGTAATGTTGTACCCGGTAAGGTATTGTTGAAACTGTCTAAGTTCGTTAATACTACACCTTACTCGGAATTGTAACCTTAGCGACTTCTATTAAGTTTAGCGCAAACAGTTTTTGTTGTGCATCCTTTTTCTAATGTCATTATATCTCGGTCTTTATCTGCAAGGGCTCTACCACTACTAATGCTCGCGGTAAACATAAGTTATCTTCATTGCGTATAGTAATTATTCCACCGCATGGTTGATTCTTCATTGTAATTTATACACTGCTGTCTTCCGTTCCCTGTTGGCGTGATACACGTTACCTCCATATGAAATGTGTCCGTGCTCGTGTGCTCAGTATTACTCTGCAGTAGTGATTCCAAAATACCCCACACAGAATGTCACTTCGGATGCTTTACGAAAACTCAACCACCCGGTAGTTTAAATTTGAAATTTTCTGCGAAAGGTTATCCCACTTTATCGGGGTTAACCGATGACATAATGTATGTAATAACTTGATTAACTCCTGTTCTTACCAATCTAACACATTTAGCTTTCCAGTACTGTTCTTTAGTTTAAAAAATTTTTCGCTTGGTTGAGCGAAACTTTTTATTTCATATAACGCTCACTGACAATTTCAAAATTAGCCATGTACTCGATGAGACCGATGTGTACTAGCAGCAATAAAAGTAAACTAAGTCATTTGTACCTGATGAGCGTATTTATACATTAGTCACCCCTGATAGTATTCTCATAACTATTCATCTGATTGACAGCTAATTTGTCTGGTTAAATGTGATTAGTGGAAACATTCATCTGAGGTGTTGTCTCTGTCTCTGCTCTGTCTCTGTCTCTGTCTCTCTGTCTCTGTCTCTGTCTCTGCTCTTCTCTGTCTCTGTCTCTGTCTCTGTCTCTTCTCTCTCTGCTCTCTCTTCTCTCTCTCTTCTCTGTCTCTTCTCTTTCTTCTCTCTCTTCTCTCTCTCTCTCTCTCTCTCTCTCTCTCTCTCTTCTCTCTCTCTCTCTCTCTCTCTCTCTCTCTCTCTCTCTCTCTCTCTCTCTCTCTCTCTCTCTTTTTCTCTCTCTCTCTCTCTCTCTCTTTTCTCTCTCTCTTCTCTCTCTCTCTCTCTCTCTCTCTCTCTCTCTCTCTCTCTCTCTCTCTCTCTCTCTCTCTCTTCTCTTCTCTCTCTCTCTCTCTCTCTCTCTTCTTCTCTCTCTCTCTCTCTCTCTCTCTCTCTCTCTCTCTCTCTTCTCTTCTCTCTCTTCTTCTTTCTCTCTCTCTTCTCTCTCTCTCTCTCTCTCTCTCTCTCTCTCTCTCACATGTACTACAGAGTGCAGACATATATTTTATAATAATGAATTAGACCCTCAACACCTATCTTTCTTTCTCATCTCTGTACACACACACACACACTACAGATGAATATATATATATATATATATATATATATATTTATAAGTAACTCTCACATATCAACATGTGTTCTTTCTCACTACTGCTTTTCTCGGTCTCTCTCACTACACTATAGAATTCAGATTTGTATATTGTATAAAACTGTCCATAAAGAACCCACCATATGTCTGTGTTTGTAGGGTGATCTGAGGTGTGTGCGTATGCTATATAGATATACTGTTTTATACGATCTATAGGTTTATACTGTAACCGGTCCGGTGGCGCAGCGGTTAAGGTCCCCCGTTTGTTGTTCAGAGGTCTACGATTCGGATCTCACAGACTTACTTACTTTTTATAACATAAGTCTCTCACTATACATTTCCTGCTATAATGTAACTCCACATGGATTTGATTCAGGCAGTTGCGACGCAACTGTCTGCTCAACATAACTACTGTTATATTACCAAATTTAAATATAAACAACAATGCTACTTCACCCAAATACAAGAGTGAGTTTTGCTAAAAGGTACACGACAAAATATTTATAGACCAAACGGTTTACAACGGGAGTTTCTAATTAAAACAATAAAAGTAATGCAATCCGGCTCAATCAAAAGTTCAACAGCAAATGAGATACCTTTGCAAGACAATGTTTGATTTACGTTACATAGGCTTGTAAAATTATTTGCGGCGCAGCGACGATTAATTGTAGATTAATTTTTGGAAAAACTTACATTAAAACCTATACAAAAAGAAAAGAACGAATTAGCGTTTTAGTTTTGCTGAAAGATACACGATAAAATATTTATAGACCAAACGGTTTACAACGGGAGTTTCTAATTAAAACAATAAAAGTAATGCAATCCGGCTCAATCAAAAGGTCAACAGCAACTGCCTTCTCCTCCGATTTCAAACTCCCGAAAAACCACCCCCGTTTTTCAAAAGTAACAAAAAAAAATTATTACGTTGAAACAGTTTTACATTTATTATTGAACGACATCTTAATTTTAAAAATATGCATTCGTCCGTAACAAGCCCTACATTTAGGTCTCAAGTTTCAAAGATCCCTTTGGATTTGCGCTATGTTCCGCCTTAATGAATTATTAAATCAGTGACATTTTTACATCAAGAGCGCGCGTATAGAAATTTTCAACAATTCGTCACCCCAGTTTTGGCAGAACACCTGTTTCTCTACCCTAATATGTTTCTTTTATTTAATAATAAATAAGTTGTTATACTTCCGTATTCGATGAAAAAATGTTTCAAATAAATGTTGTAGTAGACAATTCAATGATTTTATAAATGTTTCTTTTTCAAAAATCCATGGGATGGTTATCCAAATATTATCATTTGAAGTTTTTAATCGGCCGTCATTTCGTTATTTTTCAAAATATGAAGCAATTGTAAATCCAAATGTTTTAGAAAATCAAATGCCGATTTTAAGTCTTTGAATTTTTAAAATATCATTTTAAATAAGGAAGATATGAGGGTTGTTAAAAAACCTTACGAAGTCGAATAACTACGAGCAGAGGTTCCAAATCACAAGATGTTACTAAAAAAAGTTGTTTGTTTCGATGAGTTCTAACTACCATTTTGGACCAAAGGAATATATATTTGTTGAAAGCGCGAGAGTAAGCTCTATTATATAATAAAACAATATACAGGGTGTTCCACTTAAAAACAAAACTTTTGTGGAGAGTCACGAGGGGTGCTTAAAATGTGCAAATTTTGAATTTCGCCCTGTATCTGAAATACTAAGAGGACTATGACAATTCTGTTTGTGACATCGTTTCACGAAAAAGTAGAACAGGGTCGGGAAAACAGCATCTTTCTATCTTTGCTCGCAAACGAGATACCCTACAATTTTAACCGTAATGGGACACAGTGTACATTCTGCAGAGTTCACATTAAGTGTATTTTCCTCTAAAGCGGAACTATTTAGCGATATACAATAAGAGTACCTTTTTTAAAGAAAATGAAATGACCTTTCAGAAATATTAACAAACCTTTCAAAATGTTTCTTTACAAAAAAATACAGCGGGTACCAGAAACATGAGTAAGGTGTTTGTGGCGCTCTCTATCTTGTACGTTGAAAGTAACTAGATATTCATGTTTGTCTACGAAAACTCCCCTGTTCCAAGTTTAAACAAGACATCTTGAAAAATGCGACATCTATCGGAAAGTGAAATAAAAAATGCATCTTGGAAAGGTCATAACTCTTTAAGGAAGTAGAATAGGAGTAGAAGAGGGGCACCATCCCCTCCACTTTTACACATTCACGTGGGAGACCATATTTTCCACCCCTACGGTTTCTTTTCGGAGGCCTTTTTCAACCCCTAATTATTTTTGTTTTTACTCGCTCACGTGTAGGACGTGTTTTTCATCCCTATTTTATGGCCGCCCACGTGTGAGCTGGTGTTTTCTACCCCTATGGTTTTGTTTCGGATGCCTTTTCAACCCTAATTATGACCTTTTTTGTACTTGCTCACGTGAGGGGCAGATGCAGGTCTTGGGGTTGGTCTTGGACCTGGAGTTGGTCTTAGGGTTGTTTTTGATGGTCAGCTTTAACCCTAATTAAGGTCCTTTTGGTTGTATTAAGAGCAGTACCCTTGGAGGTTAGGCAAACTCATACAATGTTGGGAATTGCATAATTACCCAATTATAATATTAATATTAAATTATCGATCCTATTGTTTTAAAATGGTCATATGCTATGGAGTACGTTCGGATGATTTTATACCTATACGAGAAATTTATTTATACATTGTATTTCTAATAAGGAGGTTCTTGTAAGACACGTGTATGAATCTGTGTTAGGGATTGATCTTGCGTGAGGGATTTGAATGACAATAAAATTTAATTATAGAACACTTATTTTTATTATAAATATCATAATTACAAAAGCCTCAGTGAGTTATAAAAAAATTACTGACATTCAGGTTATTCTCTAATGAAACAAAAATTTTATTAAGTTAATTAATTACATAACAGTTATTACAATATTGTTTTCTGAAACGAATATTAAAACATAGTTTTACCTGCATTGATTGCATTGAAATATGTTTCATATCCATCCGTTCGTTAAATTGTATATTGTACACCATAATGTTTTAAAGAAACTTGTTGCTGCGTATGTGATTTATAGCTGTAATTAAAAATCTGTACAAGTAAATAAATAAAAGGTTAAAAGCACACTTACCAGCTCTGTATTGAAAGAGCATTTTTAGGGACTGATTCACGAGTGGTACCCGTTTTCTGTTACTCGTCTAATCAAACTAATAACACCTACATTTTTACTTAGGCATAGTTTATGTAAAACTAGCTATTGATTTCCCCATAATTAATTTTTAGAGTGTAAATATACAAACAACCTAATTATCTTTATCACATTTACGGCAACTCGTATTTACTTTTCCCTTAAAGTAATTAATAACAAAGCGGTTTGAACAAAATGCTGTATATACACCGGCAAATTGTTTTTATATAAAAAAACCTCATTAAATGTTGGAAAGTAATAATTACATGTTTTAAATACCACAACAATATGTAGTAAGAAACCACTGTTCATGTTTACTTTTAGCTGATTACTGTGTCATATAATCCTGTTAAATTTAATAGTCTAAAAAACTGATTTACCAATATCGAATGGGTAACATAATTTCTTTTAAAAACACTGAATCATAAATTTTATAACGCGATTTTTTTAAAAACACACGTGCTGAATTAAAAGAAAGAAAAAACAGTAGGTATTACGCAACCCTTAATTAAAAAAGTAAGGTACTAAAAAATCTCTTTATTTATCAGAATAGAATGACGGGATATAAACCGGCTATTGCATTCCGATCTTTAACTAATTTAGAAAGTAATACACAAAACCTGATTACTGCTACTCGTATTTAGCAATTATATTGTACGTATATTTTTACATTCAAAAATACCTACAAATATTTTTAAAAATTTTGCTAACGCAAAATTACTTCAAATAATTTTAATCTTGAGATTACATAAACTACTGTTATGGAATGCATTAATATCATGCAACCATGATTTATCTGTATACTCAATTATGCGCG
Organism: Vesta saturnalis; assembly: GCA_036346205.1. NCBI lineage: Eukaryota > Metazoa > Arthropoda > Insecta > Coleoptera > Lampyridae > Vesta > Vesta saturnalis. The sequence continues at coordinate 848,443 of JARFJB010001981.1, forward strand.
CACACACACGCACGCACATACACACACACACACACACACACACACACACACACACACACACACACGCGAAAACACGCAAACGCGAAAACAAACAAACACGAAAAACACATCAACACAAAAAACACGCAAACACGAAATAATTAGATTTTACTGTCATTCAAATCCCTCACGCAAGATCAATCCCTAACACAGATTCATACACGTGTCTTACAAGAACCTCCTTATTAGAAATACAATGTATAAATAAATTTCTCGTATAAGTATAAGATCATCCGAACGTACCCCATAACATATGACCATTTCAAAACAATAGGATCGATCATTTTAATAATAATATCTTATTAGGATAATTATGCAATTTCCAACATTGTATCCGTTTGCCTAACCTCCAGGGGTACTGCTCTTAATACAACCAAAAGGACATTTATTAGGGTTAAAGCTGACCATCAAAAATAACCCTAAGACCAATTCCAGGTCCAAGACCTGCATCTGCCCCTCACGTGAGCAAGTACAAAAAAGGCCATAATTAGGGTTGAAAAGGCCTCCGAAAAGAAACCATAGGGGTAGAAAACACAAGCTCACACGTGGGCGGTCATAAAATAGGGGTGAAAAAACCCGCCCTACACGTGAGCGAGTAAAAACAAAAATAATTAGGGGTTGAAAAAGGCCTCCGAAAAGAAACCATAGGGGTGGAAAATATGGTCTCCCACGTGAGTGTGTAAAAGTAGAGGGTAAGGTGCCCCAGTAGGCGGGGCTTGTGACATAAAAAAGTGGAGAGGATGGTGCCCCTCTTCTACTAATAGGACTACGATAAGTTGGCCTAAATAGGGTTATTTTAATCCAAGGAAACGATCTCTGAATAGCCCATTCTTTACGGGACACCCTGTATATACATATATACACCATGTTCGTTTTAATATTTGTTATAGTGAATTAGTATGGGAAATCTGAAATATTCCAAAAAGTAATTCGAAGCCGAAAACAGAAAAGGAGACGCGGCATGCCTCCGTGGTGTAATAGTTAAACGTTCGACTTGCTAAACCGCACGGCCTTTTGGAAAGCAAGATCGAACCCCGTTACAAGCAAGACTTTTTTTTTAGTTTTATTTGTCATTAATATTTAATTTAATTAATCAATTTAAATAATCTGTTATGATTATTCTATTCGAAAAACTTACAAGAAATAATACATAAATTAGAAATGAAAAATAATTATGCATTTTTATATTGCATTAAACAAAAACTCATTATTACAATATTAGTTTATTAACACTCAAAATCCTGAAGATTAAAAATATTTAAAGTTTCAGTATTGGCAAGTACTTATTTTACATTTTACAGTATTTATTTTAGTAAATTTGAAATAAATACGTAATGAGAATTCTTGAATTCGCAATTCAATAACTCTGTAACGATACATTAGCCAAAGTTAGACGAACATGTACGACAAAGTACGATATTATTTATAGCTGCAATCGGCGACTTATTTGAACATTTAATTTAACCAGGACTTTTCACAATTTTATTTGTTTTTATTTTAGTTCTAGCTTTTAAAGTTGCTAAATTACGAAAAACGATACATATTCAGTTTTTCGTAGAAAGTGGATGCGACGATTTACTAAAGTAGTTGATTATAGTATATTAAGTATTAAGAACAGTAAGGCCAGTTTACCGATCGACAATAATGTTTGGCGACTGAGCGAAGCGAAGTCGCCAATATTGGAGGAGATCGGTAAAATCCTTACTGTTCGAAATGCTTATGCTATTTTTTGTGCGATCAACAATACACTTGATGGCAAAATGTAGGCAAAACATTTTATTTTATCTCAAAATTGCTTAAAAGATGACTACAAGCAGAGCCACAAGCGTATGTATTATTTCCTTAGTAACCTGAATGTTAATGTGACAGTTGTAAAATAATTGTGTCAGAAATTCTGCTAATCAAGGCGACAAAGTTTTGGTGAATTTCACTTACTGTTCGCTGAACGGTAAGTTCAGTTAGACTCATTAAACAGAAAATGCCACCTACTGTTGTCAGTTTGAGACCAGGAGCTGCAGCTTGAGAGACCAGGATGAAATAACGAGGTTTCAACGTTTAACATTTTTGGTATTAATGTATTCACATTTTATGTATTTATTTTTCACTTCTAGTTTACGTATTATTTCTTGTAAGTTTTTCGAATAAAAGAATCATAACAAATTATTTAAATAATTGTTATTAAATTAAAGATTAATGATAAATAAAATTTAAAAAAAAGTCTTCCTTGCAACGGGGTTCGATTGTGCATTCCAAGAACCCGTGCAGTTTAATAAGCCGAACATTTAATCATGCGCTACGGTGGCATGTCGCGCCGCCTTTACAGTTTTCGGCTTTTACATTAATGGCTTGCAAGCAATTAATGAATTTAATTATTTGTGAAAAATTGAAATTGTTATTAAGGGTAATATTTTTGGACAGTACGTTAGAATATCTTATCTATCGATTGCAACTATTAATTTCACCGACTTTTATTCGAGAACGAACTATTTCGCATATTTCAGATTTCCCATACTAATTCCGTATAGCAAATGTTAAAACCAACACGGTGTATATACACCCTGTCCAAGATAAGGATGCCCACTATGGGGATCTCGGAAACGGTAAGAGATGGAAGGTCGGTTAAATGGAACAAAAGTTTTTTAGCAGAGATGCACTCAAACACAGACAATAAAACAGTAACATTAAAAGTTTATTTTAACAGAACGATAAAGATACATGCGGCAAGAACAACAACACTTTTACAACTAATAAAATATTTTTTACTGACGTTTTATTATTATTTTAATAACAACTGTATTTTGTTTTTCTAAACTTATGGGATCAGACAAAATACAAATATTTCCATTACTCTCCCTTGATCCCAGAAGTGAAGAAAACTTAATTTTTAATTAATAAGTATATTCATACCTATGCCCTTTGTGCAAAACATATGCTTTTCTTTAGTTACAGCTTTAGTTAAAAAATCGGCAAGTTGAGTTTTAGTTGAAACATAGGATAACTGGATAGTTTTATCATTTACGAGTTCTCTAATATAATGAAATCTAATTTGGATATGCTTGCTTGCTTTATTTGTAATTGAATTACACGCTATGGCAATAGCACTCTGACTGTCACAAAACATATTTATCCCATTATTAGGTAAAATATTGTTTAACTGTTGACAATTTTTAGTTAGTTCATAAAGTAAATTGTATGTATTGTATATGAGGCTTCTTTAGCCCCTTGACTAATGGATACATATTCTGCTTCACTCGAACTAAGGGCCACTATCCTTTGTTTCTTACTTTCCCAAGCAATGGCCGCTCCACTTAACATAAGAACAAATCCTGAATAGGACTTACGATCTGTGGGATCGTTACCCCAGTCAGCATCTACATCTGTCACAATTTTTATTTGAATATACTAACCCTAAGTTATTAGTCCCCTTGAGATATCTAAGAATTCTCTTAGCTGCCTGCCAGTGACTTTTATCATGACAATGATTAAATTGACTCAGGTATGAGACTGCATATGCAATATCTGGCCTGCAAGTTATACTTAAATATGTTAAGCTTCCTATAAGTTCTTGATACAAAATTGAATTATCAAATGAGTTTGAATCTTGAAGTTTTAAACCAGTCTCAAGAGGCGTTGCTACAAAATTTGCATTTTTTAAATCAAATCTTTCTAACAAATTTACTATGTACTGACTATTACTTAATTTTAAAGTACCTTCATCACGACTTATAGACATACCAAGAATATGTGTGGCCGGCCCTAAATCCTTAATAGTAAAATTATTGTTTAATATATCTATTAGTTTATTACATTCATTCTTATTATTATAAAAAACAAAAAAATCGTCAACATACAGAGCCACAATAATTACATTTTTATCATCAATTTTATAAAATATGCAGGGCTCATGTTCGCTTTGTTTAAAATTTTGGACAGTTATAACATTTTTAGTTTCTTGGTACCAAGTACGTGATGATTGCTTTAAACCATAAATAGATTTGATTAATTTACAAACTTTATTTTCTTGACCAACTTGGACAAAACCTTCCGGTTGTTCCATATAAATGGTTTCATCTAAAATAGCGTGTAAAAATGCATTCTCCACATCTAAGTGGTCTATGTTTAGGTTAAATTTTACTCCTAGGGCAAACAACAATCGTAAGGAGCTATACCTAATTACAGGCGAATAAGTCTCATTATAATCTAATCCAGCCTTTTGGCTGCAGCCTTTAGCTACCATTCTACTTTTGTACCTTATTATCTTATTATTAGAATCACGTTTTATTTAAAAAACCCATTTGCATTTAATAACATTATAATTTGTGGGCCTGTCTACGAGGACCCAAGTTTTGTTCTTAATCAAAGAATCATACTCTAATTTCATTGCTGAGTGCCAATTTTTACACTCGGAAGAAGCCATTGCATCTTTAAAAGTAGAAGGTTCTTCTGTACAAAAAAATGACACAAAATCAGGAAATTTAGTGGGCTTACGTGTTCTTTTGGGGTAGCGTGTTTCACCGGGCTCTCGCTCAGGGTTGTGTTCTTCATGTTCTTCACTCGAAGATTCGGAGCTTTCTGAATCTGCAGTCTGGTCTTGACTCGAGGATGATTGTTCACCCTCAGTAGAGTTTTCAGTATTTTCCAATTCATTTTGTTGCAAAACTGGAAGAAACACGACATCTGAAGAATCATGTTTAGGAGTGGAATTCACTAGATCTATAGAAGAGATTTGCAACATCTCTTGCTCCAAAAATTACACTGCAAGCTGTTACAACATTATGAGTTACGGGAACAAAAGTCTGTAGGCTTTAGAATGCTCATATTCTACAAAGATGTATTTTTTGCTTTTAGGATCTAACTTTTTACGTTTCTCTGTGGGAATATGAGCATAGGCAGTACAGCCAAATACTCTCAATAGATCAACCTTCTCCCCAGTCCATATTTCTTCAGGAGTTTTTCTTGGAATTTTTTTAGAAGGCGATCTATTAATTAAATATACCGCAGTATTGGCGGCTTCTGCCCACATACGCTGGTTGCAATTGGCATCTTGAAGCATTGTACGCATCTTCTCCAAAATCGTGCGATTATACCTCTCAGAAACAGAATTATTTTCAGGATTATATGGAACTGTTAGCTGATGCTTTATTCCACTATTTTTCAAAATATCGGAAAAAGTTTTATTGCAATACTCAGAACCGTTATCTGTTCTCAGTGCCTTTATTTTGCGTTCGCACTGATTTTCGACCATTAATTTAAATTCTAAGAAAACGTGCGAAACTTCGTCTTTGGTTTTCAAAAAATATGCAAAAACTTTTCTTGAATGGTCGTGAATGAGAGTAAAGATATACCTTGCACCGCCCCATGAGTTGATTTGGAATGGGCCCATAAGGTCTGAGTGCAATAGATCCAGAAGATTTGCAGCTAACTTTCCATTAGTTGGAGGAAATGATTTTCTGCATTGTTTTCCAAGAATGCAAGATTTGCATTTTCTTGGCTGCTTCTGAGAAACAAATTGAACCCCTGTAGCAAGACCATTTTTAAGTATGTCCATGCTGAAGTGATTCAAGTGTCCTAATCTTCTATGCCACAAATCAGCGGTTTGAGTATTGTGCGCTAGATGGGCAACTTCAGGTCTGGAATCTAAAACAAAGACCCGTCCTATATTAGTACCCGTTGCTATAATCTCTCCCTCAACATGAATATGTTGCTGATTGACTATACGACATCCTGATTGGTCAAAAACTACACTTAATTGTTTGTCAACAATAGCTCCGACAGAAAGTAAATTTGTGGAGAGGTCCTCTACATACATAACATCAGTAATAGTTACCCTCACTGTCGCTGTATGTTAGTTTGACAGTCACATCACCAGTGCCATTACATTTCAATTTATCGTTATTGGCGGTATAAATAGTTTGACCTTTATTTGCATCAGTAAGATTTACTAGGATGTCCTTGTTATTAGACATATGATTACTGCAGCCACTGTCTATGTACCATAAGCCAGGATCAGAATTAGTTCCATTCAAAGAGGCTAATACCAGCGAGGCCTTCTTATTAGTATTACTAGTCTGAAAATTGGATGGTTTTTGCGTAGGCTTACCTTGGACATTTTTTGAGTCCTTTGAGCCTTTTAAAGCAAGTTTTCTGCACTCTGACTTCCAGTGAGTATTTTTCTTACAGTAATTGCACCAAGGCTTCCTTGTTCCTGAGAATAGTGCAGTATTTTGAGTCTTCACATTTACATACTTATCATCTTGTAATAATTTTTGTTTTATGAGATCACTTGTAATGGTTTGAGATGAATTTTCGAAGGCCATTACCATTGGATCATATTCTTGGGTAAGACCAGAAAGCATTATTACTGCTAAAAATTCATCATCCAACTGCTTGTTCATAGCTGTGAGCTGCTGTGTCAGGCTTAAGCACTCGTTTACATAGTCCTCCATTGACTTATAATCTAAAAGTCTAATTGTACACAGTCGTCGTAATATTTTTAGGCGACTGTATAGACCCTGATCCTCATAAGCCTTCTCAAGTGCTTTCCAAGCATCTTTCGCATTTTTGCACGAAATTACTATGGGAAATACGCACCTGTCAACACTTAAATTTATTTTAGCTAAAGCCTTTTCATCTTGCCTGTTTCGTTGTTCTTCGTTTGAAGTGTCTGAGTCTGGGTATCCGTGTATAGCGAACCATAACCCATCTAAAGTTAAAATGTTCTTAATTTGGAACTTCCAGTCTTGGTAATTTTCTTTTCCCTTTAATTTAGTGTTGGTAAAAGATTTGTGGAATTTGAATCACTCATTTTTAAGCAAGTGAGAAAAATTGAATCACAAACACTTTAAATTAAATTCTGGGCCCATAACCTTTTAGCAGAAATGCACTCAAACACAGACAATAAAACAGTAACATTAAAAGTTTATTTTAACAGAACGATAAAGATACATGCGGCAAGAACAACAACACTTTTACAACTAATAAAATATTTTTTACTGACGTTTTTTATTATTTTAATAACAACTGCATTTTATTTTTCTAAACTTATGGGATCAGACAAAATACAAATATTACCATTAAAGTTACGTATTTGAGAGGATGTATTTATGGTCTTTGTAGAACTCGAATATCTCTTGCAGTTTTGGAGATATTTGAAAAAAATTGGTTTCTGGATTTTCGTTTTTATTTTTTTCTGACCTTATTTGAAGAGCTATCAAGAAAGGAAGAGCACATTTTCATTACCACTTTTCTAGCTTTACTTAATGCTGTTGTTCAATTTTTGATACAACGTTTCGTTTGTTAGCAACCATCATCAACTTTATTTTTTTAAATACACGAAAAAATTATTTTTGCCATATTTAAATTCTCTCCTTGATTCTGAATTCAACGATATATCACACTTTATATTTTTTATACGTTTCGGATGAGAAAATTCATATTCAATGTAAAACATCGAAAACGTACAGTTAAAACTAATACTAGAAACATTAGAAAACTGTAAAATTATTATAAAATAATGTTTTCTCATTTTCTAATGCCTGTTGCGAATAAAATAATTCACAAGTATGTATTTAGTGAAAATACTATTAATTAAACAGTTAAAATACATCTTACGTCGTACTGATGCATTTGATCAAAATAAGTTGGCTTTGCATTTTGTTTCCCTACCTGTCATAATTGATTGTTGTCCTTATTACTTTTGTTTGGTGGTCTTTGAGTTAATTACATTTTGTGTTTACCTAAAAACAATATGGTAGGAGTACATTTTTCAAATAATGAAAAATTCGATATACTGACGTATTACATTTTGTGTCAACGTAATTGTTCTGAAGCCTAAATAATGTATTTAGTTAAACAAATATCCAGAAAGGCACATTAGCAGTTAATCTAAAAGAATATGGTGCGTTCAAAAAACCTGTAAAATCTTGCAAAAAACCTTGCAATGAAGAAAAAGCCAATACTGTTTTACTAGCTGTAACGGAAAATCCAGAGGTTTCTACTAGGAGAATTGAAGAGCAACTGACATAGCCCATTCCACAGCTCATTATATTCTAAAGAAGGAGAGAGTACATCCATGTAAATTTGAAATTTGCCAAGGACTTCGACCAGGCGACCCAGAAAGCCGTAGAATATTTTGCGAATGATATACACGTCAATCTCAAGACAATGAATATTTTCCGAATAAAATAATATGGTCCGAATGAAAGTATGGTTAATAATAATGGAATTTTTAATCGTAGAAATGCTCATTATTGGGCAAGAGTAAATCCACGTCTGTACAAAACGGCCAAACACCAACATCGTTTCGGATTTAATATGTGGGCTGCTATATTCGGTACTCGAATTATAGGTCCTTTCATTTACCACGAGTCCTTAAATTCTGAACGTTACCAAATTTTACTCCAAAATGAATTAGGGATAGCTTTGAATGATTTGCCTTTCCAAGAAGTTGAAGGTTGTTGGTTTATGCAGGACGGTGCACCAGCACATAATTCCAGAATTGTCAGAGAATACCTGTCAGTTAGATTTCCAGAAAGATGTATTGGCACTCATGCAAATGTACTGTGGCCAGCCCGTTCTCCAGATATAACACCTTTGGATACATTAAAAATTACATTTATGGAAACGATATTGAAAACGAAGAAATTTTACAAAGATTAGTTCTCGAAGCGTTTGCTAGTATTACTCCTCAAATGCTAAGGAATGTTTTAGATGCTACAGTTAGAAAATGCTATTTATGTTAAGAGAATAACGGTAATCTCTTTGAACATCTTTTGTGAGTTTATTAACCTTTAAAATAAATTTGTTTTTAATTTGTCTGTCATTTAAAATTACAAAACATAATTTTATAATAATTTTACGGTTTTCTAATGTTTCTTGTATTAGTTTTAACTGTACGTTTTCGATGTTTTACATCGAATATGAATTTTCTCATCCGAAACGTATCAAAAATATAAAGTATGATATATCGTTGAATTCAGAATCAAGGAGAGAATTTGAGTATGGCAAAAATAATTTTTTCGTGTATTTAAAAAAATAAAGTTGATGATGGTTGCTAACAAACGAAACGTTGCATCAAGAATTGAATAACAGCATTAAGTAGAGCTAGAAAAGTGGCAATGAAAATGTGCTCTTACTCGAGTTCTACAAAGAGCATAAATACATCCTCTCAAATGCGTAACTTTTGTTCCATTTAACCGACCTTCCATCTCTTACCGTTTCCGAGATCCCCATAGTGGGTATCCTTATCTTGGACACGGTGTAAGGGAGAAGTGTGAACCTTGGGACACTGTGTACCTTGGGACATTGTCATAGAATGCAAACAGTTTACAGTTTCCTGTCTTAAATGCGCCGAGTTTAACGCCTTGCATGATAGATGTCTCCACACAAAATTTCTACTAATTGAATAAGGCGAATGTGAGACAAACTAATAGGAGGCGCTAAACAGAGGACAGAATAGGATGCGTGCCGATGTGTGACGTCACAAATTGCGCATGCCTTATCTACATAAATAGAAATTCTTATAAATGGTTTAAATATCACTTTCAATGTCAAACTTCTAGAGCGCTGGTGGTATAGAGGTAGGAATCGTCTTCCACGCTGTTAGTGCGGGTTCGAATCCCGTCCCATGCAATTTTTTTTTGGGTTACTGTAGTTTTGTTTATCTAATCTACTTTTGTTAGGTTACAGTAGTTTTGTTTATCTAATCTAATTATGTTAGGTTATAGTAATTTTGTTTATCTTATCTAATTAAGTTAGGTTACAGTAGGATCAATGATGACGTCACATATTGTGACGTCACACATCGGCACACATCCTATTCTGTCCTCTGTTTAGCGCCTCCTCAAACTAATTGTAACTACTGTGGAGTAAATTTATATCTAGTGACATCCTTTGGTTTGAAAAAATAAGTAAGTACTTTATTGCAATTTTACGCATGCTGCTGTATTTGGCACACATTTTTAGCAATATTGCCCAGTCTGCAAAGAAAAATAATTCAAATTTCTTAAAATAGTTGCATCATCTTTCGTAGCCTACTAGTCAGTGTACCTTGGGACATAGACATGAGTGTACCTTGGTAGATGTCCCAAGGTACACCGTGTTTCGGAAATTAAATACCCAGTTAATTACATTTGTTACAGAAATGCCTCGAAGCAAATCTAAAATAAAAAGGATTAACCCCAATCCAGAAGCAGTCAAGGCCGCTGCTGACAAAGTACTAAATCATGATTTTTCTATCAGACAAGCCGCTTTAGAGCACAACATCTCAAAATCAACAGTAAGTCGTCACCTTAAAATTTACCAAAACAAAGGTCCTATTTACAACAATGTGCAAATATGCATTATGGCTTATCTACAGGCGAAGTTAGAAAACTGGCTTATAGTTATGCAACAGCAAACAAAATTAAACATCCTAATTCGTGGGATAGTAACCAAAAAGCCGGTATAGATTGTTTAAAATGTTTCCTAAAGAGAAATAAAGATATCTGTTTACGGAAACCACAGGCCACTAGCCTTGCTAGATCCACAGCTTTCAACAAAGTAAATATGAACATCTTTTTTGATAAACTCTCCGTCGTAATGGAAAGATATAATTTCGGCCCAGAAAGCATCTATAATTTGGATGAAAGTGGCTTGTCCACTGTTCATACTCCCGTTCGAATTATAGCGCCAAAAGGAAAAAAACAAGTGGGCGGTATGACATCAGGTAAAAGAGGTCAAAACATTACTATAATATGCGCTGTTAACGCCATGGGAAATTCAATTCCACCTGCATTTGTATTTCCCAGAGTCCACTTTAAGGACCATATGTTGAAGGGAGCTCCAACAGGCAGCGTAGGTATGGCCAATCCTAGTGGTTGGTCAAATTCAAATATTTTTTTAGAATATTTGCAACATTTCGTGAAATTCGCCCGATGAAGCCAAGAAACTAAGACTCTGTTAATCTTAGATAACCACGACAGTCACATATCAATCGAGATATTAAACTTTGCGAAAGCGCATGGCATTGTCATGTTGACAATGCCTCCCCATACGAGCCACAAATTGCAGCCGTTAGATAGGACTGTCTTTGGACCACTAAAAAAGTACTATAACACGGCCTGCAATGAGTGGCTCCTCTCTAATAGTGGAAAACCCAAGACTCTCTACGATGTGGCTGAATGTGCAGGAAAAGGCTATCCTGAAGCTTTTTCGTCGGAAAATATTCAGTCCGGATTTAGAGTTTCGGGAATTTTTCCTCTAAATAGGAACGTGTTTGGAGAACATGAATATTTAAGTTCATTTGTGACAGACAGGCCTTTGGAGCCAACTGTAGCCGTTGCCTCTGGAGAGGAAGGATCAAATTTCCAAACATCACAACCAGATAAAGAAGATAACTTGCTCACAGGTATGGCCCTTCTTATCACGAGTTTCACGAGTTAAATGTCAGCATCTCAATTTAATTTAAATTGTCGGTTTTGTTACAGATTCAAATCAACCGATTCCAAGCACTTCAATGGCAATAACTCACATTACTCCTGACAAAATAAGACCATTCCCAAAAGCTCAAGCAAGGAAAGGAAGTAGGCATGGTGGACGAAAATTAGGCCGATGTAGAATCCTCACAGACACTCCCGAGAAAAATGAAGTGGAAGAAGAAAGCGTACTAATAAGGAAACGAAAACTTACAGTTAAGAGTAAGGGTGTAGTGAAGAAGATTACAGTTCCCAGTAGCAGCAGTAGTTCTGAAGAGGAATTGAATTATTCAGATGATAGCTTAGAAGATTTGGACTTAGAAACACTCGAAGTCGAAGATGAAATTTGTAATGGTGAAGTAAAAGTAGATGGGTTTGTTTTGGTCAAATTAGAAACAAAAAAGTCGCGTAACTATTTCGTTGCAAAAGTGGTTGAAGTGATATCCAATGAACTGTTTGATGTGATTTATTTCAAAAAGGTAAAAGGGGGAAAGTTCATATTACACAATGAATCTGTTTATGAAATTTCTATGTCGGACATAGTAATGACTCTATCTCCGCCACAAGTTGCTGGAGGAACAGAAAGAAGAAGTGAATTCATGTAATTTTCAGTGGATTTGTCCACTTATAATGTACAGTAATCTGGTGTCCTATGGTATACTGACATTTGTCCAAAGGTACACTGTATATGTGTACCTTGGGACAATATGCATATTTTTTTAGAATATATATTTTTTTACTTTTATATTTACTCATAAAGCTTAGTTTTAGAAAAATGTTTTGTCAAAAGTCAAAGAATAAGACTTGCTGCTGGAAACAATATTTGAATAAATATTTTGGAAAATACAGCTTTACATCTTTTTTATAAGAATTTCTTACAAGCTAAATGTTACAGTTTTTGAGATATTTGCCAAGTTAACTAAAAACTGACATTTTTATGTAGTAATTTAAGCAGTTTTTTTTAAAGATAAAAAAATAATCTTTGGTATAGAATTTATTTATACATGAGCTTACTTTAATCTATTGTCAAAATTGGATTTCAATATACACGGTGATCACAAATAACACAAATTAATTGAATAACGTAAATTTGAAAATGCTATATCTTCCTTTTTTTAATTAGCACACCCTATATTTTTTTAATACATTGTCTTCGTCTTTTAATCGGCTTTCCTCTCTATTAAATATGTAACTGTGGATACATAAGAAACTAAAAAATACTAATTGAAATACATAAATTGTAATTATAATAAATATTGTATGAAACCACCATTTTTAAGAGATGTTTTTAAATGATTCATCGTAAAATTAAACAATTTAATCAAAAGAGCGTAAAACAAAAGATGAACGAAAACAAATGAAGAACTCAAACTTGTCAAACAGTGCTAATATTTGTGTAGTATTGTATACTTACTTCCTAAATTACAAAATGAATTTTTCGAAAGAAGAACTTGTTAACATGATTTACGTCCTTGGTGAAAGCGATAAAAATTGTCTTTTAGCTCATCGAATTTATAAGCAAAAATTTCCAAATGCACGACACCCGCAAGTTTCAGCATTTGCAAGATTGAAAGAACGTTTCGAGCAAACATGTAGTATTCATTACCAAGACAATTTAGAACGAGAAAGAACCGCAATTAACGAAGGTAATGAACATTTAGTTCTTCAATCCGTGATTGGAAATCCTCACGTTTCTTGCCGACAATTATGGAATTAGAAGTTGGAGTTTCAAAAACATCAGTTAATAGAAATATAAAAAAATATAAATATCATCCATATAATGTCTAACTTGCACAAAAATTAGACGAGGATGACTTCTTTAATAGATTCAACTTTTGCAATTGGGCCATAAATAAAAATTTAGAAAAACCCAACTATTTTAGCACGATCTTATTTACTGATCGAGAATCCCAGATTTATAATTCCTGTTCATCATCAACACCGCTGGTCACTTAATGTTTGGGCCGTAATTTTGGGGAAAGAATTATAGGACCATATTTTTTTGAAAACACGGTCAATGGAGATTCATTTTTAAACTTACGCAACGAATTTGAAACTTTTATTGAAGATTTACCTTTACAAACCCTTAGAGAAATGTGGCTGCAATTAGATGGCACTGCTCCGCATTTTAACAGAAACGTTAGAAATTATTTAAATATCCAGTTTCAAAACAAATGGATTGGAAGAGGAGGGCCGATCTCCTGGCCTGCAAGATCTCCTGACTTGACAAAGCTCGACTTTATTCTTTGGGGTTGTATTAAAGAAAAAGTCTATCAAACTCCTCCAACGACTGTAGATGATATGACGGCAAGAATTAGAGACGTCATTCAAAATATGAATGTTTCCACGTTACGAAAAGTAAATTTGTCGTTTATTCAGACTTCATGTTTTCCAGCAACAAAATGGTAGTCACATTGAACATTTATTATAATTTTAAGTGTTTCTATTTCAGTTAATATGTTTTTTAGTTTCTTATGTATTCATAGCTTGCTTTGACCGACTAATGTTACTCTTCTTTAGTGTTATCAACGACAAAAATTGAACAAACTTAAATATCTCCGAAACTATTAGAGATAGGTATAGAACATATTTAACAGAAATGAAAGCCAACTAATAGACGAAGACAAGGAATTAAAAAAATATAGGGTGTGCCATTTAAGAAAATGAAGATATAGCATTTTCAAATTTTTGTGATCACCGTGTATATTGAAATCTAATTTTGATAGATTAAAGTAACCTCATGTATGAATAAATTTTATACCAAAGATTACTTTTTTATCTTTAAAAATAACTGAGATACGCCTACTTGAATTACTACATAAAAATGTCAGTTTTTGGTTAACTAAAAAAGATGTAAAATAAAATAATATGCAGGGTGTTCTATTTAAAAATCAAAAGTTCTATATTTTACTTTATATTAGGTACACCAGAAACCAAATTACTTTTAGATTATGCAGCTTATAAAAATAGACAACTTTCGTATTTAAACTTATCTTCTAAGTTTAATGGCTAAGGAGCTATCGACCGAATACGCACTATTGGGACACCCTGTATATATATATATATATATATATCGTTCAATTCTTCTCCGTGTTTATTTTTCTACGTTTCGGTTCCATTTCTTAGAAACCTTTTTCAAGAAATCAAAAACTGTAACACGTGAACAGGGTATATTAATATACCTGATATTAGTGTTCTGTATCAGTAGAATGAGATTTACGTGTGTGACTACGTGTAACATGACCGTGTTTCTTTAGTGTCGAATCGTGTAGTTCATTATGAGTAATTGGTGTCATTTGTATGCGTTTGTGTGTGTGCGTCCGTGCCTCTGCGCGTGCGAGTGTACTGTAATGTTTTTTACATAGGCTAATCTGTCAGAAAGTCACCGTATTGCTGTACGACCTCTTTCCCACGTTTTTTCTTATTGCTCAGTATTACTCTAACCCTCACTATGGAACGGACATTCGTTGTACATTTCACAATTTAATCTTATTTCTATTACTTAATTAATATCCAACTTTTTCTTACTGTTAATTTCAATTTGTAGCTATTTTTACCTTTTACCTGTTTTTATTTAAGCTTTTAATTTTTTTGTAGACACCTGACGATGACATTTAAATCGAAACGTAACATTTAAGTTTATGTATAACAGTTGTTGAGGTTTTGAGTATACGATGAATCATCACTTCTTTTTTCATATCAAACTAAATGTTTTGTGTTTTGTTTTTCATGTTTCGTGTTTCGCGGTTGGCGTTTCGCGTTTCATGATTCGTGTTTAGTGTTTCGCGTTTCGTGTTACGTGTTTCGCGTTTCTCATTACGTGTTTCGTGTTTCGCGTTTCGTGTTTTGCGTTTCGTGTTTTGGGTTTTGTGTCTGCTGTGACTGTAACTGTGCGTGCGTGCGTGCGTGTGTGTGTGTGTGTGTGTGTGTGTGTGTGTGTGTGTTTGTGCTTGTGTTTGTGACTATGTTTGTGCTTGTACCTGCGTTTGTGTTTACGTTTGTGTTTGTGCTTGTGTTTGTAAAACCAACTTTCATAGGAACCAATTTAGAATTAAAGTGTTCCCATTTTTTTGGCTAATTGTAAAATTATGCCGTATTCAAATAGCGAATTAAGAGACAGATTTAACTATATATGACAATATAGGTTTTTCTTAAGCTGTAAGTTAAATCAAATCGGTATCTTTGAATTGAAAGTTGGTGTTTGCAAGCTGTAATTTAAATCAAATCAACATCTTATACTTGTATCGTGTTTTTGTTTTTACATTAAATCTGATAATATTGGCAGAAGATGATTTCAAATCAACATCCTAGACTTGCACATTGTTTATGTTTTCGTGTTAAATCAAATAAGGTTGGCAAAAGCTGATTTCAAATCAACATTCTAGACTTGCATCTTGTTTTTGTATTAAATCAAGTAAGGATGGCAGAAGCTGATTTCAAATCAAGATCTTAGAATTCGAATTACAAGACTTAAATTGTGCCTTAAATTATGTTTTCATTTAAATATTATCAAATCAATAGCTTAAGGATGAATTTTAAATCTTGCCTCTGTAACCAAGATGTTTTTGGTAGTAGCCATATTACTTAGTGATTAAAAATCGGATTTTAATTAAAAATCAGTTTATGAATTTGATTAAGATATCACACAGGTTTTTATAAAATTCGCTCTAATTACAAGACTTAAAACATCGCATTGACATTTCAAACACCGTTCACCTTTTATGTAATTAACTAATTAGGGGATTTTCCAAGCACCTCAGATGTATTTAAATAGTGAAAGGATGTTATTGTTGGTTGCATAACTGGGGAAATCCAGAAAATAATTACTTTATATTAACGATGAGGGAAAACCGTTAAGTACTTGACATTGTCTATATATAAGCAAAACACAGAAAAGTGAATGTGCCATGACTATATATATATATATATATATATATATATATATATATATATTGAAATATTAGGATATCTAAATATAATGAAAGGGGTTAGGGATCAAATTTAAGGGGAAATATTTGTGCTCCGGACTAGCTCAAATCTCTTTAGGGGATAGAGTTCTGATTTGAAGGGAATAATTAACTGGTTCAATATTATGTGGATTCCACATTATATAAAAAGTCCTATAGGTTAAATGTACCTTACCAAAATTTGTACCATAACGCATGCGTTATGACTTTAATGAACTCAAAAAAATGTCAGATTTGCTAAATAATGACTTCTTAAAAATTGTGATTATAACTGGATAATTGAAATTAAAATTTGGAAATAAAACTAAATTTCTACTTGTTTTGCAGGTGTTTATACAACTATTGCATAAACATTTACACCTATACATAAAAATAATAAGTGCAGGAAATCACACAAATAAAGATACAATTAACAGGGTTATGATTAAAAATTGACTCATATGTGCATTGTCCTATCTGCAAACGGATGTTTTCATACAGCTGGTTCCAATTATTCATGTAAGCTCCTTCCAATTGATAATCGAAGTTGTTGATCCACGAAGTTGACTGCTGCAATACGTCCAATAATTTCACTCTGGCCCTCGGATTGATGGTTGCTTTGTTGTGGTAAACGCTTAAAAGTTTCACTCGTCCACAAAATTTATCGATAATGAAATTTATTTAATTGTTTTAAGATTTTTCAAACTTATCTGTTTAAGTAATGTTTTAAGATTGTAGAAATTTTAAATTATTATCACTTTCTTTTTATCATCCGAATAGAATATTGATTATTAAAATGTCGCAGCAGGAATAAAATACCAGTTAGAAGAAAAAAATGATTATGATTTTATTTTGGAAAACGTAACCACAAAATAAATTAAACAAACGAACTTTTTTAAAATCATCAAACATTAATCGTAACAATTAAGAAATTTAATTCGTAATGAGCTTTACGAACATGGACAAATATCGGTAACCTAACTTTATTTTAACAAATGTAGGTTAAAAACAATTGTTTCTGAACTTGTCGTCTCTCCGTTAAACTTGTATTAGATTCTCCCGATAATAATTGTGGTTAAATAACTTACTTGTTACACAAGAACACTACACTTTTTTAAACTTTGCAAACTGGAAAAATATAGAGAGAGAGATTCTTACTCAGGAGCAATTCTTTATATACCCTTCTGTCGGTTACCACATTTTCATTTTTTTTTTAGAAATCCAAATAATGTAACCAAGTCTATGATTGGTCAGAATAAATTCGAAAACTTAACTAAATTAGAAATTATGATATAATATTTTTATAAAGCTATTGATTTAAATTTTGAAAACAGAAATGAAATCTATGTTAAATTTTGCACAAATTGATACCCAACTTGATATAACTCTCTTAAATATTCCACGAATTGACTTATTCTAAATTGAAATTGCTTATGTCTAAAAAATCTTACTATCTACACTTAAATTAACTACATATTTGTGATCTGGACGAAAATTTGTATCAGAAAACATTTATTATATGTCCAAAATCTTAATTTTAGAGGAAAATTTTGTTTACTATAATAAATTTATATAGTCAACCCCATTTCACAAAATTTTACGTTCAAATGCCTTGTACAAGTTAAATTACTGTGTGGAAATGAGGAAAACCTCCTATTAATCACATTAACAAACCATTTTAAGCTTATATTAATCTAAAAAAACTATAAATTTGTAAAAAACCTTAAATTTGAAACATAACCTAACATTATTTTAAATATACAAATAATTTGCTTTTAAAAACGTTCAAATTAACCAAAATGTTATCCATATAACTTGTAAAATCTGTCTTTATCATATTTAATGTTCACCTTGCTTGTATTGTCTAAATTTAAGTCACTTTAATAAACCATATTGTCTAACACATTTCTTCCAAATTCTAACATAAAAATGTATTTGCATGTAAATATCTTTATGTAAAATTGTTCTGTACAATGTTCTTAATGTTTATTATGCACCACTTTGGTTATCACACATCCGCTTCCATTTATATAGTGAGCAATGATTAAATTATGTTCGTATTGTAACCCTTTCTCGAATTTTAACATTTTTCCTGCATTTTATCTTACTTATAATATGTCCCTAATATAAACATAAATTTACACTGTGTGTTAAACACCTGTAAAACATCCAAATGCCAAAATACTATTAATGAATTTTAATTTAATGAAACAAACTAAGTACTTAATCGTACTTACACTACTTACAGAAATAACTTTATTTAACCTTCCTGACATGTTTTTATGTAGCACAATGCTTTTTATGATTGAACCAAATTGTACAAATTTTATTAAGGCTGTTTTAACCAAAACAAATCCACTTTCTTGCAATCGTATACCAAATTACCATACTCATATATATATATATATATATATATATATATATATATATATATACTTATATATATTGGGATGATTAAATAAATAATAAAATTATTTAAATTAAATATTATAATATTTGTGCCACGTATGCATGTCAAATATTTATAAGATGTAATAACATTTAAAATTATTTAGTAAATCGTAATGTATTTCACTACAACTCCACAACGTTGTACCATTATATGCATAGGTATACTGCACAAATATCTGCTTTTTTAGTTTCCAAAAACACTTTCATTTATTTGTTATATTTATAAATATAATGATTTACTTTTAGGTTTTTGTCTTCAAAAATACCATAATTTTTATCAGCATCCAAAATTATTATAACTTGCACTTTCCATTTTAATTTCAATTGAATAATAATATATAGGCAATTTGTTTAAAATAATTTTAATTTTAATGAAATAATTGAAATAGTTTTATTTACATTCAATTAAACGACATGAAAATATCACCCAAAACTAGAATTACGTTAACCTTACTTTTATTACAAAAGTGAATTTCACTTGTTTCATTACATAAAATTTTTAAAGGTTATACGAGCCGCATGGATGATTTTAAAATTTTAAACATGTACACATCAAGTGATATGTTCACACTTTGGAAAGTTATAAGATAAGATACAAAAATTTCTGCCACTTCCTTATATAGCTTCTGAACAAACCCAAATCATCTTAGCAAAATTACCAATACAAATATAAGATTGCTTAATTTCCATTGGTTAATCAGTTTTCACAAATTTACAAAACTTTCTTATAAGTAGACAGATCTTAAAACTATAATTATTTTTTCTGTGCAAAATTCCCTATCCATAGGTATCCCACATGACATTTCCTTTGAAATTTCTCATTATATACAAATTATGACTAATATGCAAATTTTCATATACAAATTTACTTATAACTAAATTAATCTAATTCTTACAGGAAAACTACAAACAGAAATGGATTCTATCTCAAGCCCTGCGGCACGAATCATCATAACCTGGTTTATCAACTTTTAAACTTAAATCACACCTGGAATGTTAATTTAAGTCGTAACACTTCCTAAACACACGGTTAAGTAAGTTAATAACATAATCTTTGTTCAATGTCACTTTTAAAATTAATAATTTCTATGAATCTTGTAAACTTTGTTCTGAGTCACCAACTTGAACATGTGTTTTATACTTTTTACTTTGATTGATGCAATTTAATGTCTTTTTTGTTTTAGAATGGTAGCATATTATGGTACTAGACTAGTATATTGTCATAAACAATGGAATACATGTATTTTATAGACGGAATACATATTTTACTACTCCGAAGCTACTCGGAAACTATAAAAATGAAGAATAAAGCTGTTTAGCCATAACACTTATATTTATGAAATATGGTATAACTAGCTAACAACATGTTCTACATTCACATTCGTATTTATTTTTATGTTAATTTGCACCCAAACAGTTTGCGCTTTACATATATGTTTATTCCAATTAACGTAATTAATTTGTGTTTAATGTCTTTTAACCTGAACTTATATTGTTCTAATGCTGATATTTAACTTAACTAATATCACCTCAATATGTGTCCATGTCAAAAACAGCCAAATAGGCCAATTACTGTTAAAGATAAAAAGTTTAAAATGGGATCTGGAAATTTATGGTGTTCAAAGCAAAAGACGGGTCTGAATAACTACAACGCCAGGTGTCTCAAGAGACTGAAATATGGGTAAGTGATCGTTTTTGGTTTTATCCCTCTATCTTGTTTTAATTTAACTGATTTGATTAATTAATTTGACCGGTTTACGAGATAGAATCGCACACTTATTATCAGGATTTCCGCCCTAACAATTACAATGACCTACCTTTAAAAATGTACCACTAGCGGCCGTCTGCATCAATAAGGCACCTCAATCGGCAGACCGCATAAATAAGCGACCCCAATCGGAAGTTCACATCAATAAGTGACCTAATCGAAGGTCTGGATCAATTGTTGGGCCCACTCAGAGGACCGGATCAATTGCTGGCCCCACTCGAAAGTCCGGATCAAAAAGTGGACCCATTCTACTTTTGATCTTGCAAATGCACAACACTAAATACTGTCGCATATGTTATGAAAAGATACACGGTCCGGCAACGCCGCAGTAGTTTTTGTTCTATGGATTGTCATCGTCATGTCAGTAAAACATGTATGTAATTTTAGAACTAAATAAACATCTTTCCAAAGTATCGTGTTTGGATTAATCAAACTCCTATATAGCTTATAACAGATACATAACACGCACACGCACGCACACATACACACCCACACACACACACACCCACACACAGATATCTATATATATATATATATATATATATATATAACGAACTAGTCCGCAAAATATAGCACTTTCAAAATTTGAAAAATTGTTATAGAAACACACATACGTGTACATACGCTTATATGAAAGTCTATTTATGGTGCTCGCTTCCGTTTTATTGTATTACTCAGCATTTCGTTACAATAAAAAAACACTTTTGCTACATTACATCAATTTTATAAACAATAAAAAAAGTAATAATCTTAAAGCATTACACACTTTTCTTTTCGGGGGTTTTTAAATAGTGTATTTATATTTATACAGTTATCTATAAGAGAAAACATCTAATTTCATTATGCATACAAATATTCGCATTGTACTGTTATTTTTTATCATATCACAATCATACTAAGTTTTTTCTCAAAAACTGTAAGTTTTGGCGTATGTATTATATATATATATATATATATATATATATATATATATATATATATATAAAACAAAGTAGTCCGCATAATATAGCACTTTCATACTTTGAGAATTTTTTATAGAAACACACATACGTGTTACATACGCTTATATGATGGTGCTCGGTTTCGCTTTCTTATATTACTCAGCACTTTTGAAAAAACCGAAAAGTGACCGTGAAAGTTGAGGGTTGTAGGATAATGACTATCTAAAACCTTTTCTGCCGTGTTTCCTTTTTTTTAAACGAATTTTTTACATACATACGTATGGATAGGATGAATGTAAATGCAAATTTGTCAAAATTGAGGGCACTTGAAAAAATCGAAAAGTGCACATGACTGTAGAGGGTTGTAAGATAATGACAGTCTATAAGCTTCGCTGTCGTGTTTCAAAAAACGAATTTGAAAATTCGCTTTTTTAACCTATATACGTATGCATAGGGTAAAAGTAAATGGAAATTTCTCAAAATTTAGGGCACTTTTGAAAAAATCGAAAACCAATCATAAATAATATTATTAACAAGATATTCTGACTTCGTTCTTCCGCAAGTTATATTACGATCACATGTATTTCTCAATAAATTCGCAGTGCAATCCATATCTATGTGTGATTATGTATTATGATATGACCACGTCAGTTTCGCTTCCTCAGAAGTCAAATCTTTGCGACGGAAAAATGATGCTTTGTATTGACTGAAGAACTATTTCTTTGTTCGTTTGAGCTTGAATGTTGTTCGATGTCAAACTTGTCTTTGTTGATAATGGACACTGTGGTGTTGCAAACAGTACACAAACATTTATGGGGATCTGTTTTCACTCGTTTGACCAATGTATACATTTCTTCAAAACTATCTAAGAATTTACATTTCCCACGACACATTGTGTGCTACAAATAAAATTAATACCAATTAAATTACAAAACAAATAATTGCTTGTTTGTTATTTACTTACCTTACCTCAACCGACA
Organism: Vesta saturnalis; assembly: GCA_036346205.1. Classification (NCBI taxonomy): domain Eukaryota; kingdom Metazoa; phylum Arthropoda; class Insecta; order Coleoptera; family Lampyridae; genus Vesta; species Vesta saturnalis. The sequence continues at coordinate 871,021 of JARFJB010001981.1, forward strand.
CAAATAAAAAACAAAGTTAACTTAACTTAACCTCAAAATAAGACCAGCATGTGCGTTTAGAAAAACATCGATGTTAGAATCTGTCAGTATTGACCAAGTGCGAAAAGAGTATATCAAGTTTCTTTTTGTAAAAGGTAAGAGTAAAGAAGATATTGTTTACAAAAGAGTATAATACTGTAAAGAAGAGTACATCTGGTCACCTTAAGATACTTAACTCTTAGTGTAATTTTACTTCTAATTTGTACTTTTCTGCAATAAATGATATGAGCATTGTTTATATGCTTCTGCTGTATTTTTATTTCATTTTGTACCCTACAAATTGGCAATTCGATTTGTACTCGAAATACACTAAAGGTTGTATCTACAATCACGGTTGTAAGCAATTTAATGGCATTTTTAGAAATTGAAAATAAAAATTGTTACTGCACAAAGTATAATAACAATTTACTACTGTGACTAAAATTTGATGTGATTAGAACAAGACTTCCACAAATTTAGTCGATTTGGGCGACATCTATCGATTAATTCGGGGTCTAGTCGTTCTACATTCCTGGCAACACTGTCACAGCTGTTCATTTAGTTAGTAGTTTATTCCACTAGTAAGGTTGGTACCGGGTAAAAAAAAGCGAATTAAACTCAAGAGCAAACTCAATGTATAAAATAAACAAATGCGAATGTATTCTAACTTCAGCCAGGTCAATTTGGAACTATTGTGGTACCACGTGTTTTCAAGATAGAACCGATGATCACTTTGAGCATTCTGTGGACATAATTGGAACAACCAGGTCTTAAGTAACACGAATTCTTTGAAATGTCTTACGAGGTTGACATGAAACTTGTTAAAGTCGAACCTAAAGAGGAAGAAGGAATAAATGTATCTCTAACCCAACATCTTGTGGTAAATAGTGATCAAATAAAAGGTGAAATTGATTATGGTTTAAGTAGTACAAAGTTTAACACTATTTGTATGGATGATGTGAATATCAAGAAAGAAGACATCTCTTCTCTAATAAAAGATGTGAGCTTGAGGGAATCAGTTCATATAATGGAAAACAGTATCAAACACATCACAAATGTACAGTGTGAACGTTATCAATTTAATAGTTCAACAACAGTGCAAAATTTAAAACAGGACGCTTTAAAATACAGTTCCAATTTTAAATATAAATGTGACCAATGCAATTGTATAGCAAAAAGGAAACAAGATTTGAAAAGACATCTTTTAAAACACACTGCCAGTTACGAATACAAATGTAGCCAATGTGATTATACTACATATCGCAAAGATAGTTTTAAAATCCATCTTAAAAATCACTCAAGTTATGAATTCAAGTGTAACCAATGCAATTATGCAACAAATCACAAAAGTAAATTAACAATTCATACTAAAAAGCACTCTTCAAGTTACGAGTACAAATGCAATCAATGTGATTATATGGCACATCATAAAGGTAATTTTCAATATCATCTTAAAAAGCACTCTTCAAGTCATGAATTTGAATGTAACCAATGTGATTATACAACATTTCGAAAAGGTAATTTAAAGAGTCATTTAAAAAAACACTTTTCAAGTTATGAATTCAAATGTCGTCAATGTGATTATGTAACAAACCACAAAGGTAATTTTAAAATACATCTTAAAAACCACTCTTTAAGTTATGAATTCAAGTGTAACCAATGTGATTATGAAACAAATCGCAAAAATGATTTTAAAACTCATGTTAAAAAACATTCTTCAAGTTATGAATACAAATGCAATCAATGTGATTATGTGGCAAATCATAAGTGTAATTTTAAAGTTCATCTTAAAAACCATTCTTCAAGTTATGATTACAAATGCGGCCAATGTGACTATGTAACAAATTGCAAAAATAGTTTTAATATACATCTTAAGAACCACTCTTCAAGTTATGAATTCAAGTGTAACCAATGCGATTATGCAACAAATCGCAAAAGTAGTTTAACAATTCATATTAAAAAGCACTCTTCAACTTATGAGTACAAATGCAATCAATGTGATTATGGGGCACATCGTAAAGATAATTTTCAATATCATCTTAAAAAGCACTTTTCAAGTCATGAATTCGAATGTAACCAATGTGATTATACAACAATTCGAAAAGGTAATTTAAAGATTCATGTTAAAAAACACTTTTCAAATTATGAATTCAAATGTGGTCAATGTGATTATGTAACAAACCACAAACATAAATATAATATACATCTTAAAAACCACTCTTTAAATTATGAATTCAAGTGTGACCAATGTGATTATGGAACAAATCGCAAAAATGATTTTAAAACTCATGTTAAAAAACATTCTTCAAGTTATGATTACAAATGAGGCCAATGGGACTATGTAACAAATCGCAAAAATAGTTTTAATATACATCTTAAGAACCTTTCTTCAAGTTATGAATTCAAGTGTAACCAGTGTGATTATGCAACAAATCGCAAAAATGATTTTAAAAGTCATGTTAAAAAACACTCTTCAAGTCATGAATACAAATGCAACCAATGTGATTATGTGGCACATCATAAATGTAATTTTAAAGTTCATCTTACAAAACACTTCAACTTATGAGTTCAAATGATGCTAATGTGATTGTACAACACATCATGAAGATATTTTTAAAAATTCATCTTAAAAACCATATCCGAAAGAACTTTGGCTTTGTTGTAATTGAATTCACATGTAGAAAAGGTTTGATCTACAATACCCTATACTTTACTGTATAATTTGTGAACAGTGCCGTTTTAATTTTTTATTATCTGTTGGCATCACTAGCATTGTCTTATCCATTACTTGAAGTTCTGATCAAAATTTGGTTGAAGCACACAATGTTAAGAACACTGCTATACAATGGTAAAGGCTAAATATACTTATAGTAGTAAGCAATAATTTATGTATTGGTGAATCCTATTTATTATTTTTTCAGAAATTATTTGTGAACATTAAATATCTTATTGTTTTTAAACTTATTTATAGGTTAATGTTTAATTTATGATAATATTGTTCATAATGCAATTACAGGTATCATCCTCAGTAAATGGTAGTATCTTAAGAATTACTTAAGATGTTAGAACAAATTTATGAAATATGCATAGAAAAACCTCTATAGAAACAAAACTCCTACGCTCAAGGTTAAAAATTGTTTAATACTTCATTGATCAGACACAATAGTATTTTAATTTGTAATTTGGCGGTAAATTTGACTCTAAAATAGTAGTTATGGTAGATACAGCAAGATGTACTATGTATTTTTACATATATATATATATATATATATATATATATATATATATATATATATACAGAGTGATCAATCTCAAGTGTATACCACGTGATCAAAATATTTAAGTTGGTACCACTGATAGGTTGGTAAGAAGCTGTATTGCTCTAGCTACTCTAGAGCATGGTTCGAGTAAAAACTACGATCAGTTTCAAATCTGTATGAAGGTCATTAACTTACACATATTATAAAATATTATCTTAATTTAAATAATGACTATTTTGTATTTGATTAGGCTGCATCCCTATAAAATACAACAAAATAAATCAAATATTATTTAAGGATTGGATTAAATCATTACAAAATAATGAATCTTAAGTATTAAAATGTTATAATTTCATTATAAATAAATAATGAATGTGTCATGTTCGATTGAAAATGGCAAGACGATTAAATTCGATATCACAGTTTGAAATTCAGAATATATAATTTGTCTTGATATAGACAGTTTGTAAATAACTCAAGAAAATACAAAAGTGAAAAACGAAGGTATAATATGACATAAACTAAAACCACACTAAAAATCCAAAGCAGCCAACTGCAAAACACAACAATATTAACAACTAGGGATTTTTGTCATACCACTACAGTACACCTGAGATTAATCACGTATATATACGGTGTGTCAATTTAAAAACTTACAATAGACTGGGGGAACCAAAATGACATAGAAGACAACTCACTCCAATCAACCCCCTACGCCCCACCTACCCCAACTAAAAAAAATGAAATAGCGAACCCCTATTTGTAATACATCTTTGGAAAGACTGTAAAAAATGCTATCCAGTGGTATAAATAAAAATTATACAGGGTGTATTGTATTATTTCAGTCATTTTTTATAAATGAACACAAATCTCTTTTCAGATATAACACTATAATATTTTATTTCAAAAAAGTGCATCAATATTCACTAAAAAGGTATGTGAACTACAATTTTGGAAAAATATTAATTAATGAAGTAAATGTTCAAAGTGGGTTCCGTTGTTTTGTAAACAATAATACGCCTGTTTTCAAATTCTTCAAGAACTTTGGTAAATGTTGTTCTGGTAATAGCCCGACATGCTTGAGTAATTCTTTCTCGCAACTCCGGAAGTGACGCAGGTTGGGTTTTGTAAACAACTGACTAAGAGGTAACTCCAAAGGAGTTACCTCGGTGGTCGTTCAAGTATAATTTTTATTTATACCACTGGTTAGCACTTTTTACAGACTTTTCAATGAGGTATTACAAGTAGGGGTTCGCTATTTAAATTTTTTTAGTTAGGGTAGGTGGTTGATTTGGGTGAGTTGTCTCCTATGTCATTTTGGTTCCCCCTTTCTACCCTAGAAACGGTTTAGAGAATTTGTTGATATCATCATTTATTCATGAGATATAGTCTATTGTAAGTACACTGTATATATATATATATATATATATATATATATATATATATATATATATATATATAATTTGTGATGTTTAAATATTTAAATTAAATTATATGTAGTTATATGATATAATAATTAAATTGTGGGGATAGGGATCAATGTATTTAGTTGGAAAATAAATTTATTCTGGATGTGTGTGTGTATTTATATGAATTACACTTTATAAAAATTATCACAAATGTATAAGAATGAGTCTGAATATAATTTACTTCCAACGCATGCGTTGTAACGTAATTGAGTGAAGTTAACAATGTCAAAATTGTCAAATAATAATTTGGAAATTTACTGTTTACGTCCACAATTAAATTTAGAATATGAAAATAATTTAAAATTTTGTTTCCTTTACAGGTGTTTATACAAGTAATGTTTGAAATTCTATACCAATACATATACCTAATAAATAATAATTTTCAGGAAATTTCACACAACAATGTCCACAATGAATAGGGTTATATAAAAAAATGTGACTCACATATACTGTTCCCAATGCAAATTGATGTCTTCGAGTTGTTCCAATTTGATGCAGGCACTTTCCACTTGATTCTAGTTATTACCATACACCCATATGCTGCTGACCGGTACTCGGGTTGTCGATGACACCAACTTCCAAAAACTAACAATGTTTTCTTCCAAATCGGCAATTCTCCAGTCACTTATTTTATTTTGGTAAATTTTTTTATTTAAATAAATTAAAGCTTATTGATTGGTATCGTTTAAAAAAATGTTTAAATGTTGTCCAAAATTTTGTTATTATATCACTTTTATTTTTAGATGCCGGATCAAATTTAAATTATTTAAAAGAAATTGTACCCAGAAATAAAACACAGATAACCAAATAAATGTGATTTTAATTTGGTAGAATGGAATCAAATCACGTTTGATTAAACGAAAACTTTTAACAAAATCGTAACACAAATTAACTCGTACAAATCTACTTTAAACACATCGTGAACCAGATTTCTATCAAACAATGTCTCGCACATGTATTGAGCTTGAAATCACCCCTTTTTATAACTAAATTATCATTTAAACTGTCCGATCCTTCTTTTACTTCTTTCTGAACATCTCAATATATATATATATATATATATATATATATATATATATATATATATGTAAAGTTTTAAGTCCCTATGCCGACTTTGATTTATTTAGATTTTTTTGTTATTAACATTTCCCATCACAGATTCCATGAATAATGGATAATCATCCTTCAACAATAAAAAAAGGCAATCAAACAAAATTTCGTATCTACTGTGAGTTATGATACTTAGTTTATTCTTGGTACATTCTTTATAAGAATTTTGGATCTGTTCCGAAGCAATTGTTGCGGTGGCGTTTTGATCCTATTTTTTAACTCTTCAATATCATTTGGAATTTTTTCAGCATAAACTAATTGTTTTAATCTGCCTCACACAAAAAATCCATAATAGTAAGATCAGGTGACCTTGCAGCTCACAAAAATCTACTGTTTCTCCCAATCCATTTTTCGGCAAACTGTTCATTTAGCGAGCAGGAAATAAGACGAGTAGAATGGGCAGGGCAGCTGTCATGCTGACAGTAACTGGTCTGACGTATTTGTAAAGGAAGTTCTTCAATAAACTTTTCAAGAATCATGTACGTATTCTGATTAAGGTTTCCTTTAATAAAAAAATTACTCAATAAGACCAAGTCTACATGAAACTGCACACCATACATTTATTTTTTTAAAGTATTGCCTTCTGGAATTAATGTGAAAATGTGGATTTTCTTCGCTCCAAAATCTACAATTTTGAGACGAAGGGATGTCGTTTGTTTTGAGAGTAGATTTGTCCGAAAATATCTGCTCATGAGAATGTCGGTTGTTTAAAATTTCTTCTGCCAAAGACAAGTAAAAATCTAATCTTTTAACCTTCATCACAATTGTGACTTAAATGCATGGATGTTACAGCTTTTATAAATTCTTTGCAAATTCATACCTGTTTATACCTGATTTGTCACTTCGCTTTCTCAATGACAATTTTGGATCGTTTTCTACCGAATTTAATGCTATAAATGCTGCTGCATCGTTTTCATGCAGAGCTTTCTTTTGTTTTTTTTAAATTATCATATGATTTTTGTACTATTGCATCAGGATATTTTTCATCAAAAAGGTTAATTACAGAAGAAATCGATCTCTCATCAATACCGTAACACTTCGCTTTCTCAATGACAATTTTGGATCGATTTCTACCGAATTTAATTCTATAAATGCTGCTGCATCGTTTTCATGCAGAGCTTTCTTTTGTTTTTTTTTAAATTATATGGTTTTTGTACTATTGCATCAGGATATTTTTCATCAAAAAGGTTAATTACAGAAGAAATCGATCTCTCATCAATACCGTAACATTGAATTATATAAATTTTTTGTTCGCTAATCGTTTATTTTCAATAAAAAAATCTAAGTTGGCCTACAGACTTGAAATTTTGCATACATATGTAATTTTTCATTCTGAACAACTTTAGTTAGTAACATTTTGTCGTAGCTCTTACAAATAAGGACTTTTGCTAGTGTGAAAAATCTTTTTTTTTCAAAATTCCCAAGACAGGTGATTTTTCTAAACTAAAATTAGTTTCAAACCAAGCTCAAATTTCAAATAAAAATTTTTTTGCCTTTAAGAGTCGTCCAATCAATTCGAGGACACACTATATATATATATATATATATATATATATATATATATATATATATATATATATATATATATATACACACTAATTGAGGTTGCAGCCAAAGTAGAATCGTTATCGTTATCTTTGGACGGGGCATTGGACATTGTTATTCATAAGCATTTTATTTTTTAAAATTTCGAAATTTTAACATAAAATTCCAAATAGTTCGATTTTTTCATAAAAGAATGATACTCTTGTCTAGTCACTACGACGCGTCGTTTTTGAAATAAATCGATTTGAACTTTTATGTGTTAACCATACTTTTATAAAATTAACTAACAAATTTGTTTACAATTATGAAAGATGGCTATTGAAAATAAACAAAATAACAATTGCGTGAACGTCAAACTACTCTCATGTCATAAATTAATTTTGCTTTAGAAAATAAGAAATAAACGGGTAAAAAATAATCGGTTTTAATACAAAAAAATGTTGCTGACACAATTAATAATAAAAATTCAAAATGACAACTGAAAGCATGAAACAAACGGTCTGTTGAAGACCAGAAGAGCTACGCGGATCAACACCCGAGAAACCAGCAGTACAAACACACACCACACACACACACACACACACACGCACGGACACACACACGGACACGGACGCACACGGGCACACACACACACACACACACACACACATATATATATATATATATATATATATATATATATATATATATATATATATACACATAAATGCATATTCATACAGTAAGTATACACTCCATATTATTTATATCTTTCTTGGCTCCGTCTATATTTCTTCCTACCCCCTAACGTGTCGGGGCAGTAGACAAATAAATATCCGGTATAGTGGAACGATACCGTTAATAGGGAATGCTACACATCCGGGTACGATTTGGCTAGTAACCGATCTGTCCGCTATGGTGTTACTCAAGAGAACAATACGATTGTCTTGAATTTTTCTTATTGCAGCGGTGAATGGAGAAAGAGACTAAGTGTGATGATATCAGGAGATACGAACGGATGGGTTCGTGTACAGATAGATCATACTGAACGCGTTCTAGGAAAGTTCGGAGAAGTTTCCTGGTTAACTAAAATATCAATTTGCCACTTAATTTCTAAGAGGGCCTTTCTGTTGATTTTCTTCCCTTTCCAAATGATGCATAATAACATTAAAGACTAAGTTGCCATTATTACATATCCAGATACTCGTAAGCACGAAAATAAATAGAGCAAATATTTAATAAAAAAATTATGAATTACTAAGAAGTCACTCTTATAACTTCATGTTGGAAACACCGAAATAACAATATTCATTTTGTGTTTAATAGATAATATTGCGTCCTACAATTTGGCAACATGGTATGGAAACAACAAGATGTGACGTGAGCAATATACGGAGTTGGCAGTATCGTTTTTTTACGGACGCAACATTTGTTCAAAGTAAATGAAAATCCGTATATCATAAAAATAGAAATGTTGCAACTCTAAGTCGAGTTCCGATCACAAAATGCATTTTTTAAACAGCATTCGTCACAGTTCCAAAGAAAATCCTTATCCTTCTGGGAGACGCAATAATAACGTTATTTGGTATGTGTATACATACAGAGTGTAAATACTAAGTCGTATCACATCTATACAACAATAAAAATAAAATTCGGGGTGTTTAATGGTTATCTGGACCCGGGAGTATGTAAACACTCGGCAATTGCCTATTACAATTATAACCAAGGTTATATTACCAAATATAAATATAAACAACAATGCTACTTCACCCAAATACAAGAGTGAGGGGGCCCTGTACTGTCTTATTTTAGCAGATTTCAGCTTAACGAGCCCGCGTGCGAATGAGATACCTTTGCAAGACAATGTTTGATTTTTAATACGTTCTTAGATTAATTTTTAGAAAAACTTACATTAAAACCTACACAAAAAGAAAAGAACGAATTAGCGTTTTAGTTTTGCTAAAAGGTACACGACAAAATATTTATAGACCAAACGGTTTACAACTGGAGTTTCTAATTAAAACAATAAAAGTAATGCAATCCGGCTCAATCAAAAGTTCAACAGCAACTGCCTTCTCCGATTTCAAACTAACTATATCTACTCCCGAAAAACCACCCCCGTTTTTCAAAAGTAACAAAAAAAAATTATTACGTTGAAACAGTTTTACATTTATTATTGAACGACATCTTAATTTTAAAATTATGCATTCGTCCGTAACAAGCCCTACATTTAGGTCTCAAGTTTCAAAGATACCTTTGATTTGCACTATGTTCCGCCTTAATGAATTATTAATTCAGTGACATTTTTACATCAAGAGCGCGGGTATAGAAATTGTCAACAATTCGTCACCCCAGTTTTGGCAGAACACCTGTTTCTCTACCCTAATATGTTTCTTTTTTCTGTTCAACCTTCACTCAAATATCAATTACATACATGCCCACATTTCATACATAAAACATAACATAAAATATTCCGAAAACATTAGCAAATTACAACGTATTATCAAGGTACTAAAAATCCACTAATTATCTTTTCTATCGCGGTAACAATGGCGATTGGACAAACGTTTACTACAATAATAAAATTTTCGCGGTGCGCTACCTACAGTATAAATTAGTGTTTAGCTGTTTTGTAGTTTGTATAAATTATTTTTTTGCTCTTTTGCACTAATTACACGTATAAAAATGAACACTTACCAAAATGTAGATCTTCTTTATATCCTTTGGTTTTTGGGGATGCGAAACGAAATGCGCAAGAAGTTCGAAGATTATATCGAAGAAGACATCCACATCGCCAACAACCTAGTGTACATATCTTTGAAAAAGTTTGCAGACGTTAGGGGAAAATGGATGCTTTCATAAAAAAATTGCTGGAAACTAACAGATTTCTAAGAACCCTTGAAGAGAATATGCTTGAAACGGTTGAAAACGATCCTTCAGTAAGCACTCGATTAATAGGTAGAAGGTTGAATTGCAATCATATGACAGTTTGGAATGTTTTACATGATCCACCCGTATTTCAGACAAAAAGTGCAAGCTTTGGGACCTGGAGACGTTCAGCCAAGACTATTGTTCTGTCCTTGGCTTCTTCGTCGCTGTAATCTGTAGATAAACTTTCAAAAATTTATTTTGTTTACGTACGAAGCTTATTTTACAAGAGACGGAGTATTTAACTTGAGAAACTTACACGTGTGGGCTGACGAAAATCCCCGTGCAACGTTTATACGAGTATGGGCTGGTATTATAGAAAATTATGTAATCGGACCATATCTTCTACCACACCGTATGATGGCGAAAATTACCATACTTCGTTAGATACTGTGTTACCAGAGCTTTTAGAAGATTTGCCATTAAACATCAGGCAACGCCTCTGAGTTCAACATGATGGCACGCCAGCATACAGTATACGGGTAATTACGGCATTGCTGAATCGACAATACCCAAATATGTGGATTAGGAGGAACGGTCCTATTTTATGGCAAGCCCGGGGTCCAGACTTAACTCCACTAATTTTTTTTTCTGGGGTTATGTCAAGACCTTTGTATGCGAGGCACCAGTAATTACAGAGGAAGAGTTAGTGGTAAGAATCGTGGCTTCAGCAGAGGATGTTAAAGAAAAGCAGTCAGTTCTTTTACAAGTTTCCGCAAATATTAAAACGCGTTACAGGGCTTGTGCTGCTGCGAATGTTGGCCATTTTGAAAATCTGTAATAAATGATTAATTTAATAATAAATAAGTTGTTATACTTCTGTATTCCATGAAAAAATGTTTCAAATAAATGTTGTAGTAGACAATTCAATGATTTTATAAATGTTTCTTTTTCAAAAATCCATGGGATGGTTATCCAAATATTATCATTTGAAGTTTTTAATCGGCCGTCATTCCGTTATTTTTCAAAATATGAATTAATAGTAAATCCAAATGTTTTAGAAAATCAAATGCCGATTTTAAGTCTTTGAATTTTTAAAATATCATTTTAAATAAGGAAGATATGAGGGTTGTTAAAAAACCTTACGAAGTCGAATAACTACGAGCAGAGGTCCCAAATCACAACATGTTACTAAAAAAAGTTTTGTTTCGATGAGTTCTAACTACCATTTTGGACCAAAAGAATATATATTTGTTGAAAGCGCGAGAGTAAGCTCTATTATATAATAAAACAATATACAGGGTGTTCCACTTAAAAACACAAAACTTTTGTGGAGAAAACTATGCACGCCACTACATACTACGGAAAATCCTGAATAAAACCCATTTTTCACTATTTCGATAAATTACAAGGCAAAGCAGTCACGAGGGGTGCTTAAAATGTGCAAATTTTGAATTTCGCCCTGTATCTCAAATACTAAGGACTATGACAATTCTGTTTGTGGCATCGTTTCACGAAAAAGTAGAACAGGGTCGCCAAAAAAAAAGCTTCTTTGTATCTTTGCTCGCAAACAAGATACCCTACAATTTTAACCGAAATGGGACACTGTACATTCTGCAGAGTTCACATTAAATGTATTTTCCTCTAAAGCGGAACTATTTGGCGATATACAATAAGAGTACCTTTTTTAAAGAAAATGAAATGACCTTTCAGAAATATTAACAAACCTTTCAAAATGTTTCTTTACAAAAAAATACAGCGGGTACCAGAAACATGAGTAAGGTGTTTGTGGCGCCCTCTATCTTTTACGTTAAAAGTAACTAGATATTCATGTTTGTCTAACCGAAAAACTCCCCAGTACCAAGTTTAAACGAGACATCTTGAAAAATGCGTCATCTATCGGAAAGTGAAATAAAAAATGCATCTTTGAAAGGTCATAACTCTTTAAGGAAGTAGAATAGGATTAGAAGAGGGGCACCATCACCTCCACTTTTCTACGTCATAAGCCCCGCCCACTGGGGCACCTTCCCCATCACTTTTACATATTCACGTGGGAGACCATATTTTCCACCCCTATGGTTTCTTTTCGGAGGCCTTTTTCAACCCCTAATTATTTTTGTTTTTACTCGCTCACGTGTAGGACGTGTTTTTCATTCCTATTTTATGGCCGCCCACGTGTGAGCTGGTGTTTTCTACCCCTATGGTTTTGTTTCGGATGCCTTTTCAACCCTAATTATGACTTTTTTGTACTTGCTCACATGAGGGGCAGATGCAGGTCTTGGGGTTGGTCTTGGACCTGGAGTTGGTCTTAGGGTTATTTTTGATGGTCAGCTTTAACCCTAATTAAGGTCCTTTTGGTTGTATTAAGAACAGTACCCCTGGAGGTTAGTCAAACGCATACAATGTTGGGAATTGCATAATTACCCTAATAAGATTATTATAAAATTATCGATCCTATTGTTTTAAAATGGTCATATGCTATGGGGTACGTTCGGATGATCTTATACCTATACGAGAAATTTATTTTGCCTCTATTTTGTTGCTAGAGAGTCTTCAATATAACGCTCAGCTACAGTGCTGGATTTCCAGCCACCATGGCGTTTCAAGCACATTAAATCTGCGCCGCCGTCCACGCACAGTGTAGCTGAGGTGCTTCTTAGACAATGCCCTGTGTATTCTGCATAGTTCGCTAATTTTAAGAAAAAATCTACCTCCCTAGGAACACTACTTATTTTATTGATTCCCATCACCGCTCTTGAGCATTTTCCATTTCCATATTTCAAAAAAAATCGGCGATTATTCATATCTCGTGGGCGCAAAGCAACATATTTGTTATATAAATTTAGGAAAGATTCCCCTACAACCGTAAATGATTTAATTTTTTTTGTTTTGCTATCTGGAATTTTAATACGTTGCAGAGTTTTCAGGTTCTCAATGTCGTCTGCCTTCATCTTCACCAATTCATCGTAACGACATGCCCCTGAGATACCAATAACCAAAACTATCTAAAAAAAACAAACTATAAAGACTTGTTTTCATTCCATTTCTAAAACTTACCTTCATTGCTAAGTATTTTTCGTCCTACGCTTCCGATAAAAATTTGTTAAATTGGTCTTTTGTAAATACCTTGGCCTGCTTTGGGGTGTATCCTTCATTCTGCTTCTCTAGATATGCACGAAGTTTCAAGTATTTGCTTATATCTACGCCATGTCGGATGCTCAATAATGATTTTATCATCGAATATTGTGACCATATTGTCGAGCTTCTCATTTTCATTTTTGTTGCTAATTCGGCAAAATAAGCTAACATTACGGTTTCAGAGTACCTTTTAATATTTTTTCATTGCACCATTTTATAAATTGCTGAAAAGCGCGTTCATTGATTTTGCTTGATCTTGTAGGTAATAGATCATTTATTGCTGTATTAGCCGCTTCAGTAACTGCTGACGGCGTGTAGTTCTCCAAATCCATCATATTCCTAACAATGTAATATTTTAATTTACACAAATAGGAACAAAAGGTTTAATAAAATACTCACAATAACACGGAGAATCTTCACAATTTTCAACTTGTTTAATGCATTGTTTTCAACGAAACCTAGCAACGTCTACTGCTACTTGCCAGAGCACGCTAAATAAATCTAACTATTCCTCATTTTCACATCCGAATTATTTTTCGTTATTTCACATTTAAGTGTAAAAAAAACGTGAAGAAAAAATAGTATATTTTATGCGGAGCAAAGTAACTTCTTGTGGCTCAACTGTATTTGCCGGACTCACTACGTTCGTCCGTCAAGCCTACAGATTCACCACAAAAAGTGTCACTTTAACTCTTTATAAAATAATACAATCTTTCATTCACCACCTCCCTACTTATTATTTTTAACCCAGCCACCTCATAACTTATACACTACATTCCTCTCCTACTTATTACAGATTTAATTTATATGGGGATTTAATTAACCTACCGGATCGTGTCATTCTGGGCAATGTTTGTTTCAAAGTAAGATTTGTGCCTAGATTCAAATTACTAGCACAATTTGGACCATCACCAGAATTATCACCATTTGGAAAGTTTACATCAACTTTAACTGTACTGCTAGATTTATCCCCAATACTAACCTCAGCTGACCTATCTGATGATGTATCAGTAGCTGCCCTATCTTCTATACTTGGAACATTATTACCATCTATTGCCTCATGGCTGAAACATAGAATTTCAGACTCATTCCTATTTGTGCGCATATGATCCGCGTGAACAAATCTAATATTGTCTCCAATTCTAACCAGATACTTTCACTATCTTACCCTTCTGCCATAGTTTTGTATACTTATTGATGACTAAAAACATTTTCATTTAACTTAAGCAATATTTGTTTTCTCTCCGAACTTCCTGACTTTATAGACTTGTCGTGATAAGAACAAATCAAACCTAGTCCTTAGTCTAAATTTAAATACACATAACGCTAATGAAACAGTGATCGAGGGGGGAGTGTTTCGGTAACTAAACAAAAAGCTATGCAAGTTAGACAAACTTATATCATCGGATATATCCTCCTCTATCAGGCCAAAAAGTGCCCTTTTTTACCGTTTGTACCGTTCTCCCCGCTAAACCATTACTTTGTGAATGGTAAGGAGGGGACTTGATAGGTTTAATTCCATTGGCCTGACAAAATGACACAAACCGGTGGAATTAAATGGTGGACCGTTATCAGAAACCAATTGACTGGAAGACCAACAGAAGAAAAAATATCTTTCAATTTCAGAATGGTTTTCTATGCACTGGTACCATTTTTCATTAACTTGATCTCTATCCACTTAGAATTCTGGTAAATCAATATTAAAAATGTACATTTAAATTTGTGAAAGAAATCAATATGAACTCTAAAAAAATTACATGGAGCTATAGGCCATGTAACTTGTTTATTAGAATTCGTTACATTCTGACGACACCTTTGACAAATATCACATAAATATATAAACGTTTCTATCTCAAAATTCATGTTAGACCTCCAACAGTATGAACGAATAAGCATTTTGGATCTAACAATTCCACAATGTTGTTCGTGAAAAAGTTCGAGCACTTCTCTCCTTAAGACTCTAGGAATTACAACCCTACTACCAACCAGAACACAATCCTGTTCTACAGATAATTCATGACACCTCCTAAAATAAGATTTCAAATTCTCATCACTAACTTTATTGGGCCATCTCGAAAAAATGAACTCTCTGACTTTTAAGAGCAACAAATCTTTTAATGTTTCCCTGCTAGTGTCGTACTTTCTTTACTAAATTAAATGAATATATTGAGTCAGGAATTTCAGACTTCTCGCCACAAGGTAAACGAGACAATCCATCCGCATGACTTATTAACTTCCCACTTGTATACTGTATATCATAATTATAACCTGACAGAAACACAGCCCATCTAGTAATCCTTGCAGCTGCTGTAATTGGAATACCTTAATTTTTCCCAAAAATTAACACTAGGGGCTGATCATCTGTGATTAACGTAAACTTTTGTCCAAATAAATACTTATGAAACTTACGAATAGCAAAGATGATGGCTAACGCCTCCCGTTCTAAATTACTATACCTTTGCTCTATTTTTGACGGTGAGCTGGACGCAAACAAGACCGGTTTATTAACACCTTCGACTTTGTGACTTAAAACAGCGCCAACTCCATACCCACTAACATCACACGTTACAAAAATAGATAACGTAGGATCAAAGTGAACAAGCACACTATCTGCCGTTAACAACTCTTTACTAATTCAAAAGCATCCTCACACTCTCGGTACCAATGTTTTGTAAATTCCATATTTTTCTGACATAAATTATATAAAGGTTTTAATTTTGTAGATAACATTGGGATAAATTTGCCACAAGAATTTAACAAACCTAGAAAAGACTTTAGTTCAGTTAAAGATTTTGGCGATGGAGCAGACTTTATAGCCTTAATTTTCTCATCAGTGGGACGAATTCAACAAAAACAAACCCAAATGGGTATTAATTACTGCTACTTTTTGAGAGTTTTTGCTAAGTTTCAATTGTTGATAAGCACCCCTTAAGACGAGCACCGTAAAATATCTATTACCACTTAAACTGGCAAAAATATCCTCAGGTATAGACAAGACACAATGATAACTATTTATGGCTTTATTCGAGGTTTTCTTAAAATCCACACAAATCCTGATCTCTGAATTTTTCTTAGGGACTACTACTGTAGGACTCGGCCAATTCGAATGAAATTCCTACATCTAACATTTTCGACACTTCTGATTCAACTTTATCTCTTAATGCAAATGGCATGTCATATGCCCTATGAAACACTGGCTGAACACCTTTCAAATTCAATTCCATTTCTATATTTTTAATGCTTGACCTCTGATTTACACTGAACACATTTTTAAATTAGAAATAAGGCTCGACACTTCCTCTACTTTAGACTTTGATTTTATTTCTCCAATCAGGACTTAATACGTTTAACCAATTTCGACCTACTAGCGGAGAGAACTTATGATAGCCTCGTAATATTACAAAAGGTAAATTGAAATTCTGACTCCCCAGATTGACAGTTAGCTGAGTTTCCCCTAGAACACTGACGTTTTGACCAGATAATACTCTTAACGCGTATCTAACAGAGTAAACTACCAAATGTTTGAAATAAAGTTCAAAGTCATTTACATGCATTACCGAGCGACAGGCTCCACTATCAATTTCAAAAATTATTTTTATTTTCTCTATTACTAAATTTATTTTTACCGGCTCATTACTATCGGAATCTAAATTCGATAAAAATTCTATATCTAAAGAATTTGACTCAGAATCACCTTCCGATAATTCAACATTTGTTTCTCCTACATTATGGACATTACCATTTCTGCACATTTTACTGATATGACCCTTCTTCTTGCAGATGAAGCATTCCCACACTTTAGCCGGACACTTAACGAAATCATGCTTCCTTCCACACCGAAAACAAGCTTTCCAATTACCTGACTTCTCACTTTTATTTGAATTACTCTTACCTCTCCAACGAACATACATCTTATTAATACTGCCTGACAGAGTTGCATCGCCGATGTCGACATTCATGGACCTAACTTGTTCTTCCGCTAACTCCATTGAAAGTGCGATTTCATAATGCTTTCGTTAGACTCTAATAAGACTCCGAGATGGGTAGGTCGAGAGCAAGTAAGTCCTTTAATATACCATAAGCTTCACCGCCTATTAAGATTAGAAATAAAGGAACTTTCTTGTCATCTTCCACACTATTGCAGATGAGGAGTTGTTCAAGGCGTTCTAAATACGATGATATTTGCGAGACTTTAGGATTGAACTGTTCAATAGACCCTATTAACGACATTCTTGATTAATGAATACTGACCAGCTAACTGGCGGAACTACCAGGTACGCACAGTTCACTTTTTTTAATTTCAGACACGAATTAATATTACTACTTCGCAACCGCGAGTAGAAAAGGGACACCTCACCTTTCACTTTTTTACGTCACAAGCCTCTGAGCTGTGGGACACCTCACCTTTCACTTTTTACATGCCCACGTGAGGATCGCATTTTTTCACCCCTATGGTTTCTTTTCGGAGGGAATTTCCAACCCTTGATTTTCACCCTCATTTGGGTGTATTAAGAACCTTTTTTATGGCTTCTTTTCAGAGGCCATTTTCAACCCTTGATGGAATTTTCACCCTAATTAGAGTCCTTTTGGTTGAGTTAAAAACTTTTTTGTCAGTTCACACACTGTTAATTAAATTATTATGTAATTTATGTAATTTACCAATAGTTTTTTTTATTGTAATGAAATGCTGAGTAATACAAGAAAACGGAATCGAGCACTATAAATATAAATACACCATTTAAAACGCCCGAAAAAAAAGTGTGTAATGCTTTAAGATTATTAATTTTTTTGTACTGTTAATTAAATTATGATGTAATTTGTGTAATTTACCAAAAGTGTTTTTTTATTGTAATGAAATGCTGAGTAATATAAGAACACGGAATCGAGCACTATAAATATAAATACACCATTTAAAATCCCCGAAAAGGAAAGTGTGTAATGCTTTAAGATTATTAATTTTTTTTGTATTGTTAATTAAATTATGATGCAATTTATGTAATTTACCAAAAGTGTTTTTTATTGTAATGAAGTGCTGAGTAATACAAGAAAACAGAATCGAGCACTATAAATACAAATACACCATTTAAAACCCCCGAAAAGTAATGTGTGTAATGCTTTAAGATTATTATTTTTTTTGTATTGTTAATTAAATTATGATGAAATTTATGTAATTTACCAAATGTGTTTTTTTTTATTGTAATGAAATTCTGAGTAATATAAGAACACGGAATTGGGCACTATAAATATAAATACACCATTTAAAACCCCCGAAAAGAAAAGTGTGTAATGCTTTAAGATTATTAATTTTTTTGTATTGTTAATTAACTTATGATGTAATTTATGTAATTTACCAAAAGTGTTTTTTTAATTGTAATGAAATGCTGAGTAACTAGTCCGCAGAATATAGCACTTTCAACATAGGAAAAATTGTTATAGAAACACACATACGTGTACATACGCTTATATGAAAGTCTATTTATAGTGCTCGCTTCCGTTTTCTTATATTACTCAGCATTTCATTACAGTAAAAATACACTTTGTGTTCAATAGACCCTATTAACGACATTCTTGATTAATGAACACTGACCAGCTAACTGACGGAACTACCACGTACGCACAGTTTACTTTTTTTAATTTCAGACACGAATTAATATTACTACTTCGCATCCGCGCAAGCTCGAAGACTCGTCGCCAAATTAATGTAGTGTATTCATCATTAAGTTCTTAAAAAAACCGTTTTATTTTTGTTTTTGTTTAGGACATAAACACAATCTTTCATTCACCACCTCCCCACTTATTATTTTTAACCCAGATACCTCATAACTTATACACTACATTTATTAGGAAAAATTTGTGTACGAATTCGACGTTCCACTTCTTCCCATAGATTTTCAATAGGGTTAATGTCTGGGGATTGGTCCGGTCGCTACAAAACTCGAACGTTATTTCGTGAAACCACTCCTGAGCAACTCGTGAAGAGTGTTTTGGATCTTATCCGCAACGACATTTCCCACTCTGCATAAGGTAGCATTACATTGTGCAATATATCCCTATAGATAAATCGATCCATGGTGTCATTAATGTAACGTAAAGGGCCCACTCCATTCCATGAGAAACAACCCCATAAAAAAGACACTGCCTTTACCGTGTTTAACTGTGGCTGTAATCTATCGAGTGTGTTTAGGGCAAAAGTGGGTGTGGAGAAGGAAAGCAAACGTAGTGCGAACGTCCAGAATTAGGGTTGACAAACTAATGGATAATGGTGCGAGAATGAAATACGCAGATGCTGTGAATAAAGAGTTGAACATGAATGAAACAGTGTGGAACGAACAAATAAAAGACACTGACGTTGAAAGTGCATGGATAAGCTTGAAAAACTCTGTTGTCAATTGTGCCGTACGAATATGTGGAAGAGTGATTGTAGGTAGACAGAAAAAATGTGCTTGGTGGAATGAGTCGGTAAAAAAGGCAGTAAGTAAGAAAAAAGATGCGTACATGGCAATGATTGCTGCAAAAAATGAGACTGAGAAGAAACGATTGTGTGAGGTGTACAGATTAAGAAACAAAGAAGCGAAGGAAGCAGTGAGAATAAGTAAAGAGGAAGTGATGGCTGTGGAAGGAGAGAAAATGCAGAATGATTTTGAGGAAACAAAAACTCTTCTGGAAATGGGTCAAAATACAAAACGTGGCCCAAAACAGAACGCTGCAGGAGTGATGAATGATAGAAACGCAATAGTATGGGACGATTGTGAAGTGAGGAAATGCTGGCAAGAATATTTCGGAAAACTGTACATTAGTGAGGAAAGTAAGACTGAAGGGTTAAATAAGGAGAATATAGAAGAAATGATGAATGAAACTGAGAAGGATGTTGGAATAAATGAGGTAGAGAAAACGGTAGGAAGGTTGAAAAATGGCAAGGGAGCAGGCGTAGATGAAATCACTGGTGAAATGCTCAAGTATGGTGGTGCAAAGCTTATACGAAGATTGCGTGAATTATTCAATGTATGCCTTATGTGTGGAAAAGTGCCGAGTGATTGGAAGAGCGCGATCATTGTACTATTGTATAAGGGTAAGGGGAACAAGAGTGATTGTAAGAACTACAGAGGAATAAGCTTGCTCAGCGTACCTGGTAAACTATTTGGAAGAATACTGATTGATAGAGTACGAGAAACTACACAACCTAAGATGTGTGATGTGCAAGGTGGCTTCGTGCCAGGGAGAGGATGTGTCGATCAGATGGTTGCTCTCCAGCAGGTGATCGAAAAGTGTTTAAAGGTAAAAAAGAAGTTGTACTGTGCGTTTGTAGATCTGGAGAAAGCATATGACAGAGTGAATAGAGAGAAGCTGTGGGAAATATTAAATGAATATGGCGTAAATAAAGGTCTAATAAATGGAATAAGGGCAGTATACAACGGTAGTCGGGCATGTGTTAGGGTGAGAGGAGGCGTGAGTGAATACTTTAATATTGAGCAAGGAGTGGACAAGGCTTGTGATGTCACCGTGGTTGTTCAATGTATACATGGATAAATGTCTTAGACAAGCATGTAACGATACAAATGGTGTAATGGTTGGTAACGTAAATGTACGGCTCCTGGTGTATGCAGATGACACAGTCTTATTAAGTGACAGTGCGTATGAGCTGCAAACCGCTCTGAGGAAGTTTGATACAGTCTGTGAGAGCATGGACCTAAAGGTAAACGTGAACAAAACTAAGATTGTGGTGTTCAATCGGGAAGGTGGAAAGGAGAGGAGTATTTACTCTGCAAGATGAAATTGTGGAGCAAGTGGATGAGCTAGTATATCTCGGTAGAATGTTTACTGCAGATGGTACAATTGAGAGCGAGATTGGACGAAGAGTCAATGTTGGAAAGAAAGTGATTGGAAGTATGTGGACGATAATGAGAAATGAAAGCATGAGTCTAGCTGCAAAACGAGCAATCTATAATGGCGTATTCGTCCCGTCAGTACTGTATGGAAGTGAGACATAGGTATGTCAAAAAAAGCACGAAAGAAAAATAAATGCCGTGGGTATGAGATTTCTGAGGAGCGCATGTGGTAAAACGAGAAGGGACAAGATAAAAAATGAATGCATAATGAGGGAGTGTGGTGAGGAAAATACGATGATGGATAGATATAAAAGTTGTGCATTACGTTGGCTTGGTCACATTGAGAGGATGAACAACGCAAGATTAACGAAACAAATATATGTGGGTGAGGTTAGGGGAAAGGCCGGGCCTGGTAGGCCGCGTAAAACTAGGCTGAATGTAGTAGAATCTATGATAAAGGAAAGAAAGATAAGGAGTTTTAAAAGCAAAAGGGCATGTCAGAGACTATGTATGAATCTTCCGGAAGCTAGGGAGGTATACGGAGACAGGAAAGCATGGAGAAAGATTGTGAATGAAAAATAAATAAGAGGCAGGGATTGTTTTGCCTACCCCGCAAGGGAATGGCGTGAAGGTTAAGTAGGTTGTAATCTATTTAGCATTAAACCGTGTGTTGATTGGCCGTCTTACACGCTTCATTCCATCAGAATTGAAAATTTTATAACGCGTTTCATCACTAAACAGAACTTTTTTCCAATCATCTACTGTTCAATTTAAATGTCGACGTGCAAATTCAAGCCTAGCGACTCTATTTCTTCTCGAAATAAGCGGTTTTTTAGCCCGACGTCTACTGAACAACTTTGCGTCTACCAACCTTCTTTGAACTGTCCGCGCACTAACTGTAATTTCTGGAATTTCTGCAATAATTCTAGGTGCAGACAACCAAGGATCGTTTTGGGAAATTCTTTTAATGCGCCTGTCCATCCAAATTGTTTTTTTTTTGGTCGTCCCGATTTCGGTAGATTCTGTAAATGTCCCCTTTCATTATAACATGCAATTATTTTGGATAAGCTGTATCTGGGTAAAACAAATAGTCTTGAAATTTCAAATATGCATTCACTACTCTCTGCTTTAAGTCTAGCGAAATTGGAATACCTCTTGGCATGATTAATCTAACACAAAATTATTAATTAAACATAAAATAAACTCTGCAAAACTATTCTACTCTTTAGTCTTCAATTTTTAAGTAAATATTAAAATGTTGCGCTACTTTTGACGCTTTCCAATACTGTACTTAAAAGTTTGTCAGTATCATTTCATTTGTTTTGATTGTTGGACGAACTTGTTACCGCCGATGACAGCAGCACACTATGATATTTAATGACATAGTGTATTTAAATAAGATGTCATGCATTTAATATCTTAAAATCCAGAATTTTTCATGCTTCTAAAGTGTTGCTCTATTTTGTCCCGATACAGGGTGTCCACAGAAATTTACTGTGAAATTTCCCTGACTTGCCCTGACCGTTTCACAGAAATTTCCCTGGCTCACGGAAACTACGCGATATCGCGATACATTGAATTAACAAAAAAATACTACATTACGAGTTTTTTTGTATAAAAAGGAAGAAAAAAAGAAAACCCAGCCACCACCTTTTCCATAGCTGGCCTAGCTCTCTCCACATTCTTTTTTTCTTCCTTTTAGCCAGGTTTACAAGGGTCGACTGTTACATTGAGCGAGTTAACAGGCTAATGGCTGTTTAATTAAAAGGTAGCCTTATTTTTTCACTATTAACTTAAATCAGCCGTTATTAATTTGGGCTACACATACATATACGTTTCTACTTAGCAGCATAGTGTGTAATACAAAGTAAGTAAAGTATATTATACAAATTTAAACTTTAAAGCACTCTTTAGGTATTACAAATATATATTCAGTCTTTCTTGAATATGAACATGTGAAATAATATGGAATAGGAATCTGGAAAGTTCGTTAAACTTTTATTGTTGTTTTTTCATGTTCTGGAGAAGTTTCATCTTTTTGTCAATTTCTGTATCTTCTTTTACTCTTTCAAAGTGTAACTTTTTCCTTTTTTCTTCCAATTCTTTCATCTGTCTCTCGATTTTCCTTTTTTCAATTCATTTCTTTTCTTCTGTTTGCATTAACTTTTTGTTATCCAAATAAGATTGATAGCTTGAAGCTCTGATTGAGGTTATCATACTTTTAGTTACTGTTACATTTTTCAAACCACCAATATGTTGTATGGCGCCACAAATAATTCTCTGACTCACTAGGGACTCTTCATGAAGATTTTCTACCAGTAAATGTTTATTAATGGAAAATCCGGATCAACAGCTGCATTGGCATGGGATAAAATAAAACAGAGCTTCATAACAGCCCACAAATCCGAATACCTCTTGTCTCTTCCTAAAAGGTTATAGTAAAATTCATCTAGGCCCATGCCGTCATTTTGCTCCAACATAAAATCATTTATTTTGTTGTTATTTACTGAAGAGCTCTGAGCTTCATCTGTCAACAATGAAAACTGGTGTTTAGCTTTTTCAGCTGATGCCTCACATATTCTTTTGTGGCTGCGAAGAGTTTCTAGAACAGTATCAAGTCGTTTTATTGCTAAGCTGAGTTTGAGCAGTACCATTTTTGGATTGAGGGAAGTAAGCCCATGTGCTAAATGACACTTTGAAGGATTTTTATCTTTGAGCTTCTTTACCATAGTTATTAGCAAAGTTTTTAACTCATTTTTAAAGGCAAGTTTCTCCTTTTCTGAACATTTGATTTGTTTCAGTAGGCTTTTTGCAGCAAAGCCTACATCAACTTTTTCAGTGGGAACCAGGTTTATACTGTCTTGCAAGTTTAAATTTAATAGTTTTTGCGAAGTATTTGCTTCAGCTATCTTTTCATATTTCACAAATCTCATCATTAGTTTTTTCATTAGTTCCTCAAGTGAAGTAAACAGGTAAGGAACCATCGGTTTCTGACTTTGAACCCTCCTGAGGAAAGGTTCTATGCATGACAAAATACTTCTAAAAGCACTCAGTTTGGCCTTAAAAAGGGAATCATTTAGAGATTCTTTGATGTAGTGTAGGTGTTTGTTATCTTTTTCATTGTATTCTTTAACAAATTTTTCGACATTATCATAGATTTTCAGAGCTTGATCAACACAGGTTCCATTCTCTAACCACCTTATTGAGGTGAACTTGTAGGGAAAGGTAGTGCTAGTTGTTATTTCTGCGTATTTAGCACGTCGAGCAGGACTATCATGGAAAAAATAATAGAGAGATCTGAAGAAGTGAAAAAGTTCCCAACCACTTTTTGACATTGCAGTTTTCACGGCTCCATTTACCATATGCAAGCTGCAAATTCCTATATCCACAAGAGACTTACCTTCTGGGTTTACCGCATGTAAATTGCTTTCCAGTTTTTTAAAAAACTGAGATTGACCTTGGGTCCGTCCATCGAGACTTGCAAAATATTTCCTAAAGGCAAGGAAAGTCCTTGGATAAATCCTTCTAACAAGTGTTCTGCAGTTGCCCTGCCTAAAAATACACTATTCCAATATCTAGTAGACACTTTTTGAATATTAACGTCCCAAAAACGAACATACAAGTCCATTTTCCCTCTTTGAACAAATTTGTTCATAGACTCATCGAAACAAACCACATAGGCATTGCACTGTTGTACATCTTTTTGTAAAATATGGGGCTAGTCCATGGTTTATTACACAGGAAACCTTCGTCTTGCTCATGGTAAAGCTCTGAGTAATTTTACTGTCTGGAAACATCACTTTGAATGCTGATGAGGTTTCATCGCAGGAGTTAAGAGACATTTTCCCAGTAACAACTTGGAGAGCCCATAACGCTTCGGCAGAAGTTACGTCATCTTCATTTACAACAAATGTCTTTAAGTTTGTTTGACTTGGTCCTGGCACACTTATCTCTTGTGCAGCTGAAGAAGTACTGGGTAGCACATCCACTAAAGATGATGTAGAATGATTAGTTTTCTTCGTATAAAATGATATTGATTGCTGTGAAGACCTAATTTTAGTGTTTTTTAAATGAGCCGGTCCTTTAGCGTGGGAAACAATTGCCTGTTTGCCCATATTGCTTAACTTAAAAGATTTAAGGCAAACTTTACAAAACGCCGCAATTTTATCACTAACTACTGAATCCAGCCAACCACTAACTCAGGATGCACTTTACTATCCAGCCACAGTTTATTAAACATACACTGTTTACTTTTGTAAGCCATTTTTTCAGTTTAAATCAAATTCTTACGAAGTCTGAAAAAAATAACATTAGTGTATAGCATAAAAACACATAAAGGCAAAATAAGCGATAGACAATACATAAAAAAAAAGATGAACCTGAAAACAATGCTGCAATAGTTTGGGTTGCGACAAACTAGAGTATGAGAAGTTCCCCTCAAATCCATCATTGGGGATAGACTTACCATGTAGAGAATAAGGGAAAGCAAATGCAAAGAACCCCACAATACACAAAATTGATAAACCTGAAAAGAATGCTGCAATAGTTTGGGTTACGGAAGAGTGGAGGATAAAAATTTCCCTCAAATCCACCTTTGAGGTTGGATTTTCCTGACTTTCCAGGACTTTTCCCTGTTTCCCTGACCAGAATTTTTTTCCCTGACTTTCCAGAATGTGGATAGTGTAGCGGCATGGTCACTGCGTATATGCACACCATTTGCGGCAACTTAGGCCAAAGCTGGGGTAGTATTTTCCCCCTCAGAACACTAACTCCGTTCCTTCCGATCCTATCCTGACCACACCTATCCTTAATCCCACCATGCATATATACGTAATGTATGTATGTATGTATGCTGGGAATCCATGATTGCGGCTGAAGGAGCTCGGGAAGCTCGAGCAGCCCGCCCTCCCCCTTGGGGAAGGACTGAAATACGTTGCCTTTTCTGATAGTGATAAGTACCAACTTAAAATTCAGGAATTTTAATATTTTTTGCCAATACGACGCATCTTGGATAATACGATTACATTTAGCATTTTATATTCTTTAGAATGGATAACTAATACGGAATCCAAACATTCGCAACCTTATGGGTGTCAAACATTCGTATTTAAATTTTAATTGTTGCATAATTATAATTGTGAAAAAAATTGTTTAATTGATGTACATATGACAATTTTTTTTTCAAAATAACTTTTTTAAAAATCATTACAACAGTTTACATGTTTATTTCTGATTACAAAAATGTATGGTTTGTCTATATTACCTTTAGTAGTTTTTCTTCAATTCAAGTCCAAAGTTTCAAATTTTAAACTATTTATTAAAAATTTTGAAAATCGACACCATCTTCGAAAAACACATCGGTGTTCAGTGATCATCAGTTGGGGTAACAATGAGAATCTAGGTTGCCATGAACTGCCTGGAATGATTCTTTTGTTACTTAAGGGCTGCTGTCAAAATAAAAATGGTATATTTAGATGAACAAAAGGCCAACATAATTAGACTTTATTATACCAATTTAAATAGAATTCTGTTAGTTCAACAACAATTCCATGTATTATATCCAGGGAGAAGAATACCATCGCCGAATACTATAAGATATATTATTAGAAAATTTGAGGGTACCCAAAATTTAAAAAGGAAAAAAGAGATATTTCGTAAGAAATCAACACGAACTAGGAATTTTATTGTATTTTCAAGGTAAAAGTTTTGATTCTTACCCTAATATTTAATGTATTTTGTAAAATTATAAAATATAGTTAATTTTATATTATAGATACCGTAGAGTTGGGTGACTTGAAATCGTAGGGGTGACTTGAAGCTTGAGTGACATACTTTTTTGTGTCTAGAAACTTTTACAAGTTTCGAAACTATATTCTAAACTAGTTATCAACCGTATGTACGTCCCCAGATGTCTCTACAATTTTACGTTTTGCGTATGTCAGCACTACATATTTTAATATCATTGCCAACTTTCCATTTTTCGCGTACAGAATGTAATAAAGTTAATTAACATGTTTTCAATTTCTAAACGTCGAAAACTGGAAAAGTTGAATAGAATTTTAAAAATCGTTAAGACATATGAACTGTGCCAGCAAAAAAAGGCGAAAGCTCTGGAGCCAAAAGTGGTTATTACGCCGTGATGTTCTAAATTTAGGTGCACGTTCTTTTGTTGAGAATGAACGTCTACAAGAAGACATTGACTCATATAAAAATTGGTTGAGGATGGACAATGAGTTATTTATAAAATTACACAGCTTCATTGAACAAACCATAAAGAAGCAGGACACACAATTTCGACAGTGCATACCATCGAGATATAGATTGATGGTTACTCTTAGGTTTCATGCTACAGGGGAATCATACAAAAGTCTGTCATACAGTACGAGTATTGCAGCAAGCACAATTTCCAAATTTGTGCCAGACGTTCTGGCAGCAATATATAAATCACTAAAGGAAATGTATGAAATTTTAGTGTCCAATCAACCCCTGAAGAATGGGAGAAAATCGCAGCAAGATTTAATCAAAACTGGAACGTTCCAAACACTATAGGGGCAATGGACGGCAAACATATTGTTTTCAGAGCTCCTAGGAGTGCCGAATCACACTATTACAATTATAAAGGCACTCACAGTGTTGTATTATTAGCAATTGTAGATGCTAGCTACAATTTTATATAGGGGAGAGTGGGGAGGAATGGGACATTTTTGGGATATTTGTGTATTTTAAAAGTACGTTTGATATTTAAAGCATTAAAATAGTATAGAAATGTGAAGTGCCTTAATGGGCATTTTTAGTGTGAAAATCATTTTTTTTCGTTTACATACAAAGAAGCAGTTTAACAATTAACAAATAGGTGCAGATTGTCCCATTCCACCTGGCAGCAGGAGGAATTGGACAACCAGCAGGAGGTATGGGACGAGTTTAAATAATGAATATTATAAAAATAAATAAGTAAAAAATTCAAAATTTAATTAAACAAGTAATATACATTGGTAAAAACAGATAGAATTTTAGCGGATATTACAAAATTTCGACTTTAAATTAATCTCAAAATTGAAAACAGCACGGATCCTTTCAGTACCTCCAGCTTTCCGAGGTGCAGGAAGCTTCAGGACAATGTCCTGCTCAACAGAAGCAGTGTCATCTACAACAGGCCAAATAAAATTCATTTCGTTATCGCGTTTCTTTCTCAGAAAACTGATATCAAAGTATCCATCTTTGGTTGCATCACTTTGCACCAATCCTATAAAGTGCACTACAGTTTTCTTAGTTGCAAATTTTACGACAACGAAATCACCATTTTTTACTGTTGTAGGGTCAAAATCAAACTCATCCGATTCTGCATAAAGTTCAACATCATCATCAGAATCTTTTTTGACAACTTTTGCTTGTTTTGCTAACTGCTTATTTCGTTCCTCTTCTAATTCTACCTTTTCCGGTGTATCTGTAAGGATGCGAGTTCTGCCTCGCTTTCTGCCACGGCCATCAGTTTTGCGGGGAGCTGCTTTCGGAAATGGCCGAACACATTCAGGGGTGACATCTAATACATTTCCACTGGTGTGCTGAGAACTTGGTGTGAGTATTGCAGAGGAAGTAGAAGGCTGTCCCAAGTAACAATTCATTTACCATTTGGCTATTGTGGCTAAAATACGGCTGCCACAACGTCATGGCAGCTTAATCATAGCTGTATTTTAGATTGCTGGATTTTGGTTTTCAAATTAGCTCCGCTAACTCATTTCCAGCTAAACTTCTAGACAATCTAGCCACTATTGCTATTTGGCTGTCATATGTAAGTTATCACAGCTACAAATGATGACCAAATTGCAGCCATTTAGCTTTAAGGCAATTTGACTGCTATATAGTCAGCCTCATAGCCATCACAGCTAAGAAGGATGACCAAATTGCAGCTATTTGACTATTAAAACCAATTCTAGTATGTGGCTAAATATAAGCTGTAAGATGGCTTTTCATGCTATTTAACAGTCAAATGGCTGTATCTGGTGAGAAGTATTAAGTAAGGTTATGTTGTATTAAAAATCTCAAGAAATTATACTATTACTATAACATAATGGAAAAGTTTAAACTTACTGTGGAAGTTATTGCAAAAATCAAAAAATTCAAAAACAGTACTACATATTATCGCAGAGTTCAACACAGATTACAGTTAGATAGCCAAGAAATGATCAAATCCAGAAGAGGAAGTTGATCAGCCCATTCCAACTGAAATTAACGAGGAATTCACAAATTCAGACGTTCAACCACCTGTAAATAAAAAAAATTATACTGATTTAACCCCAGATGCAACTATTAAGTGTGATGACAATAATTATGATTGTGAAGAGAATGAACGTGAATACGTTTATGAAACAGAGAGTGATGATGATGGTCTTGACTTAGATTTCTGTGAGTTGCTAAGAAATTGGGCGATTTCCTTCAATATAAGGCATAGTGCAGTAATAGGCTTATTGAGAATATTGAGAAAATTAGACAAACTAGTAAACTTACCAAAAGATTCTCGAACACTTTTGCAAACTCCTACCAATGTCACAATTCAGCAAATGGGAAATGGAAAATATTAGCATAACGGGCTACAGCCGTATTTGGAAAAATATTTCGCTAATATTGATAAACCAATTAACATCTATTTAAATTTCAATATCGATGGTTTACCAACTTTTAATAGTTCCAAAATCGAATTCTGGCCAATATTGGCATCAGTATACAATGAAGACAATTGTCCTACCATGGTTATTGCTATTTACTGTGGTACATCCAAACCTGCAAGCCTTCAAGAATTTCTGGCACCCTTTGTTAACGAGATGAAATACATAATGGCAAATGGGATTTTCATCAATGGCCAACAGTGTCCAATCCAAATTAGATGTTTCATTTGTGATTCAACGGCCAGGGCATTTGTAAAGGGTATGCATTATAACAAATCAAAGTATTCTAAATATGATTAAATACATTTTAGGCATTGTAAACTTTAATGCATACCACGGTTGCACAAAATGTATTGCAATTGGTGAATATTTCCACGATTCTCATCGCATGATGTGATAGGATCACGATCTTCTAGCGATTTACCGTCAATTTTTTTTTTCTGTTGAGTTTTATGGATGAATTTGTTTTACGTGTGTGGTGACCTTTAGGGAAGGTGTATGACGAGCTTTATTTTTTTTTGTTTGTGAATTATTATTTCGTAATTTAAGGAATTAATTATGATAGGAATTAGGTTTGAAGTCATTAGAAATTGGTTTCTAAATTTATTAAGTTTTTCGTATTATTGCATTGAAATTTTGAGAGATTGTTTTCCGTATTGTTCCCGTTTATTGAATGTTGAGTAACGTTTTATTTGTAAATAGGTGTATATAAGTTTAAATAACGGTTATTTCGTTTGATTTTGTTAAAAGTTAATAGAAAGTTTCGTAAAATTAGATAATTTAAAGAAAGAACGTAGGTTTGAATACATGTGATATCATTTGGCGACCTAAAGTCGCTTAATTGTGGTGGGTCAGATTAATATTGAATATGTTGGTTTTCAGTCACAGGAATAGCATGTAGGACTTACTTTAATGAAAATATAGGGATATGTTTCACTTTAATTTTGCTGACGTTTGGACTTTTGGAAAGTGTCGAGCTCTGACGGATGGAAACGAAGCTTGCGTATGGGGGTACCTTATCTTTTCTTTCCGTTTCTTAATTGGTGGAATTAAATTAAATGAGATTTTTTATGAGGAGTGGGATTTAAAAATTCAAGATGGAATTTTGTTATAATTTTAAGGATTCTGCAATTAACCGCGCTTTTGAGTAGAGGTTTTGCGACGTCTTTTTGTTACGCTTTAAGGGGTTGGTTAGAACGTTAATATATTTGGACCTTGTGGTGTTTAACGAACGAACTTTTTGTGTAGTAAGGGGTAGTTAGCTACTTCTGAAGAAAACCTGTGAAGGGATTTTAAGTGAAACGGTTCAACCACCAAAGGATTAGACCTAGTGCCGATTTCGACTTTTCGTAATCAAGATACCTAGAGATCATCGCCGTGTTTTATTAGTAGTGCGTCGATGTCCTCATTGGTTTAGATCGCTTTTGCGGATAAATTTTTAAAGTTTAACGTTCTTATAGTGCCACCTTATTGCAGTACGTAGCGTGTCGAAATAAATTATAAA
The DNA here is from genome assembly GCA_036346205.1 of Vesta saturnalis. NCBI lineage: Eukaryota > Metazoa > Arthropoda > Insecta > Coleoptera > Lampyridae > Vesta > Vesta saturnalis. The sequence goes on from JARFJB010001981.1 coordinate 902,401, forward strand.
CATTCGCAGATTAATAAAAATTTTATCGATTTAAATAAAGTTAATAACCTTTTGGACATAAAGCAAAGTATTTAAAAGTTATAAGTTTTCAAGCAAGTTGAACGCATAATTTATTATTTTAAAAAGAAGTTAAATTTAAAAGTTTTGTTTTAACTAAGACAGTAACATTTTATCAAGATTCATTCAAGGAATTATTTGCGTATAGAAGAAGATTAGTCAACTTTAGCATTCATCATTTTGTCAGAGCAGGAAGATTCCATTTCCGTTCTAGCTGTAACCGATCATCTGGATCGTTTTCAATTGTAACACAGGAGAGGTGTTGATTTAACCATTAAGGTAGTATAGTATAGTTTTTTATTGAATCTTTTCAATAACTCTGGAACAATTTAATAGAACTGGTTGATATTTTGTTCTTTTTTTGTGTATGTACCTTAAATTATTTTATTTGTTGTGGAAGGTTTGAAAGCGGAGTTGTATTGTCTTTTGAATTTAGTTTTTTTTTTGTGCTTTGGATTTAATTATTTTAAGTAATTATAATTTTGGCACTTCGCCTTCATACTCTTCATTTTGGTATTAAAGGGCAATTGACCCTGTATTAGTGTGGGTAAATAATCCACGATTTATAGATATTTATAGTTTACGCAATTTAGAACGGCGCAAGCAGTATTCTGATCAGACATTCTGTCGCCCAGTAAGTGTTTATTTTGTTTATACGCATTATCGTATGTTTATATTTATCTTATTTTCTTTTATTTTATTATAGTTTTGTTAGGTTTTACAAATTTGTTTTAATTTCTGTGAAACCCTTTTGTCTTACATAACCGTTTTTTTTGCGTATTGAAATTTATTGATTATGTGAAAGTTCAAGTTTTAACGTAAAGTAATTTTTTTAGGATTGAGTAATATTGTTTTATTTGATTTTTTTTGTGCTGAGAATTAAATTATTTAAAGTGCATTCAATAAGCTTGAGGTTTTTTTTTCGTTATTTTGTTTTGATCATTAGTTAACGTCTAATTATTTACATTGAAGGGTACTAACGTAACGTAATATTTTATTGAGTAGTTAACACGCTTTATTTGCCAAGCGTGTAGTGTGATTTTGAAGCCCTATTTCAGGTGGTTTGCTGAGTTGCTGTCGCGGACACCTGAGATTGATTACGAATAGGTAAGCGCATGTTTTGAAACGCTACGCATTTGTAATTTAGGCACGACGTTCCTTATTTGGTCTATTAAAACATTCTGGCGCCCAAAAACCGACTGATTACGTCTTCATCCCCTATTTTGACTAACGTACGAATTATTATTCTGGATGTGCAAAATTATCAACATCAATCCACGACCCATACGCTGACTAGTCGAGGCAAAAGGCCAATTTATCTGTATTACCGTTTTACCACCCGTTTATAACGTGACAATGAGCTTCCCACGAATTGATTTACCAAAGCGAACTGATTTAAATTTTCGACAGAGAAGTGACTCAGATCACCACAAAGAAACTTCTCCCCTGGAAGACCTTCCTATAGATATGATACAAGACTTTCCCATAGCTGATACACTGCATCTCATTCATGTAGGTGTTATGAAAAGGTGTTTATTGGGTTGGAGAGATGGAACTTTTGAAAGATTTAATTTAAAGTGGTCTGCACAGGAAATTAGTAGGATTAGTAATATTTTGCTGCAGTGTAGAATGCCAAACGAAAATTACCGTGCAGTTAGAGGGTTAGACTGCCTTGCATTTTGGAAAGGTTTAGAGTTTCGGACATTTCTTTTATATATAGGTCCAATTATTTTAAAAGATTTTTTAAGTGACAATGTTTATCAACATTTTTTGATGTTGTTTTGTGCTGTCACAATTTGCTCTTGCAGCCAGTATTTCATTTATTTAGATGTGGCAGAAGCATTGCTAAATGCGAAAATATATTATTTAAAGTTCCCAACTTTTCTTCATCTGCAGCGTCTTCAAACTGTGACATGCTTTTTTCTTCCATTAACGCCTCCTTAAAGGTGGGTATTTTGTCTCTTTTAACAACACATATAGTTTTTGGCCATGTTTCGTCGGGAAATGTGTACATATTCTTTCTTGCACTCTTCTTCCGGTGGCCAATAAAGGTATCCATTATTCTCCGGCGACTCCGGAACAACTGTAAGGACCTCTTCCTCCTCTTCGGTAGTCTGCACAATTTTAAATCCCATGCTGCAAAAAAGTTTTATGAGATAGGTAGATCATGTGTAACTGATTCTTTATTTTAATCATTAAGGGCTCATAATAGATAGATACATAACCTAAATGATTGTTTTATTAATAAACAAATACTTCTCCAATATTGCTATATTACAATATTATGATCATTGCTATAGATAATAAATATTTACCTTAAGATTTTTTGTAATTAATTTATACCTACCTGCGTTAAATACTTATTGAAAATAATTAGATAAGAATGAACATAAGATCGTGGTCGCCTGCAACATACGAAATTTCGACATTTCTAACGGAAAATAGACGCGGTGTAAGTGGTTCTAATCCCGGCTGTGGACAAGTACAAAAATAAAAAAAATTAATATCAAAGCACGTTAGTATAAACAGCTCATAAAGTGAACGCTTATATGAATTATATAACGGGAAAGGTACATAATGCAAAATAACAATATATTAATTCTATAATATTTAAATGTTTTGTAATTTTTTTTAAAGCGAGTAGCTCAAAATCAGTTTCTTACTTAGCTGTAATATAGCTACCACAAATGGTTCCCATGACGTCATGGTAGCCAGTAATTGTTGGCTGAAAAGTCTACAATGCAGCGCTTTACCAGCGCTTTGACAACCACAGATTTTAGCAGAAAAATATACATTTTAATAGCTGTTACAACGTCTTGACAGCCAGAAAATGATCACCATTTTGGTTGAGACAGCGCTTTCACAATGTTACGAAAACGTTGCGCCAGTAGCTGTGACAGCCATAAGTCTGTATTGTTTAGCTGCCATAACGTTCTGAATGCTAAAATACAGCCTGAAATGTTACTTGGGTGTGGTTCAGTCTCATTTGCATTTTGAGCAGCAGTCACATTAGAATTATTTAAATCGGGATTAGGACGATCGGTAACGGCTGACATCAGGTAATCGTTTTCCGAAAACGTATTAATGTCAAGTGGCCACAGTCCTGTCTTCTCAAAGCCTTTTAAAATATTGTTTTTGGAAAAGGCTAAAGTAAATGCTTTGTTAGACAGATCTGCAACATTGTATATAGAAATTGTCTGACCAGGATGCGATGTCATCCACTCATTGCAAATTTGGTTATAGTATGCCTTTAGAGGTCCATATACAGCCACGTGAAGTGGCTGTAGGCGGTGGCTGCAGTGCGGTGGGAATGTAATTATGTACACTCCTTTTTTTTTGCTTCTTCGACAACTTCTAAATTTACGTGACTGTTGTGATTATCGAAAAACATCACAACAGGATCATCCTTGGAGCACTTCACATTAGAAACGAAATGTGTAAAGGCCTTTAAAAAATTTTCTTTGGTCATCCAACCACTGGTATGCGCTAATCCGAGGCTCCCTGGAGGTCCGTTAGTCAGCATATGCTCTTTAAAAAACTTACGGGGAAATACATATGCCGGAGGAACGGTATTCCCAGCTGCATTGATAAAACAAAGCATAGTGACAAGTTATCCCCGTTCAGCACTTGTTATTTGGCCAATTTGTTTTAACCCTTTCTGCGCAATTATTTTAGTAGGATTATGTACTGTGGGCATATTAGTTTCATCACAGTTCCATACTTTTGCAGCAGAGAAGTTATGTCTAGCATAGACTTCTGAAACATTAGCGTAGAATTGACCAACGTTAAATTTGTTAAAGCTGGTAGACTGGCTCAAGCTGGTGGCTTCAGGTGTTCTGATTGAAAGGTCAGGGTTTCTTAACATGAACCCATGAAGCCACTCTTTCCCTGCTGCCTCATATTTTCTCCAGCTTTCCAAAACATTGCATGATGAAGCAACAGCAAATTCGTATGCTAGTTTACGAGTTGCAAGTGTCGTCAATCCATAGTGCATTTTTGCCGATACTTTTAAATATTCTGCTAATTGCTATTCTTGGTATTTGGAGAATACTTGCCTCACAGTTGTATTCGGTTTAAACGTATATTCCTGACCAGGTTCTAACCGTTTTGCATGTATCACATGACGGGAGAGAGCTGATTTAGACATATTAAAATGTCTGGCTACTTCGCGAGTGCAGCCTCCTTTAAGTACTTCTGCTACTGCATTTCTTAACTCCTCTTCTGTTGGCCTCACATTATCCGTCTTCCTTGTCCAGCGTCGTGGCATACTTCTTTTTATAACTATGAAAGTAAATACGAATTAAAAAAATAATAATTAAAACCTAATCGCAAAGCAAATTGATAACGCAGGAGGTTTGGGACAGTCCCATTCCTCCTGCTGATCATTGTCCCATTCCTCCTAGAGGCACAAAAATTTTAAAACAACAAACAAAATTTATAGGTTAACTCTTACCCAAAATTAATACGTACAAAAAGTTGAGGTTATCCATGCATTATCTGGCAGGAAACATATAATTTATTAAATGTGATTCATTACAGTGAAAATTTATTCATAACTAAGGGCAAATACTTACTTTATCAATTAAAAATCATCGATTGTCGGTCGCACAAAAACTAACGATCATAAACACTTTATTTTCAAATGGTATTTGTGAATCAAGCACGTCTACCAACCACCAAAAGGAGAGACAAAAAATCACGCGCGAAATATGAAATGTAGAGGGTGTCCCATTCCTCCTGTGTCCCAATCCTCCCCACTCTCACCTACATAGATGTTGTTAACTTATTTACAGGAGTGTATGAAGGATGTGATTTTCAAATTGCACTTAGTACAGAGACATTAAACTTGCCAACTGACAAACCTCTTCCAGGAATGAACAAGCCTATGCCATACATTATTTTGGCCGATTCAGCATTCCCATTACAAAGACATATCATGAAAGCATTTCCCCTCAAGAATATGTCAAAGGAGGAGAGGATCTTCAATTATAGATTGAGTCGTGGTAGACGTGTTTCAGAAAATGCATTTGGAATTCTTGCCAATAGATTTCGTATTTTATTAACACCCATAAATTTAAGTCGAGATAAAGTTGTATTAATAGCGCAAGCTTGTTGTGCATTACATAACTTCATAAAAACAGAAGCTCCAGCTACAGTTTATAATGAAGTTGATAAAGAAAGTACTGATGGTCAACTACAAAATGGAGTATGGAGGAATAACGTGGAGCATCTAGAGAGTGCTAATTTCAGACGAGGTCGTCCAAATAACGAAAGTTTACTGGTACGTGAAGAATTTAAAACTTATTTCAACAATCATGGGAAAGTTTCATGGCAAGATGATATGGTTTAAGATGATTGAATATAAATTGTACATCAAAATTATATTGAAAAGTTATATATATATATATATATATATATATATATATATATATATATATATATATATATATATATATATATCGGTGTATTATTTTTAATAAGTATTATAATGATAAATATAATAATAGATAATTATTACTAATAAAAACCACATTCCTAATCTTCATCGTCATTCAATGCAGCTGTAAGAATGATCTGTTGAATGTCCCATTTACATTTTTTTAGTATAGATTTATTTCTCAAACTCATTAGCTCATGGCCTATAAAATCACAAAAACTCTAAATTTCAGGCGAGAGGTCTGATTTTTCGTTTGTAATATCTTGTATCGCTTCTGATATAATTTCAGAAAGTGTTTCCTTGTTGGGTTTCTTCCTCTTTGTTTTAGGTCCACCTTCAACGTATCCCTTTCCATTTGATGATGCTACACTGACTGCCGGTGACAGCAAATCATCACTTGTAATTGTATACATTCCTTCGGCATCATAATCATTATTAATCTAGGTGAAAGTAAACACATTTGCATACATAATAAAACACAAATACTATACTTACAATTTCAATGTTTTCATCATTATAATAATGTAATGGTACTTCATTCTGACTTTCATAATTTTCACTGTTTTGTGTGCTGTAGATTGGGTATTTGATTGTAAATTGGAGCTTCCTTTGTCCTTTTTGCAATACGGTAAAATAAACATCATATGTTCATACAACCACCAGCTTGGTTGAATGACATCGTCAGAACCAGCACCAGATGATGGTGTCTTCTTAAAATTTCTGTGGACTTCTAAAAACTGAGTCCGTAAATTATTTAATTTCTTCATTATTTCCTCCGTTGTAAAGGCTACTTTAAACATTGCTTACAGTTCCATTTTAATAATTTCAGCAGCTTTTTGTCGCATTGTTTTATTGTGGTAACTTGATGATGTGGTCTAAAATTACCATTGAGTTAGAAATTTACCTTATGATTAATTTTGATTAGACACAGATAAGGACAAATGAGTAATTGTGATTAGATACTCACATAAGTCAAAATTTAATATTCCAAACTCTACTACTTAAACTTTTCTTACCTTATATAAAACTGGTTGCAGTTCATAAAGTGTAATTAGAGTCTTTGTTACTTCAGGTGTCCAACTTTCCTTTTGTACAGCTCATTTTGTAAAATTAATATAAATTCACTTTCTCGCCACACGATCGTAAATAACTAATAACCTGTTCTGTTTAAGAGGTTATGTTCAGAGTTCAGACAACAAATAACTCGCGGGATTGGTCGCTGCAAAGGTTGGCATCACCGAAATTTGTGTATAAAATTATCAGTGCTCAAGTCTAGTATTGAAACCTGTAAAGAAAATAGGTCCGGACCTAGTTTATAAAATAGTTTCTAAGGTTCTGAATTACACTATCTAAGTTTCTACAAGTGCGTCTAGTTTTCAAACTTGTCAAAGTTTCTAGACAAAAAAAAGTATAATGTCACTCAAGCTTGACACAGTGTGACATTTATTTTTGGAACTACTGTTGCCATCTCTAGGTAAACGCCCAAACTTCAGAAAAATAGCTGAAGTATTCCACAATGATGAAGTAATGTTTTCAGTAGCTAAAAGTTGTAAACAAGTGTTTTATCTGGCTCCTAAAAAATATGAATAATAGGTAAGAAAACCATGGTTTTTGATATGCTATATAATTAAGGTCATCCTCAGGTATCCATATGAGCAAATTACATGTAATATTTTTTTTACAATAGTTTATTGTCTTCTCAACGGGTTCTGAATCCCAGGTCTGTTGATTTTATTTTTTGAGGTTAAGTAATGCTTTTTTACATTTTTTGTTACAGATTTTTGGTGACTTGAAAAATGCCAAATAAGTATAAGAGTGTTAGGAAAGCGAAAATATCACGATTTTACTAAAGATGAATTAGAAGAAGCCTTAACAAATATACGCACTGGTAGATGGACATTGGAGGAGGCTTCAAGTAATACCAGGATATCAAAATCGACATTATATCGAAAACTTAAAAATAAAAATATGAAAACTTCATTGACAACGGAGGAAGAAGTGGTTCTAAAAGATGATGTTTTATTTGCTGCGGATCGGGGATTTCCCTTTGATAAAGACAATATTAAAGATCTGGTTCGAAACTATTTAAACAGACAAGGACGAAGATTAGGTGCTTTTACCGATAACATACCGGGTAATAGTCGGTACTACGCGTTTATTACTCGTCATAGCGAGCTATCCATTCGCCTATCAGAAAATATAAAGCGAAGTCGTGCTGCTGTTTCTATTGACATTTTAAGCGAATATTTTGATAAGTTGGCTGTTACTTTAAAAGACATTCCTGACGAAAATATTGTCAATTATGACGAGACATGTTTTACCGATGACCCTGGACGGACCAAAGTTGTTGTTCGACGCACAGCTAAACATGCCGAAGAAATTATGGACCACACAAAATCTTCAACGAGCGTGATGTTTTCGGTTAGTGGATCAGGAGTTATGTCGCCTTATATTGTGTATAAGGCAGATCAGATGTGGTCTACGTGAACAGAAAATGGTCCCGAAAACGCCGGGTACAAACGCAGCAAATCTGGATGGTTTGACCTACACCTATTCGAAGACTGGTTTAAATGTATTGCGTTCCTTTATTTAAAAAAACTTGAAGGACCGAAGGTGTTGATCGGTGACAATTTAGCCAACCACATTAGCATCACTGTCATACAGGAGTGCCAAAACAATAATATTCGCTTTGTTTGTTCTCTTGCCCCCCCAACAGTACACATCTAACGCAACCGCTAGATGTTTGCTATTTCAGATCACTGAAGGGTAAGTGGAGGTTTGGTTTAACTAAATGGAAGCAAACACATCCTGGCCCCATAAGGAAAGATCGATTCCCTGGTCTACTCAAAGCAACATTAGTAGAACTAGGTGCAAAAAATGTTGATAACATAAAAGCGACACGACCTATTCCTATCGATCGAGAAGTTGTTTTACAACGAATCCCTTCTCAACACAGGCCTGTTGGTGAAATTGCCAATGTGTTAAAAGATGTGATTGAAACAACAAGAAATGTACAACCCAGTAAGTCCGGCAGACGGCAGAAACTAAATGTTGCTCCAGGGGAGAGCATTTCTGTAGAAGATTTAAAAGCAGAAAAAATAGACGAGACAACGGTGGCAGTACAACTATCTGAGCAAAACAAAATTGTTAAAAAAAAACCGAAGTCACGCAAGTCCAATAAATCCGAACTTTCTTCTGAAAGTGAGATAGATGATATAGAGCTTGAAGACGAGACCGGCGAAGAAGAGTCCAGTGATATTGAGCCCAAGGATAATTTACAAATGCGAAATCAAGACAACAAGCAAAATGAAGAACCTGTGGAATGACACTCATTTCAATGTGGAGAGTTTGTGCTTGTGAAATTTCATACAGAGAAACGGCTTGTAAAATATGTTGGAGAAATCTACCAAGTCAGTGATGAAGAGTACCTTCAAGTAAAATTCCTACGAAAAACTGTGGGTACAAAAGAAACATTTTTTTCATACATTTCATTTTTACATTTGTAAAAATATTGTTAATTTAGGTTTAAGTATTATTATGATGTTAACTTTTTGAGAATACCTTGGTTTTTAAATTATTTTTGTATCTTGTCAGAATAAACGTTTCTTTTTGGAAATAAATGGTCTAAAAAAATTTTTTCACCCTGTACAATGGAAACATACTTTTTTAAAAAGTTAAACTTGATGTCAAGTAACCTATAGAATAGTTTTACTTGTCATTTACGCTGATTTTTGCTTACATTTTCAAGTCGTCCAACAGGTAGGGTGACTTGAAAAACAGGGTTTTTATTTTTTTTGTACATTTTTTTGAGTTTTACAAAAATCTTTTATACAGGTTCTTATTCTTTGCAAAAAGTGGCATAACGCCATATTTTTTGTTTTATGATATATTTATGGGTATGGCAGATATTATTGAATTCAAGTCAAAATAGCAGTCAAGTCATCCAACTCTACGGTACGTATTCTTTATTAATTTCTTTAGAAAATCCACAACGCTCTACTCGCGATGCATCAAGATATTTTAATTTATCGAAAGATGCGATTCAAAAACCACTAAAAAGGCATAAATATCTCCCATATAAATTTTTGCCGGTACAAAATTTAACTGAGGAACACAAGATATTACGAACCGAATTTTGTCGCGAAATCTTAAATAACATTCAACAAGATCCGGAGTTTGTGCCAAAAATTTTATTTACCGATGAGGCAAGTTTTACAACAGCCTTTGACGGGAACCTCAACGGTCAACGATACTTAAATTTCCTTCAAAATAAAATCGAAAACTTATTAGAAGAGCTTCCTTTGCTTATTTATAATGAAATAATATGAAATCAAGATGGCGCTCCTCCACATAACGTAAATGAGGTAATAGATTTGTTGAGCCAAAGATATCCAATTTGGATTGGTAGAAATGGGTTTATACGATGGCCACCTAACAGCCCTGACTTGAACCTATTAGATATCTTTTTATGGGGATATTTAAAAAATAAGGTTTATTATGAGAGGACTGTAAGTTTAGTGGAATTACGTCAAAAAAATGAAACCCAAATAAATGATTTAAATAACAACCATAGAAACTCTCTTGGGCAAGCAATAGGCAGAAGATTTATAAGAAACGTTCAAAATTGTTTTAATAATAATGGGGGATATATTGAAAATTTAGAACTAAGAATTTTTTTTTTTTAATTTGCATTTTTATTTATTTGTCACTTCGTTACCTAATTATTTCAAAATTATTGTTATTGTTAAAATTGTTATTATTGATACGTCGTTAATTAATTAATTAAAAATAAATAAAATATTTTTTACATTTGTTGCCCAAGGTGCAATTAATATTGACACTTGACAGAAGCCAACAAAAGAAACATTCCAAGCAGTTAATGGCAACCTAGATTCTTATTGTTACCCAAACTGATAATCAATGAACACCGTTGTAAATTTCAAGGCTGTGCTGATTTTCAAAATTTTTAATTAAATTTTTTAAAATTTCAAACTTTGGACGTGAATTAAAGAAAAACTGCTCAAGATAATATAGGCAAACCATATATTTTTGTAATCAGGAGAAAAAAAGTCTTTTCATCTAGATAATAATATACAGGGCGTTCCGTTTAAAAAATCAACGGTGTGTCAATTTGACAGATTTAGAAACACATTTTTTTATTTTTATAAAAAGAAAAACGAAATAGAGGTTAAACGATAAAAACTTTGTATTTAAAGTTTTTTTCTATCTCTTATGGGTAAAGTTGTAGGTAGGGTGCAAAATAAAATCGGACACCCTGTACATATATGCAGATACCAAGTCTGGCATTGACTGAAAGCAAAACAAAAATATTTTAAGCTTCACACAAGACTGTAGGTCATGAAAAGTAAGTGTTTGATTCAAATGAATCTTTGCAATTGACTTTAGGTTGCATTAGCCCATTACCGCCAATTTTTTTTCGAAATTAACTATTTTTTTACATATTCCTACTATATTTTGGATCAGTAAGCGTAGAAAAATATTATTTTGAAATTAAGTTATCAAGTTTTTCTAAAAACCTCTGTCCTCATATGTGGACGCTGGGATAATATGATATAAAAAAAAATCATAAAAATGTGTAGATTTATTTTGATTTGTATGAAAATAATCGTTTATGAGTTACTTTTTTTTTTGTGAAAATCGTTGAAACAACCAGACAAGCAAAGCGTAATATTACAGTTTTGACAAAATGTTTGTGGTTTTCCTCTACAGTTGACTATTTGACATCTTCTTTGTTTTTCCCTTCTGCCAATAGAGTCGAACTTTATGTTTTCTGGTACAATTGTTCTGGATGTACTTGGAAGACTGAACGGTCGTTCACGATCAATTTTCAAGCCATGGCCAGATTTCAAATAGGGATAGGCAATCTCGTACGAAATTCTTTTATTGACATCCTCTTTTGTCCCTTGTGCACCATATTGTAAAGAACGCATCCATTTACAATAGCCATGTCTATCATCTTTGTGAAAAGGCACCGATACCATTTTTTCTCTCTTACAGAAATGTTATGTTATGTCTCTTACAGAAATGTATTGTAATTAGTAACCAGTTGTGGCTGTGGTATTGGTATTTTTTTCTTTTTCTGCCTTTTCCATCTTTGTAGTTGCGTTACAAGAGTGATTGTATCATAATTGGTTGCAAGTGAGAAACATTTATTGTCATATTGTCGAGGTTCTTTTTCTAAAATCTTCGTTGAAGTCGTAGGACATTTTGCTGTTCTGTTTTCCCGAACTGTACCAGTAGCACGAAAGCCTTTTTGTTTTAGATCACACAGGAGATTATAACTTGTGAAAAAGTTGTCGAAATACACTTTATGTCTCTTAGGGTTTTCAATTACTTCTAACATATTTGTGATAACTTTGGTTCCTAAAGGTGCTTTGGGTTCGTTAGGTTGATCTATAAGCTCTTTACCACAATAAAGTGAAAACCTGTAGCAATATCCGTTATCGCCGCAGAGAGCCCACAATTTGTTTTAATAAACTGTTTTATTGGGTGATGTCCATAATACCTTACAATCATCTCATCAATTAACAAGTTCTCATGGAACATACCCCATTATCTAAAACGTTCATTTAGAATTGATAGCAAAGATCCAATTTTGAACGATCTGTCATGTTTGTTCTCATTTACTTGAGTGTTATCAGCAAAGTGAATCATGGATTTTAGTTCTGTGTACGCATTACGGCGAAATGCGTTTTTTACTAGCAAAACTCCCAGGTCTTCTCGTTCGAACCAATAATCCCTCTGACTGGGCAACGAGTGATATCCAGTAAAAATCACAAAACCAATGAAAATTTTGATTTCTTCTTTGTTTGTTGAATATTCATGTTTATTTTTTTTTCCGTTCTTGCAGTAAATCGTAAACGGCATCGTCAAAAAAATTCAAAAATTTCCATAGGTGTAGCATTCGATAACTGTTCTCTTATAAGATTGCCAACATCTTTTTTTTTTATGATTGTGGACCTGAACAGGCTAAATAAGGCCTATCGTGCTAAAGCACTCAGGAACACTTAGGAGGATGGATAGAGGGATAATGAATTGCCAATAGATGCCTATGAACAGCTACCTTAAATTTTCTCATATCATAAGTGAGAGGAAAACAGGAACTAGGGAGATCATTCCAGAGTTTAGAAGCCGTGTAGAAAAATGTGGATTGCGCCCGTTTGGTACGACAAGTGGAGATTTGTACTGCATACTGATGATGTGATTGAGCGAAACGAGTGTTTCTCGCAAAGATAGCCGGAGATGGTATCAAAGAATGTAATTCACCAGCACAATAGCCGTTGTAATAACGATAATACAAAGAAAGAACTGAAACCATCCTTCTATGCTCAAGGGACTGTATGTGAGAAGTTAAAGACGGGTCATTTATAAGCCTAATCGCTCTCTTTTGAATACGATCAACGATATCGAGAGCGTATTGAGCACTAACCCAAAGGTGAGAATTATATTCAGATGAGGCCGAATTTGGGCCTTATACAGCAAAAGGAGTTGTCGAGAGGTAAAGTACTGCTTAGATCTGTACAAAACGCCTATTTTACGAGCAGCTGTTTTGGTAGCTGACAGAAGATGGTCAACCCATGAGAGATTTGAAGATACAGTCATACCCAACAGAGGCAATCTTCAAAGTCCCCAGTTTCATAGTTTGGTTCAGATTTATCCCTGTTTGGTGACAAAAAATAGATTCACGTCTTTTTCTATTAGGAAATGATGACGGTGGTAATTTGTCTTCTTCGTCAGACGATGATGGTTCATCTGGAGTATTTCCTTGGTGAAAAATATTTCAGTGCCTCCTGGAATATCTCGTACTATAGCTGTGCCAATATCTTCATCGTTGATATCATCTTCATCGTTCAAGTCATCAACTTCTGGAGGCAATGCTGCGATATCGGCATCAATTTGCTTTGAATATAAATAATCAACAGCATCTTCCAAACTCTAGAAGGATTTTCTGGACATACTTCGAAACAAAATGAGAATGTCAGTAAATAAAATAATTATTTCAGTAATCAATCTTGCCTAAAGTCTAATTAGAACAAAAATAGAAAATAATCAAATTTTTACGTAAACGCCCAGCGTCCTCATTGGAGGACAGTGGGATTTTACTACACCCTGTATACAAACTATTTCTTCTGGACCTTATATGTCATATTATATTAATGAAACCTAGCACAATACCTACCAGATAAAATAATTTCCCACGCACACCTTTGATTTATAAGAAAATGGCAACCCAAATTTTAACACGTGACAAAAAAAAAGCAAGTGGACGATATTTTAGATCAAATACGTAACTTCCGCGCTTCGTAACGTGCCACTAGCATCACTGTATGATTGGTACTAACGCTCCACGTCTAGCTGTTGTTGTTTGCTCGACGATGTTTACGCTATCCCCACCTATAATAGCTGTCCTCAAATGAAGACGCTGGGCGTTAATGGGTTCAGAAGATTGTCGGGGAAAGTACAACAAATCAATAAAAAAAAGTAGGTATCCCAAAAATAATGTATTTTTGTACAAATTAAGACTTATTTGGACATTAATCTTATGCATGAAAATCAATCTTAAAGGCTAAAATTTTAAAGTTGGTGTAGAATTCCATTTAGTACTATTTGATTCTTACACAAATTGTTTACACTAGACAATTTGGTAATGTAGCATTTGTAAGGTTGTGTTGACGCACCCTGTATGTAAGATGTTATAATGACGTGTATTACGTGTTTTGAGTACGGGTGTATTGAGTTTGAACGAAAAAAAAATATTTTTTTTTTGTATATGCATAATGTATGTGAGTGGATGATACACCACTGGCAATTTAGGAGAAATATCATTCAGAATGCAGATACGTGTATTTGAATGTTATAGAGACATTGGTGTTGGAATAAATAGATTCTGATGAATGTAAATGTGAAGAGAAATGTGTCGATGGGACGATAATGTTTTGCTACTGTTGACTACTGAATAAGGAATGGAATGTTGGAGGATAAAGGAGTAATCTTGGCCTGAAGATGTGAATGTATAAGTATAGAATGTTTTAGGAAATATGTAGAGAAAGATTTGGTATGTTTAATTGTTGATTAGAGAAAGTTCTCGTAATGTTGTGCAATCAGTTTTGATAATACGTGTACGTATGTGGGATTTGAGACCTTAGACTACTTATTTTTGCAAATGTTGCGGAAGGAGGATGAGCGCATGTGAGATAAACGTTGAAAGTGGTGTAATGGTCCAGAGTGGCCACTGAATGAATGTGATGACGAGAAATGGCTTCTCCATAAAGTAATTGTAAAATTTGCAGGTAAGAACAAACATGGCGATGTATAATAATTACAAGCGTGTTTGTACAGAGGGTAGCATCAGTCGACACTAAGAAAGTTTGAGTGAATACCATTGGTGAATATAGCGAGGAAGTCAGACATGTTTAAAGATGGATGGCTTGAGGTATAAATAGGAAAGTCAGAGATTGACGGGGACTTTTTGCTTTTTGGTTTTTGCTTTTGGTGGATGTCGGTGAGAGCTCGGTGGAAGACGCGCGCGCGAGGTGAAGTGTGATCGCAGAATGGGTTAAGTTGGAGTTATATTTGTGAATAATATTGAAGGCAGTCGTTGTTTAAACAACTGCGTAACCCAAAAGGGGATGAATCGTATAAGACATTCATAAATAAAATAATTAATAGAATTGAGATTGAAGATAAAATCAGTTTTCTCTTCAAGAAAAAAAAGTGCGTAAGCAGATTTATAATAAGATAACAGTGGTTACCACCTATAGTGAACGAAATATTCGTAGTAAATTGACCCAATGTTAAAGTAATTTTATATGACATTAACAGTTTATTTGTGTAAGGAAGGGCTAAATTGTCCTAAAGGTTGCACGAAACTTTAAAGAGGCAACCAAACGTGTACAGATTATTACGGGTTATCGGAGTAATAACCTCGTATAGTTGGACTATTCGCGAGTACCGAAAGGAATAAGTGTTTGTGAAATTGTGGAGTACTTGTTATGTGCCTTCAGGCAATCTAAGGATACACATGGACTACAAATAATTGGTTTGCGGGAAGAGAGAAGAAAGAAAAGCGTAGGATGAATGGACAGTCTTTAAGTAAGAATTACATTTAAGAACTTTGAAAGCTCAGTTGAGCACGATTATGTTTTTGGTTAGTTTTATTTGCGTATTGTTGTGTAATTTTTTTTTAATTAATTAGTGTTGAAGGAAAAAGGTAATCGATCTCGAGTTATGTTGTATTGGCTGTTTTAGTAGTAAGAATTTTTGCAGAAACGCAAATTTGTATTGTCAGTGATGTGGTGGGTTGGTTTCAACCACGCTGTTGTAGTGTATGTAAACATTTGTTTTTTATTATTATTTTGTGCAGGACATATATATATATATATATATATATATATATATATATATATATATATATATATATATATATATTTATCGTTAACTTTTATTCTGTTGTTTATTTAGCCAGTTGTGAGACACATTTGTGACGTTTACTTAATTGGTGACCTAGTTTTCGACAATTTAAATGTAGACTTTGCATATTTTGGTTTTAAGATTAATGAACAACCTGAAAGGTTATATTTGCCAGGTTAATTTTAAAAAGAAGATTTTCATGTTAGTTTCGTTTAACGCAGTAATTAATGACGGATCAGCTGTTGATTTAAAAATTTCATTAAGTATAATAAGAGATGGAGTTTTGAGAACTTACATATTTACGAATGTCCCATACGATTCAGAGGTATCATAAAGGAACAGTTATTAAGCCGATGACATTGATTTTCTTTTGGTTAAGAATTAAAAAAAAATTAATTATCGACCATTGAATGAAGAACTATTTTATTCATTAATAAGTAGAAATTTAACTTTATATGTATACGAGGGATACGTAGAAAATATTCAGTTAACGCGTTATAACTTTGGTATTCTGGATGTACAGGGTACAATCAGGAAGTTTGTGACGACCCGTGTATTTCAGTTTTTTTTTAATAACTGTTGGTTACGTGAATGCAGTTAAATTTGAGTGATAAATTTTGTTTTGGAAGTTTTGGTATACGAGGTGTATTCAAAAAGTTTCTAATAACCTGGGTAGTACTAAATATATTTGAGTTTGAGTTGAACTGTTTGGGACGAGTGCTTGTTTTAGGACCCTCGTGTAAGAGTTTACTGAGTAAGCACAATCCTACTTTCCACGATCAAGTAGGGTTAATTAACACCCAGCTTAAGACAATTATTTTAACAAAGTTTCGATTGTGGTGGCGCCTGGAGACATATTTTCCCGGACTGAGCTGTTTGAATATAGGTGTAAGGTGTTTGAGCGTATTAATCATTTATTTTACTTCTTATTTCGACCACGCCCATCTCCCTGTTAGCTGGCTTGGCAACCCGCTTACAGTAGTAAGCATACACGACGCCTAGTGCGGTTTGGACGTGTAACACATTTCTACAAATGAAAGTTCTATCTATAACACTGACCTGGCAGCGCATACCTAACATGTAACAAAAAAAGTTCCGTAAATACGGTCCGAAAACGATTCTTCAGAGAACTAATGCCCTTTGAAGATGACTTTCAAAAAATGGTTTTCGGTTTATAGCTCCGGAACGACTACAGCTATCGCAACCAATTTTAGGACATACATTTCTGTCAGTACAGCCAATTATTTGAGACCACTGAGCAAAGCTCACAGCCCATAATAATTCTGTCTTAATTCGTGCATATTTGCTACCGGTCTTTCATAAACGAACTTTTTTAGATATCTCCATAGGTAGTAATCTAAAGGATTCAAATTTGGTGACCTAACTGGCCATGGCCGAGGTCCACATCGTCCAATCCATCTATGACCAAATTTATGATTAAGGTAATATTTTGCATCTAATCTGAAATGAGAGGGAGCCTCATCATGCATTAGCCATAAGTTATTTCTAAGCACAAGGGTGACCAGTAATTGTGGTGAATCAGTTTGAAGAGACTAAAGATAGGTTTCCCCATTTAACCTTAGTGGTGGAAAAACGGCATTATTAAATAATCGTCTACAATACCAGCCCATACATTTAAATTAAATTGTTATTGATGGCGAGATTCAAGAAAAGCATGGGGATTTTCGACAGCCTAAACCTGCCTCGTCGGTAAACAACACTAAATTATTGAACTGACGATTTTCGCAAAATTTTGAATAAACTACTGGGAAAATTCTAACCGAGGAAGATAATTCGTAAGCGGTGACAATGTTTGTCCTCGTTGAACGTGAGTATAACACCAGCACATTAACTTTTACTTTTTTACGTCACAAGCCTCGCCCCCTGGGACACTTGAACTTTCACTTTTTTTATGCCCACGTGGGGATCGTATTTTTTTCACCTGAAAAGAAAAAGATTTAATCTGTTATTAATTAGGATCCGTTTTTATCAAAGGAGATTGCATAATTATTATTACATTTCTTTCAATCCCATCTACCGATTTTGACCTAATTTATTTATACAATACTCGTACAATATTAGGTTAGATTAATAAACGCACGGTTTAGGTTAGGTCAATACTCGCGCGAGTATTGACCTAACCTAAACCGTGCGTTTATTAGTGTACGCTTATTGTTTCCGTAATCACGCTCTAATATCTTCCCTAGGGGCATGTTTATAAATCTAAACTCCTTTTTTGGCAGAGGTATTTTCTCCCAAGACCGCTGCGAAGGCTGTTTTGGCGACCCCCCACTCCAAACGTCCCCGAATATAACCGATTCTATCCGAACATTGACGAGTGCGCCCGCGCACAAGACCCAAGGCCGGGAACATTCTCGTTTCTCGCGCGTTTCGCTCTTTAAAGTATAATCGTCATCGAGTGAGCATTATTATAATGTAGTCCTGTTATGAGCCAACATCAGCGGACATTAGAGATTTTACTGACTTGTTAGTAAACTATTACAACATAACCGTTCAAGATGATGATGGAAACGATGACGTGCATGAGATGAATGTATCTCACATCCAAGATAATGGTGATGATTCACAGAAGAGAAAGAAGTGCGATGAGGTAGAGAAGGATGAGTCTCAAAAACATTACGATGATAGCGACGAATCATGGCTGAAGAAGAATACCGACAAAAATGTGATTAAATAAATGATGTACTGTTGGTTATATTTTACTCGCGCGAGTATTGACCTAACCTAAACCGTGCGTTTATTAGTGTACGCTTATTGTTTCCGTAATCACGCTCTAATATCTTCCCTAGGGGCATGTTTATAAATCTAAACTCCTTTTTTGGCAGAAGTATTTTCCCCAAGACCGCTGCGAAGGCTGTTTTGGCGACCCCCCACTCCAAACGTCCCCGAATATAACCGATTCTATCCGAACATTGACGAGTGCGCCCGCGCACAAGACCCAAGGCCGGGAACATTCTCGTTTCTCGCGCGTTTCGCTCTTTAAAGTATAATCGTCATCGAGTGAGCATTATTATAATGTATTGTCCTGTTTATGAGCCAACATCAGCGGACATTATGGATTTTACTGACTTGTTAGTAAACTATTACAACATAACCGTTCAAGATGATGATGGAAACGATGACGTGGATGAGATGAATGTATCTCACATCCAAGATAATGGTGATGATTCACAGAAGAGAAAGAAGTGCGATGAGGTAGAGAAGGATGAGTCTCAAAAACATTACGATGATAGCGACGAATCATGGTTGAAGAAGAATACCGATAAAAATGTGATTAAATAAATGATGTATTGTTGGTTATATTTTCAAACGCTAGGCTTTCCTTCAATTTTTATTAATAAACTTGTTTTCCTAACGGCGTTCGAACCTGCACTAACAATGCTGCAGTTAACGCGAAAGGGCGGTTAGATGGGTAATTACAATAAGTGTGAGATTGACTTTCTTTTGCACGCTGTAAGTTAAATCATACTGCTATTTTTTGAATTGAGAGCTGATTTTGTATGTTTAAGTTAAATCAATTTGGTATTTTGAATTGTGGTTGGTTGGTTTTAGCAAAGTGTAAGTTAGTCCAATCAGTATTTTTGAACTGTAAGCTAGTTTTCGCAAGCTGTAAGTTATGATTTGATTGATTGAGATTGATTTGGTTGATTTATTCATTGAGATTGATCTGATTGTTTGATTTGATTCATTGATTTGTTTATTTGAGAAAGAGACGAGAGAGAGACGAACACGATCAGCTTCTATTACAGAAAACATTCATTAGTCTTGACACTACTAGATGGCATCACAAACAACCGTAATTAGTCCTAGAAATATACCGCTAAGCGGCAACGCATCTATTACAGTAAGCATTCGCTAGTTTAAAAATATACCACTAGATGGTGCCACAAACAAAACCCTAATTAGTCCTAGAAATATAACGCCAGATGGTGCCTCCCTTATTACAGAAAAAAATGTTCATTAGCTTATACACAACTGGATGACGACACAAATTCAAATTTCCCAACAAGGGGCCACAACAGAAGGATGCGGGCCTTAACACAAGTTCATATGTGTCTTATAAGTTAGCAATAGGCCCCTTATTAGAATACAAGTTCAAATTTCTCGCAATAAGTAATCAGAATGTAAACACTTAAATACAAATTCAAATTTCCCGCCAAGGGACCAGGAGCTAAGACCCGAAAGCAAGTTACGAAGCCCTATGTCTATCTTATAAGTTATCATTAGGCCTCCCTATTATAATACAAATTAAAATTTCCCCTCATAGATGGCGCCACAAACAAATTCAGATTTTTGGTCGAGGGGCGAGGACCTGAAAGTAAGTTGCTAAGCCCTACGCCTGTCTTACAAGTTAGCATTATACCCCTTATAACAATACAAGGGTATCACGACAATACACGAAGCCCCACGAGCAAGTTCCGATCACGACAAGGGGCGAAGACCCGAGAACAAGTTGCGATGCCCTACACCTGTCTTACAATCTCGGTTATGTTCGGGGAGGATTGGAGTGGGGTCGGCGAAACAGCCTTCGCCGAAAGCCTCGCGTCGCAAGATTTGACCTATATGATAACGAATTCATACCTAAAGAAATTGCCGTGATTACAGATCATGGTTACTGCTGATAAAGCCACCTCGGAATT
Organism: Vesta saturnalis; assembly: GCA_036346205.1. Taxonomy (NCBI): domain Eukaryota; kingdom Metazoa; phylum Arthropoda; class Insecta; order Coleoptera; family Lampyridae; genus Vesta; species Vesta saturnalis. The sequence continues at coordinate 922,987 of JARFJB010001981.1, forward strand.
ATTTTATAACAAAGCCCATGTCAAGATATATGAGATATTTAGAGGATAAATGTCAAGGCTTGAAATGGCGGTCAGGGTATGTGCCCTACGATTTCCAAGAGGAGCTGATAAGAACTCTGCTGCCGTTTAACAAAATTCACGTTAAGGGTAGTGAAAAACAGCGGTTTTTAAGATTCCTTAACAGACCAATACTAAACCTGGACGAGACTGGCTGTCCGTCGATTAAAAAATTGAAAAAGGAAGCAAATGCGTATAGTTGATTAAACCATAAGATCGTCCGTCGATTAAAAAATTGAAAAAGAAAGCGAAGTAGTATAGTTGATTAAACCATAAGATCTAGGAGCCTATGTGCGCCCTGGAAAACGAATTACTACTGCAAGACTGGGCGCATACCAACGGTAAAGATGTATGTGTTACAAGTGTTGAAATGTTTGAAATCGATCCCCAGCCACAAGAATGTGTTTCGACTTGTATGTGCTTCTAATCAGCTACCGCGACACGCTCCTAGACCTTGTGCAATTATTGTGAACACGGATCCAGCAAACAAACCAGGTCAGCATTGGACTGCTTCTACATTGACGAGAATGGTAACGGGGAATAGTTTGATTCATTTGGACGATCCCCGCTAGGTTACCATTTACGTTTCCCTGAGAAGAATTCTAGATGGTTCCGCTACAACAAAACGACGCTGCAGGATTACCATTCGGATGTGTGTGGACTTTATACGATAATGTTCTTGTATTTTAGAATGAGAAATAATTTACCAATGCTTGATTTGGTAAATAAGTTTTTCACTACATGTTTAGTTATAAATGATGAGATAACCAAATTACTGTATAATGCTTGTTTTTCAACCATTCTACTCTGATAAATAAAAGCGTTTTTAGTAGTTTAGTTGTTTTAATTAAGAGTTCCGTAACAAGAGAGAGGCGTGCATGATCAACTTCTATTGCAGAAAAATTTTCGGTGAAAAAAATCTGCAATCACAAGTATATTCTACTCTGTTTTATCGTGCTTATCTTTTATCATCAAGATAATCCTATTTTGTTGTTGTCTTTTAAATATTTACTAAAAGCAACACGCGCATCGTGAATTAACAATAATAGTTTGATTATATCTAATTACCTGCTTACTTAATTGCCGCTCATTTATTTATTTTAAAGTAAGTTGTGTGTGTGTGTGTGTGTGTGTGTGTGTGTGTGTGTGCGCGCGTGCGTGTGTGCGAGTATTTGAACATACAATTAAATCAGGCATAATTTTTTCGAATGTATAGGTGGTGACCGCTTAGATAAAGAATCTACCTGTATAAAAAAGCGCGATTTAATCAAGGTAGAAATGATTATTATTATTTAATTTAATATTTAATTTAGACCTTAATGTTTTTTGCAGCAGCAAATTTATAAAATATTCGTAAACACATTAATTAACACGATGTCGACGACTGATTGCCACTTTCCAATTAATATAAATGAAGTTGTATAACTGTTTAATAATAATAAACACATATTAAGAAGCCCTGCGAACAGATTTCCGTCTTACAAGACTACGGTCCCTTATTGGAATACAACCCCCAATGCATAAATAAATTAGGTAAAAATGCAATCTCCTTTGAGAAAAACGCATCCTAATTAATAACAGATTAAATCTTTTTATTCTCAGGTGAAAAAAATACGATCCCCACGTGGGCATAAAAAAAAGTGAAAGTTAAAGTGTCACGGGGTGCGAGGCTTATGACGTAAAAAAGTGAAAGTTAAAGTGCCGGTGTTCTACTAACGTGGTATGCTACAACTGTTCGTGAAGTACTCGCCATACTGTCGAATTTGACGATTCGAAACGATTTGCAATTTGTCGCGTACTGGAGCCTGGATTTTCTTCTACTGCACGTAAGACAGCTTCTTAATATTGGGGTGTTCTTGCCGTTTGTGATATTCTCCGGTTAGTAACGGTTGCGTTAAACCAGCGTATAAAAATGATTTATGAGAAGCAAATAAAATACATAGTATAACTTAAAAAATACCTATTTCCCGTAACCTATAAGTAGAAGAGGGACACTTGAACTTTCACTTTTACGTCATAAATGCCCCAGGGTGTGGGGCACTTACCCCACCATTTTGTTTTACTCGCTCACGCGGGCGACCGCATTTTTAACCCTTATTTTTTATGGTTTCTTTTGGGGTTTATTTTTCAACCCTAATTATTATTGGTAGTATTAAAGACCTTTTGACAGCTAGGTCTTTGAGATCGCTTACTTGGGGTTATTTTTAACCCTTATTTTAATGACTTCTTTTCCTTTTGGTTGTATTAAGAGCCTTTTGACAGAAATTTTTGCCAGCTAAGCCTTTTTTGTAGATGCTAACGTGAGGGCTGTATTTTAGGGCTAGAGGCTGGTCTGAGGTTGCATTTATGGCTAGGGTTATTTCTGGTAGATCATTTTTTCTTGTTTTTCTCAGCTCGGACATTCTGGTAAGGTTTTGTAATTAGATCTTTTCAATGATTTTAACTTGATCTCAGGCTATAAAAATGTACACTTGAGTTTACGTGTATTCATTATGCTAAGAAAAATGGTATTAAAAAATATTTCTATTAATACACAGCGTGTTTTATCTATATACGAAACTACAATCACATACTTATTCTACCTTGAGAAAATTGCTAACCTTGAGAAAAAAGTTGGCCTTGAAGTTAGTCATTGGTTTATATCTATTTTTATTATGCTGAGAAAAAGGTTATTACAAATATCTCTATAAATTCTCATTTGTAGACTGCGTGTTTATCTATAAACGATTCTATAACAGCATACTTAAATTATTTAGCCTTGAGAAAAAAATTGCTAACCTTGAGAAACAAGTTGGCCTTGAAGTTAGTCATTGGTTTATATCTATTTTTATTATGCTGAGAAAAAGGTTATTACAAATATCTCTATTAATTCCCATTTGTAGACTGCGTGTTTATCTATAAACGATTGTATAACAGCATACTTAAATTATTTAGCCTTGAGAAAAAAATTGCTAACCTTGAAAACAGGTTGGCCGTGAAGTTAACCGGTCTTGAAGCTAGTTAGTCATTGTTTTTGAAGACGACCTTGAGATTAGTTGTAAGTCCTGTTTTGAAGTTAACCTTGAAGTTAACCTTGCGCATGACCTCAGACTATAAAAATGTACATTCGAGTTTACGTGTATTGGTTTATGCCTATTATGCCAAGAAAAATGTTATTAAAAATATTTCTACTAATACACAGCGTGTTTATATACGAAATTACAACAGCTACTTATTCTACCTTGAGAAAATAGTTAACCATGAGAAACAAGTTGGCCTTGAAGTTAGTTAGTCATAGGTTTGAAGACTACCTTGAAGTTAGCCTCGGGATCTGGGGGAATACTATAAAAGCGTGCACCAGGGTCTAGTTAATTTAGTTCTTGTTTGAAGAGCATCATATCGTCATGGAGTCTTTAAATGTTAACCAAATTTTGAGATTATTCAGTGGTGGTGCGTTAACCGACGAGGGGTTGAAAAACGCGTACATGTCCATTACTTCAAGAGAGGGCTACGCAGCTTTGCCAAAACAGCGGTGTAGATCTTAGCCAGGGCGGTAGTTACGAGCATATTCAAGCATTTCAAAATCATTTAGATTCATATACCATTGTAGTTATAATTCGCGTATAGGTGATTCGGTTTACTTTGAAGGTCCTAGGGAACCGGATAGGGTAGTTTTAAATTTAATATTAGAAGACGAGCACCATAACGTCATTATCAGTCTCACATTAGCATTTACCTGCGGCTATTACTGCGAGCAATGCAAAAAATGTTGTAACGACAAAAAACGGCATATGAAATGTATGTACCAGTGCCCGGCGTGTCATCAGAAACCACCTTGTTCTATTGAAAATCCTAAAATTGTTTGCAATGATTGCAAAAGAGATTTTTATGGTCAGGAATGCCGTAGAAACCACAAGGACACTAAATTATGTGAAAAATTACGCAGGTGTTTAAAATGTCTCAAAACAACTGAAGTAAAAGGTAAACATAGATGCGGATACAGCTACTCCCCACGTGTCAGAGTCAAAAACCTATCGGTCATCTTTGTTTCATGGCCGTTAACAAGGCTCGACGTGACAGCTGTAACGGTAAACCATCTATGTTTATCTTTTATGATCTGGAGTGTATGCAAGAGAAGGTGTGTGAGGGTACGAATGATCGATTTCTGCATGAGCCCAATCTATGCGTGGCCGCGAATGTTTGTTCCACTTGTATTCAACACATCGACGATTTGAATGAGCAAAGTCCGGCGTGTAGCAAAAGAGTGCACATTTTCAGGGAAAACCCTGTTCAATCGTTTCTGTCATATGTTGCCGAGAGAGCGCGAAAATTTAAAGTTACATGTATTGCACATAACATGAAGGGGTACGATGGGTGTTTTGTGCTTAGATGCATGCTAGCTAATAATAATCAGTGGAGACCTAAAGTCATCTCCAATGGCTTAAAACTAATTTCTATTCAGTGTGACGATATTAGATTCATTGACTCCCTTAATTTCATCCCGTCGCCGCTCTCGGCATTTCCGAAAACCTTCAATTTCCCCGAGTCCAAAGGTTATTTCCCATATCTCTTCAAAACATCCGAGAATCAGAATTACGAGGGTCCTTTGCCAGCACTTGAATATTATTGTTCAGATCAGATGTCAGAGAGAGAGAGCGTCAAAAACTTTTAGACTGGCACGCGGCCCAGAGTAATTATGTGTTTAAGATGAGTGAGGAGATTGAGATATTGCCTGATGGATGTTAAGATCCTTGTTAAAGGTTGTATTAGTTTCTGGTCCACCTTCACGACTCAAAATAAAGTCGATCCGTTCGAGGAGGCTAGTACAATTGCCAGCGCTTGCAATAAAGTGTTTCGTAGACGTTTCCTCAGAGAAAACACAATAGGGCTTATTCCTAAGGGTGGTTATAGACGGGCCGACAATCAATCCAAAATCGGGATACAATGGTTACGTTGGGTGGAGCATTCGCAACAAGTGATCATACAGCATTCTGGGAAAGCTCGCGAGTTTAGAACACCTGAAGGTGTTAAGGTCGACGGGTATTGTGCTGAATCAAATACCGTTTTTTAATTTCTTGGTTGTTATTGGCACGGTTGCGAGGAATGTTTCCCCAATCAGGCCAACATGGATCCTAAACTTGGTGTAGGTACCTCTATGCTTGCCCGTAATGAAAACACGGTGGCACGGTCTCTGTTTCTACGTGAGCGCGAGTATAATTTAGTCGAGATGCGTGAATGCGATTTTAAATAACAAATACTTGCTAACGACGAATTGAGAGTGTTTATTTAGAGTTTGGGTAATCAAGATGATGAACCCTTAAACCCTCGAGATGCGTTTTACGGTGGTCGTACCAATGCTAGTAAGCTTTATCACGAATGTGACGGCGTGAACGAGAAAATTATGTATTATGACGTGTATTCATTATATCCATATGTAAATAAATGCTGTAAATATCCTATAGGTCATCTGAAAATTCATGTAGGGTTAGATTGTAAGAACATTTCATTAGACACGGTGGAAAGTTTAGTTAAATGTCAAGTACTACCACCCTCTAATCTCTATCACCCTGTTTTACCATTAAAAATGCACGGTAAGCTGATGTTTGTGTTATGTAGGACGTGTGGTACTGAGTTAAATCAAGGGGGGTGTGGGCATAGTGAGGCTGAGCGCAGTTTCGTTGGAACATTTGTAGCTGACGAACTGCGTAAAGCTATCTCTAAAAACTATAAAGTTTTAAATGTTTTTGAAGTTTGGGAATATGAGGTAACCACGTATGACAAAGCAACGAAACAGGGTGGGTTATTTAGCGGTTATATTGATAATTTCCTGAAACTCAAGCAGGAATGTTCAGGATGGCCTAGCCATTGCACGCCAGAAACCACGAAATTGAGTTACATAGCGGAGTATTATGAGAAGGAGAGGGGATTCGACTAGAGGCGAGTAATATTAAGAAAAACCCCGGTTTAAGGTACTTGGCTTAACTTATGCTGAATTCTTTTTGGGGTAAGTTTGGTCAACGCGAAAATTTAACCCAGTGCAGTATTGTATCTGAACCAAAGGACTTTTTCAAATTGTTTACCGATCCATTGGTTCAGGTACAATCTATAATACCTTTAAATGATAACGTTGTAATGGTAAATTGGGATAGACCAGAAGGTGAAGGTGATTCACCAAAAACTATTAATGTGTCCATAGCCGCTTACACGACTGCTCATGCACGTTTAGAGCTATATAGTTATCTGGAGAAGCTAGACCGACGTGTTCTGTATTACGACACAGACAGTGTGATATTTGTCGCAAAACCCGACGACTGGAATCCAACATGCGGGGATTTCCTTGGCCAAATGACCGACGAGCTGGAGGCGTACGTTGAAGGGAGCTATATAGCCGAATTTGTTAGTGCCGGACCGAAAAACTATAGTTATAATGTGTTTTCAGCCAGTGAACAGACAATTAAATCAGTGTGTAAAGTGAAAGGCATTACCTTAAACTATAAGAACTCACGCGTTATAAACTTTGAAGCGATGAAAGATATGATGCTTAGCAATAGTAAAGACTCTCTTTTTGTATATAATGACAGAAAAATAGTTAGAGACAGTTGTTACAATGTATTAAGTAGGCCAGAATCTAAACAGTATAGAATAAGTTATTCTAAGCGACGGCGAATTGAGAACTTTGATACGCTTCCATTTGGATATAAAGAATAAATAAAACAGATAAACAGTAAAATTCTTTTTATTTTAATTAATATACGTTAGTTTGGCTAGGATATCATCCAGATCCGACCCATAATTAAATGATTGATATGGTATCGGCAGAGGTCCGGGCGGTGCTCTAAGGAGATCTTCCAATGTAGAAGAACACATGCTTCCCTCCTAAACCCTATATACTGTCGACGGCTGTAGTGACGGTTGCAAACGCTCCTCTTCTAGTCTCTGCCCTACTGCTGACGCCAGTACCTGCTCTTCTTCGCCCTCTCCGCAGCCTGGTGATGCTACTGGTGTCACATCCTCGTAGCGATTTGTATTCGCTAGCTCTACTACGTGGGGCAGCGGTTTATGCACGTTTTTTTTTAATCCGCTCCTCTACCAACACCCGCCGGTATACCCCGCGACGTCGAAGGTTGTGTTGTTGTTGGTCGCCGGTTCGTCGCCTCTTCCTCTTCGACGTCACTGTCTATAACGATTACGGATTTTGGTATGATCGCCTTCTTGATCCTCTTCGGCCGTGTACCGGAACCTGAGGGTGCACTGATTCGGCGATGAGGTTCCCCTCTTCTTCTTTTCTCGCTGGGTCCTAAATGACGACGTATTCCCATTTCGTGCTGCTCCAGCGCAACGTCACCTTCAACGAACCGACGCTGCTGGAGTTCGAGTTGAGCCCTTATCTCAGTCCTGAGTTGCCTCATTTTCTCGAGAGCGTCGAGTTCGCACTCACTATCGTACCGCAAAATACTACTGAAGTTTTCCATGTTAATAGAGTTGTTTTCGAATGTAGTGGCTTTAACAGTGTAAGATATAATTTGAAGGGGCACGTATATATACACCGGAAAGTAATTATCAAAGGTATAGAAAGAAAGCTTAGTAATACTGTTTAAACACCCAACCTGGAATTCCGCATACTTAGATAACGATTCGAAAGACCTTACTATTTACTGCTAAACACCCTAATCAAATATACTTTAACGTAATCGTTTTTAGACATTTTCAAACTGTAAATAATAGCTAGAAATCGCATTCAGAGCATCGAAAATCATTATAATACTGTCAATTAGTCTTTTTGATTAGATTTTGGAATTCCTCATACTTAGATAACGATTAGAAGTGCATACTGTTCTCTCCAAAAGCATTATACAGCTAATTAAAATAACCTTTTACGTAATCGTCTGCAATTTAGAAATTCGTCCAACCTACAAATAATAGCTAGAAATTACATTCCATGTGTCGAGAATCATTCTAAACTAACGATTAGTAAAAAGAATGTTTGCCAAGAATTTGCTCAATATGAAAATAATAGCTAGAAATTACATTCCGCTCTTAAGGGTTTATCTTATCATCATCACAGTAAAGCATCGGCACATTCTTGTCCCTAATCTTTTATCTTTCAGCTACAGCTATTTTTTATATCTGATTATTTGAAAAAAAAAGCATGGGCGTAGCCAGCGAAGGGCAGGGAGGGGCAACTGCCCCCCCTCCCCCTGGAAGAGCAAAAATAAATTAAATAATTTTTAAATTTTAATGAACAAAAAATTAAATCTAAAATATACATATTTTTCTGTTCTGCATATTTTTTTAATTAATACGCTCCAATAAATAAAATTATTCGCGTGTCCTTTGTCACTAAAATATATTTCATCAGCAAAAAACAAAGCTGTTTGAAAAACTGACATAGTGCTAAATATATATTAATAGCGTTTTCGATCTATGCATTTAATGCATTGGTGCACACCAGAATTGTCCCACACCAGAATTGGATAAAAACAAGTGTTCGATTTACTCTCAGGATACGTCAATTTTTAGTGTTCGATTCAACCACTTAACAGTTGGACATTTTGAGAAAATGGTAAAAAGATTGTCACTTTTTTTTTTCATTTAACTACATTTTTTAATCCTATTAATTAATTAAAATAAATTTACTCAATAAGTAGTTTTAGTGTGAAATATTTTGAAACATTCAATACACAATCCTACATCAGAATCCGAAATAAATACTCTTATAATGTACGTAAGACCTGCACCAACAAGTTAAAACAAAAGTTGCCAGAACGAGACTGGATCGTCAGTGTACGGAAAATGTCACGCCCGAGTGCAGTTCGTGCAAAACTATCAAGTGGTTAAAACACAACCTGCTCCAAATCCTAACATAGGACAATATTTTTGCAGCAACTATTGAGTTGGTGTGAAGTGCTCTTGTCTAGTGACAGTGTCCTATTTAATAGTGTAACGAAACGCCACTGGTTTTCTTCGAGAAAATCGAGATACAAGTGAGGAATATACGGGAACCGGCGATGCGAATGTTCTGGCAATTTCTAGGCTCAAAAGGGTATATAAAATTGCCTATCCGGCGCGAAAACAGACAGTACAGTACAGTACATAGTGCAGGATACGAAGTTGCATACGGCGAATAGAAAGCGAGGCGCGAGATTTAAAAGCGGAATAGTTAAAAAGTGTTGAGAAAGTGAATATTTGTATTGTTTTGTTAACTTTATTGGTTTTAAATAAAGTTGGTGTGAATAGTTATCAGTGTTAAATTATTGCCTGAGAAACAAGAGGGAAAATCCGTAACAATAGTTTTACCACAGAATAAAGAGACAGAAATCACAGAAAAGACAATATGGATATAAGAAATTGGTTACAAAAAGGTAAGTTAAATAATTTCAGTAGAAAATTAAATTTTTAATTAAAACTTTAGAGTCATTCCATTAGAAATGGTCCAAAATCGGAATCTATTTTTGCAGGAGGCTCAAGTAGTTCTTCAAATCTACATGAAGCTGTCTCTGGAACTGGGACCTCTAAACAAACTGAAGAACGCGATGGCTACTATGAAAATGGCATTGGTCGTTATGTTAGTTGTGCCAATAACTTGCCTTCTGAAAAAAAGAAGGAATTGTTGACAAACCCTTGGGTTCCATCATCCAATTACGATTTTGCTTCTGATGCCATTCACTTGAAAAGAAAATTTAACCATCGCTGGTTAGATCAATATACTCCATGGCTGGTGTACTCAAGTCGTTTGAAAGGTGCTCTATGTTTGTATTGTGTTTTATTTCCGCCAAGAATTGCTACAGTTAAAGGAGTTTTGGGGTCATTTATGGTAAGGCCTTACATGAAGTTTAAGGATATACATGAAGATTGTAGAAAGCACGTTGGCAGCCATCACCACAAATCTTCAACAGCTGCTGCAAAAGCATTTCTTGAAAACGCTCCTGTTGATGTCCAGTTGCAAATAGTGCACCATAAGACGATTGAAGAAAATAAATAAATATTGTCAGCAATTATTTCATGCATATTTTGTGGAATTCATGATTTGCCGCTTAGAGGAAAACAAGGAAATGAGGGAGTTTTCTTTGACCTTTTAAATTTGAGGATTGACTCTGGTGATGAGAAGCTAAAGAGCCACTTGGATAAATGTCAAAAAAACGCAGTCTATACCTCACCAACAATTCAAAATGAGATCATACAATTATGCGGTGAAGTTATCAAAGAAAAAATAATCGAAGATTGTAAACGGGCAAAAGCTTATGCTGTAATGGCTAATGAAACAGCGGATATCGCTGGAAAAGAGCAGCTTTCTATTGGACTAAGGTTCTATGATGAAAGCCAAAAAATAATCAGGGAGGAATTTGTAGGCTACATTGAGTTAAAATGTCAAGATGCTTCTACAATCGCTAGCGCAATTCAAAGTTTTTTAGAAGATAATAATTTTTCCGCCGATAATTGTGTGGGATTCGGATTTGACGGGTATTCCACGATGGCCGGCAAAGAAGGTGGTGTACAGGCCATTCTTAAGAAAAAGTAGGCTAAATCTTTATTTTTCCATTGCTCCAGCCACAGACTAAATCTTGTGGTCAATGATACTAGCAAGCTACCAGAAATAAGAAACACAATTGCAAAGGTTAAAGACACAATAACCTTCTTTCGTGAATCGCCAGCCCGTAGGAAATTGGTTCCAAGTCTTTCAAGGCTCTGTGAGACCAGATGGTCGGAAAAATATAAGAGCATAAAAAAATTTTCAGAAAGCTTCACTGACATTGTTAAAGCACTAGAACATCTATCTGTCGAAGGAAACTATGCAACAAGAAAATCTGCCTACCAATTGCACTGTGCAATTACTAAACCAATATTCATCTTAGGCTTAAACATAATTGCAAGATACTCTGGAATTTTGGAACCCGTTGTAAATGTTTTACAAGGTAAAAGTATGGATTTGGTTATGGTGAAGAAACATATTGATGATATTCTAGATGTAATCAAAGAAGATCGACAAGTTGTCGAAAATGTTTCTTATGAATTATTTATATTGATATCGCAGAGAAAGTAGGGGTTGAGTTGTCAGTACCACGAGTCACTCAAAAGCAAGTACACAGAAGTAATCCACCATCTGAGTCTGCAGTTGAATACTGGAAGCGGTCAATAATCATCCCCTATCTTGATTCTTTAACTTCGTCTTTGGATGCTAGATTCTCCAACGAAAATACACCTGCTTTTGCTTTAACTTATCTTCATCCTTCAAGCATGCTCAAAATGGCTTCAAAAGATTTCAAAAATAATGCAGAATCTTTCATGGAATTTTATAAGTTGGGTGATGTTTCTGCAGAATTAGATTTGTGGTACAATATGTGGAAGAAAAAGAATTCAGCAGAAGACAAATTAAAGGACATTGAAGTGGCTGCACTTTTGGAGGAAGCTAATGTTTTTTTCCCTGCAACAAGGCACGCACTGCTAATATTAAGTGCTTTCCCATCCACTACTGCTACCGTGGAAAGATCGTTCAGTACCCTGCGAAGGGTAAAAACCTGGCTCAGGAGTACAGTGGGTGATGACAGACTCACTGGGTTGTGTTTGATGAGTGTGCATCGAAAACTTTTTAAGGAAAATCAGGACTGCATAGTGAAGAAAGCTTTGGGTAAATTTAGTTTAAACCCAAGAAAAATGTTATTAGTTTAATTTAAGTATAATTAAAATCTCAAAGTTTTGTTTTCATTTGCCTTTTCTTTTATCCTAAAATTTTACATTTTGAACGACCATGGACCATGGTTTGCCCCTGTTATAAATCCTGGCTACGCCCTTGAAAAGAAGTATATCGTTTTTTAAAACATCCGTGAACGTTTCCAGATGCATATATCTTCGTTTTAACAAGCTCCACTCAAAACCCTACTGCTAAAAAACAAAGTCTAGTATAGCATGACACTGCATCCCTATTGTGTATTCTCGCTCATCACAAAAGAACCGCTTGTCACTATGTACCTGTCTTGAGTAAATTTCACACTGTAGATTTACGTCTGGTTTCTGTAACAAACCCTAATATGTGCCTTAGGGTATGTTTTTATAAATCTAAAAACTTTTTTGGGATTGTTGTATTTTTTTAAGGAAATAGAGCCTGTATGCATGTATGTAAAATCATCTTATGTAATAGTATGGTCAACCCCTTACCGGTCAAATCTCCTGTTTTTAAAAAAAGATTGTGTTTCTAAAGAGTCCAATATATTTAACTTAATTATACACCTTTTTTTTATTGAGGTGATTCAGCAAAGATACCTCATACATAATGATGCATGCGTTACATGTTTTTTTTATTGATTAACAAGTTATTACGATGTAACTACCCACAATGAATCTGTTGAAGAAAATATTATCTCAAAACCATTTTCTATAGCAGCACTCTAATATAAAGCTTTAGGTATGTTTTATAAAACCTAAAAACCTTTTTGAATTGCTGTATTTTAATTAGACATTTTAAAGGAATCAGCACAATGAAGTTTCAAAGCATATCTAATAACCCCGATTTATATTGATTGATTGATTATACAACTTTTACTGACATTGAAAAAATACAGTGGTATATTCTGCCTTGTCAAAAAACAGCCCTAATAAAATATTAAACCTATCGGTCATCTATACCCAGTGACGAAACTACAAAATTTTTCTGGGGGCAGGCCCCACGGGCTATTTTTGGGGAGGGGTGCATATAAAAATTTTGTTGGGGCGTACACACCACTTTTTTTATAGATGCATGCGCATGAAAACTACGTCAATCTTGTTTTCACTCTCAATTTTAAACAGTTTTGGTTTTCATCATCATGGTTTGTCATATACCTACTTTAAGTAAAAGACTTTCTTGTTTTCACATTTTATTTAGGAAATATAACATATAAGTATGAATAAAAAACTTCAAACTAATTTTAGTTTTCTATCTGTTTTATAAAACAGAGAGAACTTGTTCAGCCGACAATTTCTGCTTAACTAAAGCATTTTCGATACAGAGAAGTGATAAATTTGAAAATCTATCTTGTACCATTGTGGTTCTCAGCCATGTTTTTATCCGCCTCATAGCGGAGAAACTTCTTCGCAACCAGCTGAACTGATTGGAAGGCCTACAGCAATTTGTAGTAATTTGTAAAGATTTGGAGTCAGATCCCCCTTCACTTGAACTTTTAGATTTTCCAACGTGATTTCAAGATTTTTATTTTTGAATAAATTTCGTATCACTAAAACTTCAGCTTGAAGTGTTGAGATTTCGATATTGAAGGCCCTCTGATAATTGGCGACGAACTCAAATGCTTGATCCAAATCTAGCTTCATAAAGGAATCAATCGATCTTGCAAGGGGAAGATTTTCAAATCGTTTTTTCATATTGCCAATCACGTTGTCCATGACTTGGTAGTAAATGTTGACTTTCCAGTATTCGGGAGCTGTAGTTCCTGCAGGTATGTCGATCAGAGATGATTTACCAGGGTTGAGTCAGATAGATATTCATTAAGCCTTTGTGGTTGCTTCCTTTTTTGAAATCCTTAAAGGCTCCAAACAAATGTCTTGTTCTCCTGAGAATTTTTCTATTTCACTCCACAGGTCCTCAAATTTGTTCCTCTTCTCTTCAAAGCTACTTATAGTGCTATCTATGATATCACTAGCCTGACCTAGTGTGGCATCTTTTCTCTGAAAATATTTACTCAGTACATTTGCGACCATTAACACTGAATGGAAGACGAACAAACAAACGATAAATTGTGGCTTTATCATTGATGCCTGTATTCCAAGTGCTTCTACAGAATTTTTGTCTCGCCCTTGTTCAATTTCCTCATCCAGAGCATTTCGAATTGCTTGGAAATTTTTCAAAAGGGATTTGCAATTTTCATATCGACAACTCCACCTGGTACTGCTAAGACTTCCCATTTCGCCCCCCGACTTTATACCTAGAGCATCACGGGCGTTTATGAGATGAGAGTGATGACCGGGTTGAGAAAAGTGGACGTATATTGCCTCCAGAGTGTTGAAAAATGCAGCTGCAGTAGACACCTTAGCACAACTGTCGACAATTACCAAGTTCATCCTGTGTGCCAAGCAATGAAAGTAAATGGCTTGTGGATGATCCTCCCTTATTTTGGCTTGCAGTCCTTGGTGTTTCCCAGACATAACACTGGCTCCATCATAAGATTGGCCAATTAATATGGCGTTATTCAACAAACTGCATTTACTTAGATACTTTTTAATAAGTATTTTTAAACTCTCGGCATCTCTAGAAGAAGAACAATCTACGAAACCAAGAAAACGTTCCTCAACTTCCAAGCCTACGGTATATCTGTTTGCCACGGACAATTGTTCTTGTTTGTAGCACCTAGCTTCATCAACCATTATCGAAAAAAAACCACATTGCCGCACTTCTTCTACAATCTGTTCAATAACAAGTTGAGATGCGATGCTTATTATTTCATTTTGTATTTTGGAACTGCAATAACTGATATGTCTGTCTAGATGCATAGAAAAATTCGTGTCATGTTTTGCCATAAGTTCACTCAACTCCAGAAAATTTCCTCGGTTAGTAGATGTTGCGTCTTCTCGGTGTCCTCGGAGTGGCAGCCCTTGACGTGTCAAGTATAAAATCATGTCGATTAATTTTATCATATAATCTCGGTTCTGTATTATCATTTCTTCATGTTATATGGTTAGCTTCTTATGAACATCTCCGGCCTTCAAGGAATCCTTGTAGCCTACAAACCTTTGCATGCAGTCACTGGGAGTCAAAGAGGTGTCATGTTTTTTCAGCGACTCACTTAGTTTCCTCCAATTACTGAACCCATTAATCGAACACTTTTCATTTTGATCTCGAATATTTGCAGAATGCCGAAAATGCAGAACGCTTTATCTAACTTCACGCTATATTCAAGCCACTGATAAGTATCAAAGAATTGAGACGAAAACGATCTCCGTCTATCTCCAAATGAACTTTTTGGAAAAACAACCCTTGGGCCCCTTGGCTGCGAAGGACCACTATCAAGAGTTCCCAGATCTTGAACTTCTGGATCATTTCGTTCTCTTTGATTTGTTTCTGCAGATTACAAACATCGGATGTTTTGCTACCTTGCCCTTCTTTAGCGGCTTTATTTACATCTTCTCGTATGCCTCCACCAACATTTTTTATATTTGAAGTTGAAGATTGTGTTAAATCACGAACTATCTCAATATTTGTTGTTGAGTCACATACTGGAGTAGACGTTTGCCTTGTCTCAGTCTCATCTTTGTCGGCTTGATTTGTGGCAGATTTGAAAAACGATCGTATGTCTTTGAATTTCTTCATGTTCAAACCGCCCACAATCTGCAATCTGCAACGCAACTTCAAATAAAACAAATTTATAAACACCGAAGCTAACTGCTCGGACACTGATGGGGAAACAAGTAAAAGGCGTGAAAGAAAGTACAAATCAAAATCCTTTGCAGTTTTAACTTTAAACTATTATTATTATTAGCTGAAACTTGTGATGCAATCTTTCCTTTTTTTCACCCATCAAAATTTTAACATCTTATAATACTCTAAAACAAACATACAAATAAGTAAAATTACCTTAGTCCTTAGTTGTTTGTGGCAGTTGGCCTTGGCAGTGGCTATTTGTTTGCTTTGATGTTTTATTTCACACAGCACTGTGCTGTCAGCTCAGAAGACTCAGAACATGGAACACCGAACACAGGTTATATTGGCACTTGGCTCATAATAATAATATTAACTATATTACATAAAACATTAAACATAACTATAACAAGTACTAACCCCATGAATTCATCGTGCGTTGCAGCGTTGCTTATATAGATACCGATGACGCAAGCAACCCTTCTCGAATCTTCTAGAAGTTCGATGACTAATAATTTACGTAAGCTGCTGTTTGCGTTTGCCGAGGCATCGTAATTATGATTCATACATCTAGATTGCTCGGAATAATGAGTCACCATTTCCGGTATGTTACACTATTTTTAAATTTCAAGTCTCGCTTCCTTTATAAAAAGTTATCTTTTAGAATGTCAATGTAAACTGTATGTAAACTAATCTAATCTACTAATCTTTGCGGCGTCTTTATGCTTGCTAGGTTTACTACATCGTGAAAGAGGAACTATACATGCTATTGTTTATTGTTTATGAACCAAAACAAGTCCAAGAGCAGCACAGTCACAGTCAGCAGTCTACCGCCGCCGCGCCGCTTAGCTAAACAAATATTATTTCACCGATACAACTTATGCTCGAATGACGAATATTCTAATGTCCTTACATAATAAATAATAATTAATAATTGTACTTATCACTATGTCACTATTACTACTCGTTTGTTTATCGCAATGGTTTAAGATTTAACGAATTAAGTTGTTAGATGGAATTTAAGATAAGAATGAAAAATGGGGAAGTGCTCCGTTTTTCTGGGGTGTCACGGCTTGCCTGGGGTGTGCCTGGCACACCTTGCACCCCCCCTAGTTTCGCCACTGTCTATACCTATTAACAAAATATATCTTGTATCAGATGATACTTTTTATTCTGAGCGTAGATTGTAATATAAATGTTAATTATACAAATATTTTTGAAATATCATCTGTATGCGTATAATACGAGGTCGGGTTTTAAACCTTCACTGCATACTTTAAATGGTTGACCTTTCATTAGGTAATAGAGTCATTAATATGAAGCGTTAATAATTTTATATGGTCACCATCGTAAATAAACGTGAGCTACCATGCAATAGTGTTATAGAGTATTGAAAGGTCAATTGTTAAAGTATGCATTGAAGGTCGTTTTAATTACATGTAGAAGGTTATAATATACAAGTGAAATTTTAAAAATAAAGTATAACTGTTTTAAAAGCTAATTATACGATAGTTTATAATAAAACCTATTACAAATTACATTTTAAAAATCAAAAGTAGTTATCTATATCAGAATTACGAATCGTATCAGATAAACATTAATTACTGGTTACTTGTTAATATCGGTATTGAAAAAAGTTTTGGATAAAATTCAGTTAAAATTACATATAAACATAATTGATAATGCTACTGAAAGCGAAATAATTTAAGTATGCTATTGTAGTTTCGTGTATAAATAAAACACGCTGTGTATTAATAGAAATATTTTTTAATACCATTTTTCTTAGCATAATGAATACACGTAAACTCAAGTGTACATTTTTATAGCCTGAGATCAAGTTAAAATCATTGAAAAGATCTAATTACAAAACCTTACCAGAATGTCCGAGCTGAGAAAAACAAGAAAAAATGATCTACCAGAAATAACCCTAGCCATAAATGCAACCCCAGACCAGCCCCTAGCCCTAAAATACAGCCCTCACGTTAGCATCTACAAAAAAGGCTTAGCTGGCAAAAATTTCTGTCAAAAGGCTCTTAATACACCCAAAAGGAAAAGAAGTCATTAAAATAAGGGTTAAAAATAACCCCAAGTAAGCGATCTCAAAGACCTAGCTGTTAAAAGGTCTTTAATACTACCAATAATAATTAGGGTTGAAAAATAAACCCCAAAAGAAACCATAAAAAATAAGGATTAAAAATGCGGTCGCACGCGTGAGCGGGTAAAAAAAATGGCGGGGTAAGTGCCCCACACCCTGGGGCATTTGTGACGTAAAAGTGAAAATTCAAGTGTGCCTCTTCTACTCCTATACAATCAATACTTTCAAAAGTTTTTCTATCAGGGACTCGGCGATTTGGAAAGGCATCCGGATACAATCTCCGTGTTTCAAGAGCATTGCCAAAAGATCGACCATACATAATGTGCATATCGGTCATCTCTTCATTCCTATAATCAGGGCCGTCTTTAGGCATGTGCGGGCTGTGCCCAGGCACAGGGCCCCGCGCCCAGCGATCTGTCTAGCAAAGTATCTGAAATATCATCGTAAGCTTGGAAAAAGTTTTACTAAATGGCTAATAGAAAAAACTTGAAAATATTTTCCAGGTTTTTCTATTGGCCGTTTTAGTAAAACTTTTTTTCCGCAAGCCTCTACGATGGATAGTTTCCCAGATACAGTACCTCGCATTCTTAGTTGGCCATCCTGTACATTTTTAATCATTCTTTTAGGGTCAATTTCGTTATGAGAACTTTTTTCCCTAAATTCCAGGACATACGATTTCCGAGCTACGGTCGCCACCCTTAATGAATCACCCAGTACAACTAATGTTATGATTGTTACTTTTTACTCCCAATACAAAAATGATCGGACAAGATCTTTAAATCCAGTTGTGGAAGTTACTCATTATACATTGTGTCACATTAAAAATCGAGTTGATGAAGGTGATTTTAAATATTTTATGATTTAGGGTAGATATACATTTTATATAAGAAGTGACACCTTAATTGAGGTTAACGTTCACAAATTCGAGGAAAAATCGCAAAATATAATTTGCGCAAACTCCACTAAAAACAAAATGCTAAGAATAACTCTAAATGTAATAGGAACCGTCCCCATTTACACTTCTATAAAAAGTTAACAGAAACTTTAGAAAAGTTACAGTTTTTAAGGTTTGCATAAACTTTTTTTATATTCCTTTAGAAGAAATGCTGCCTTTGTTATAATAATATCAAAGTAGGTTAACCTATTTTTCTAGGACAATTGTTACATTTACAACGTTTTGTATTTTTTATAACCTAACCTTCAATTAAATTATTTAGGAAATCTATTTTATACTGTAGATAACACGTCAATTTGTAATTTGTTAGAAAACCGATTGATGGAATTGAGAAAATGAAAATTACTATATATTTTGTGGGTCAAGTAAAAAAATATATTCCTATAATCGATAGAATGTGTTCATTGATTACGTGTAAATATTTAAGATACGCGCATTAATGACGACTACACTTGCTCCATTAAGTCGGAAATATAAGCAAAATATTTTATTTAGCGAGCTCTCCGTCTCCGAGTCTCGACTCGGATGGCGCGGACGCTCGGTCTCGACACGCACACCACACAGCGGCAACATAAACGGCACTACGGCACACACACCCACGCTCTCTTCGCATGCGCGTGCAGTGTGTCCTTAGAAGCGAGCCACGTACATGGTGGTCGCACCATTCGCATTCGCCAGCGACACGGGGCGCACGACCACTGCCTGCACTGCGTTCGCGACGTTTTCCGTTTTTTGCATCCTTCCTCTTTGACTTGTGTGTACCGCTGTCATAATAATTATTAAATTATTTAGTAGCGCGAGTGAACGAATAGGGTAAAAACATTACCTAGCGCGAAAATTCACCCCCCCGCAGGCGTACTTTTAATCCAAAAACTGCACGATCCGTTGAGCCATAGAGAAGAACAGCGGACTCGGACGAAACATAAAACATTGACGGCAAAGCCACAGTAAGTACATTTCTATGAATACGGTTTATTGTAGAGCGAAAGAGTGAGCCAATTTCGGAAATCAATGACAGAGAATATGTGAAAGAGATTGGCTTTTCGCTATGTTTTTGCTGAGAATCGTTTCGCTGTGTTTCAATTTCTTTCATTTATTTTATTTATGACTACATATAAAAATGATCGGACTGACGACTGATATTTATGCAAGGGGTAACGAGAGGACTTGTAGGAAGGCGATTTCAGGTAAATTGGGTGTTATGCTTTTTTAAGAATATTTTTGACTTCATATTCTGAATCCTCGTCCTCAATAATAGGCCTATGCAATGTCTCAACATTCTAGCTCCTCTCATTGAATCGCTCGCAATTATGATACTAATTATGCCCTAAAAACCTAAAATGCTAGTAAAATCGATGAATAGATAATTTTACTGCACCTCATGGACATTTTCTTTTGTTTTTTTCTTTTAGGAAATATCAAGATGAGTTCAGGAACCAGTCGAGATCGAAAATATGATGATGGTTTCACGAAAAGAAATAAAGCGAAGCGACTGAAAATAGAACAGGAATCTTTGAAAAATTCTCTACTAAGATATACAACTTCTGGAGCAGCCTTAGCTAAAAATGTTCCTAATTCCACATTGACGCAGCCATCAACTTCAACTGAAAAAAATGAGGATCAAATTGTCAAAACCATATCCGAAAGGTCCGAAAGCACATCTAGGAATCAAGAATCTGAAGAAATGGATTCTTCTGTGAGCAGTGAAGAAGTCGAAGAGATTGAAAGGCAATTTGACACAGAAATTGTAACAACGCCTTTTAACCCCGATGAAGAAATAGATGTCATAGCACATAAAGATTCAGGACAGTGGCCAAAAGTATTAAGGAACAACTGACATGTGTGATTAGAATTGCAGAGATGTCTGATAATTGTGAGGCTATAGTGAATGAATACTTCATCGATTTCATCGAAGTTGACAGCACAACAGGCTTCAATTTGAGCGAACTTCTGAAAAACATATCGCTTCTTGGGACTGTCAATGAAAGATTGTCGCAGCCAGTCCTATGATAATGCTAAATATGGTTGGGAAATATCAAGGCGTACAAAGCAGAATATTGTCAGAGTTTCCAAGGGCTTTCTTCATTGCACAGCACAACTTGAACTAATGTTGGGTGACATGGCTCAATGCCCCAAGAGCCATGACGTTCTTTGGTGTAGTTCAAAGATTTTACGTTTTTTCTGCATCTAACGAACGATGGAGCATCATGAAGAATCACCTACCCGACATAACCTTGAAACCACTCTCAACAACTAGATGGGAATGCAGGGTTCAAGCTGTGAACCAATGCGTTTCAATATTGGAAAAATATACGACGCGTTGGAAGAAATTAGTCAATCGGCAAGGATCCAGCAATAAAAGTGAAGCAACATCATTATGCAGGAAATTGATTTTGAATTTATGTTATCTGCTGTAATTTGGTACGATCTGTGTAATTGACAAAGTGAGTAAGGCTACTCAGAGCACATCTATCAATATTATGAAGTGATGACACTTTTGCAAAGCTTGGAAGAATATCTCCAATCATATCGAGAAAAACAGTTTGAAAGAGCAATAGAATTGCTACGGAGATATGTCAAGACAACGACATAGAAGTGCACTTCAAAACAAAAGAATACGTCAAAGAAACGTCTGTTCGACTTCGAAGGAGAAGACACGATCACAACTGACAGCAAAGACCTCTTCAAGCGAGACTACTTCCTCCCAATTCTCGACCACCCTTGAGTGCTATAAAAGAACGTTTCAAACAGATAGCCCTCCACAGCAACACATTCGGATACTTGTATAACATCTCGAAGCTGAGCGAGATGAAAGATGGCGCATTTAGGAAGGAGTGTTACGACCTTGATCTTTCTTTACGCGATGGCGACGAACGAGACATCAATGGGAAGACCTATTCACTGAATTGAAAATTTTTCAAATATCGTGAAAACGAAAACGCAGATGGAACACCACTGAAATGCTGGGATCTAGCTGAGAGAATGAAAACAGATTTCGAATGTCTGCATTGTTCTTAAAATTATAGCTTACAATGGCTGTGACAACTGCAAGCAGTGAACGTAGCTTCTCAAATTAAGATTAATTAAAACTATTTACGGTAACTATTTATGCATATACATCTGCATGTACAACTCAGAATTTGATTATTTCTCAGGTCAACAATGGGCCAGGAGAGACTGTCAACAATGGCCACATTGTCTATCGAGAACGAAATCTGCAGTTCCCTAGACTATGACGACATTATCAACTCGTTCGCAGATCAGAAAGCTCGGAAAGTTCAATTCAAGTAATTAGAATCAAGTGCAAGTGGAATGTTATTTACAATATAAGGTTTTTTTTATTACTTTCAATTTTTTCATTAAAACTATAAAAACGTGTTCCTCACCCCCTCCCTGCCTGTCGATCGCTTGGTCGAGCGGGGAAAGCAGATGAGCCGTAAATGGCAGATTCAATCTAACAAAACCACTAAAATTTGAGAAAAACTACTAAATCGAGAATCGGGCATGCGCGCGGGCTCGGATGATTCTTGGTGATTCTGAAGGTATAGTACGTTTCCAGTGCGCGCTAAACTATGGGTGGGAGGGTTGGTTGTATGGAAACTTTTTACATGCAGGCCTGAGTTCCGGCGCTTATTTTATTGCCACTACAACACTGGGGGGAGGCCCCGCACATGACATTGTGTCAGGTTGCGTTGACGCACCCTGTATGTAGGATGTTATAATGACGTGTATGACTTGTTTTGAGCACGAGTGTATTGAGTTTGAACGAAAAAAAATTTTTTTTGTGTGTAATCATAATGTATGTGGGTGTATGGTACGCCACTGGAAATTTAGGAGAAATATAATTCAGTATGTAGATACGTGTATTTGAATGTTATAAAGACATTAGTGTTGGAATAATTAGATTCTGATGAATGTAAATGTGAAGAGAAATTTGTCGATGGGACGATAATGCTTGCCACTGTATTGCTACTGTTAGAAATGGAATGTTTGAACATAGATGAGTAATCTTGGTCAGAAAATTTGAAGTATAAGTGTAGAATGTTTTAGAAAATATGTAGAGAAAGATTGGGTATGTTTAAGTGTTAATTTCAGGAAGTTTTCGTAATGTTGTGCAATTGTTTTGAGAATACGTGGATGTATATGGGATTTGAGACCTTAGACGGTACTTATTTTTGCAAATGTTGCGGAAGCAGATCGAGCGCAGGTTGGAGATAAAGGTTAAAAGTTGTGTAATGGTCCAGAGTGGCTACTGAATGAATGTGGTGACGAAAAATGATTTCTTCATGAAGTAATTGTAAAACTTGTAAGTAAGAACAAATATGGCGATGTATTGTAATTACACGCGTGCTTGTATAGAGGGTAGCATCTATTGGAACTATGAAATTTTGAATGAATACTATTGGAGAATATAACGCGGAAGGAAGACATGTTTAAAGATGGATGACTGAAGGTATAAATAGGAAAGTCAGGAACAGAGTATAGGGGTTAAGCTTTTTCGTTTTTGGCTGTTGCTTGTGGTGAAGGTTGGCGGAAGACGCGCGCGAAGGGCGTGTGATAGAATGGGATTGTGTTGGAGTTATATTTGTGAATTTTAATGAGGCAGTAATTGTTTAAACAACTGCGTAACCCGAACCGGGGATGAATCGTAAAAGACATTCATAAATAAAACAATAATAAAATTGAGATTGAAGATAAAATTAGTTTGTTTTTCTTCAAGAAAATAATAAGTGCGTAAGCAGATTTGAATAAAGATAACAGTTGTAACGTTAGTAGCGTCAAGTTTAGCGCGTGTTCTGGTAACGAGATTCAGTTAAAATTATTTATGGGACCACCTTTTAAGTGAACGAAGTGTTCGTTGTATATTAAGCCATTCTTTAAGTAACGTTATATGACATTGAAAGCTTGTTTGTATAAGGGACTAAATTGGTGTAAAGGTTGCTAGAATTTTTTTTAAGCGGCAACCAAATGTTTACCGTTATTACATGTTTGTGGGAGTAATAACCTCGCATAGTGAACTATTCGCGAGTGCACAGAGGAATAAGTTTTGTTGAGCATTTGTAATGTGCTTCAGGCAATTTTAAGGAGTACAAATGGACTACAAATATTTGATATACGAGAATAAGGAAGAAAGAAAATCCAAGGATTAATGGACAATTTTAAGTAAGAAATTAGATTTAAGAATTTTAAGAACTCATTTAAGCCCGATTGTCTTTTTGTTTAGTTTATTTGCGTATTGTTGTTTACATTATTAAGTAGTTTTGAAAGGAAGAGATAATCGTTCTTGAGTCTTATTGTATGGTTTGTTTTAGTGGTAAGAATGCAAAGTGGCATTTGGTGGTTTAACTTTCAACCACGCTGATGTAATTTATGTAGATATTTGTGTTTTTGTTTTATTTTGTACAGGACAATATATGTATTTACCGTTGATTGTTATTCTGTTGTTTATTTAGCCAGGTATGAAACACAGTTGTAACATTTACTTAATTGGTGATCTAGCTTTGACAATTTTAAAAGTAAGCTTTGCATATTTTGATTTTCAGATTTATGAGCAACCGGAAAGGTTTTATTAGCCAGGTTGATTGCAAAATTTTTCATGTTAGTTTATTTAACGCAGTACAATTAAAGACAAGAGTTTTGAGAAATTATACAGGTACGGATGTCTATTACGATTCAGAGAGATTATTTTGAAGTAACATTTATTAAGCCGAAGACATTGATCTTCTTTTATTTAGGAATTTCCAAAATTAATTACCGAATATTGGATGAAGAAATATTTTATTCAGTAATAAGTAAATTTAACGTTATATATATACGAGGGATACGCAGAAAATATTCAGTTACCGTATTATAATTTTTGTTTTGGATATTTTAGTTTACGAGGTGTATTCAAAAAGTTTTTAATAACCTGGGTAGTGCTAAATTTATTTGAGTCTGAGTTGAATCGTTTGGGACGAGGGTTTGTTTTAGAACCTTCGTATAGGAGTTTACCGAGCAAGCATGATCCTGCTTTCCACAATCAAGTAGGGTTAATTAACATCCAGCTTAAGACAATTATTTTAGCAAAGTTTCGATTGTGGTGGCGCCTAGAGACATATTTTCCCGGACTGGGCTGTTTGAATGTAGGTGTAACGTGTTTGAGCATATTAATCATTCATTTTACTTATTATTTCGACCACGCCCATCTCCCTGTTAGCTGGCTTGGCAACCCGCTTACATTAGTAAGCATGCACGACGCCTAGTGCGGTTTGGACATGTAACAATTGGCACAGGGCCCCGCAATGTCTAAAGTCGGCCCTGCCTATAATGGTTCATTATTAACTGAAACGTAAATGTCTTTACTATTAAAGGGCTCTAGCTCCCTGAAGAAGCGTTTTCTGACTCCTGGTTACAGGAAATTCTTTTTAAAATGAATGAGTTTTTAGCTTACCTTTCTAATGTGTTGTCTCTATACACTGGTCTCATTTGCATACATAATTAGAAGAGTGTCTTTCTACATGAATCTTTAAATTAGCTTTTTAGATATGTTGCAAAATCACATTAGATTCATAACCTGAAGAATACCTTTAATATGGATTTTTAAACTAGTTCTTTAGTGTTGTATAAACGTATTTATTATATTTTTATTGTTATAAATTGTTTGTGATGCGTTCCATAATCACATTGGTTGTATTTACATTCATAAGTTGAACAGTGATTCTTAAGATGAAATGTTAAATTAGCTTTACAATATATTGTATGTATAATCAGATTAATGGCATTGGTAATTATAACTTGCAGTGTTTTTTAAGGTGATTTTTTAAACTATTTGCGGTGTGTGTTGCGTAATCACAATGGTTACATTTGAATTCATAACTCGAAGAGTGTTTTTTAAGATGAATTTTAACATTACCTTTGCAATTTGTTCCATAATCACATTGGTTGCAATTAAATTCATACCTTGAAGAATGTTTTTTAAGATGAACTGTTAAATCACTTTTCCGGTATGTTGCCTAATCACATCGGTCACATTTGAATTCATAACTTGAAAAGTGCTTTTTAAGATGACTTTTCAAATTACCTTTGAGATTTGTTCCATAATCACATGGGTCGCATTTAAAATGATACCTTGAAAAGTGTTTTTTAAGATGAACTGTTAAATCACTTTTGCGGTGTGTTTCATAATCACATAGGTCACACTTGAACACTTTACTTGAAGAAGTGTTTTTTAAGATGAGTTTTTAACAGATGTTTG